>OX381706.1:28287622-28788736 GCA_947462335.1 Harmothoe impar | reverse complement strand
TCGGGAGTCACAGTGATTCTACTTTTTTTCTCTGTGTAGGTGTTATGGATTGAGGTGACGGGGATCAAAGAACGAGTTTAGTCCTTTTAGCTGAGGGCAAATGTCCTGTAAATGTTCATTGCAGCTTTTTGTTTGTGATTAATAATGAGTCCTCTCGTATATGAACGGAGACTTTATTGATCCAATAAAACATTTAAGACTCAAACTCAGAAGTAAATACCATCTGTTGGTTATTTGAGGATATTATGAAGGATAATGGAAACTCAGGCCATGGTTAATACGATATAGAGATAGAATTGTGTGTCTGCATGTGAATCAATTATTACGAAGGGCATTGTATAACCACGAACCGTGCGAGAAGATAACAGAACGAGCCAATGATTGTACTGAGTGTAGCAACGGTGGGATTTATGTGACCACACGTAGCAGCACCAAGCACGAACAGACCATCACTGGCAGACCTAGTCTTAAACAATTGAATGGATAAACTCTGTAGCGACCCACTAGACTAGAAGTTGCTGAAACGCATACCTTATTTTGATCCGTTTATATTTATATGTTGTAGTGTCCTGTGACTTGTCTTGCCACGGGTAACTTTGTTTCAGTAAAGAAAAAGGAATGTGTGTAGTAATAATGCAAAATCCAAATATTATGCTAAATCAACCTCGACACCTTGGCATCCCTTAAAAAGAATGCTAACTTGCAGGTGACTTTAATTAGCTATAGTTTGCCATGACAGATGGATACAGGCATTCTCCTATGTGTTTCCGTATTGAGTTACAGTGCAGAATGATGCAATGCACTTTAGGCCAAAAAGAGGTGTGCTTTAGGCAAAATGGTCCGAAAACCAGAATAGGTAGTTCTATCTGTTCCATTCAAAAGTACCAAAAACTGCTCGCGAATCGACACATTGACTGGCCACCTTGTCATAATAACTCATGGATTGCCTCAGTAACTGTGAATGTCAAGACATTTCTATCCAAAATATAGATAAGCTAGTTCTTAAGTCGTATTTGTAAATACTATTCTTCCTTTTTGTCTAAGCACTAATCCTCTCAGTAAACCTTCTGAAGTTCGTCCTTAGATGATGTAGAATGGCTAGTACAAACAACTAAGATCTTCCTTAAAGGTTAATCAGCAAGCATAAGGGATTTGCGCCACGCATTATGTACAGCTGCCACTAGTTTGAGTTGGTCTAAATGTCTAATCTATATCAATAGAACAACTCTCTCCAAACAGAATGAGAAGGATTTGCCAATCTTGGACACACACCAACAATCCTGCCCAAAAACAATCCTGCTTGATACCAGGGGCGGACCCAGGAGTTTAGAAAGAAAAAACGGGTGGGGGTCTACCCCAGTGGGCACAGAACATTGAATCGACATTGAGAACAGGTTGTCAATGTTGATTCAACGTTGATTCAACATTGATTCAACGTTGTACTGAATTTTGTGCCCACTGGGACCAAACACTAATGTACCGAAAATCCTCGCAAATTGACTCACGGCAGACTATCATCAGAAAATTCTTTAAAATCCAAAAAGGAGGTCCAGGGAAGGGTGGGGCTTCCTGGATTTGCCCCTGGATCTCATGGAGGTTATCACTAACTCCAAACGTTCGGTGGCAGTGATAGGATTCTATAAAATGTTTGGTATAGAGTCATAGAAAATCAGATCTCATTATCCGTAAATTTGAATAATTTAAAATTATGGTATTAGTAACTGTTTACATCATTATGTAGTTTGGAAAGCGACATATGATATCTAATGAGAGCTGTAATGAAGTAAGAACCAGGAAATAGCTAGGTAAACCTAAACAACGACCAAGGTATACAACTGATGATACATATAGATCGAGGGTATCCAGAAACCTAAGTTACCTAAAGTATACCTTCCCGTCTAGTCTAACCTACTCCAGGTGGAGGTTACCCATAGATCATAGTGTAGCTGACAAGTCCATCACCTGTTGTGATACGTTATATATATACACTTCCTGAGGTTACTTTTGCTGCATGGGCAAGTACAGCATAGCAGAACATAGCTTACCCACAACACCTGGGACTAGATTCATAACAATGTACCACAGCTCAGAAAGGCTACGACCATAAAATAACATGTCTGTAGGGAAAAGAGGGCAAATCGTATTTTCTTACAGGTAGTAGTCAAGGAATAATCCAATGCTGTAATATAAATAATTTGATATCATTTCACAATGAGATTGTAGGACACATGCCCATAACATAATCATGGTCTGTTGTGCAATGGCCATTTTTCCCCCTTACAACCACCATATACATGCATTCTGTACAATAGGGCAGATGGGAAATTTGGTACGATTTTCTTTTGAAATGCACCCTTTTTTTTGTACGACAGTATTCTACGATTTTCTTGAGATAAGCTGGTCGTATGAGATAAGCTGGTCGTATGTGTGGTAATTATTCTCCACCATTACACCTGTTCAGTAGGTGTCTTAAGAATAGCATGAAATGACCCCTGGATGATCAGCATTGGTCGTAGCAGTAAAATGACCCTCTGTGTCATAGAAACTTATGAATCGAGCCCCAGGGGCATAAATCATAACAGACTCGTTAGTCGTCAGATATTCTTTCTGTAGGGTTCATAGTGGACTTTATTTTCTGACGGATACGTCAGTCATTATGAAAGAGCCCCCTGTGCTATGATATAATGCTTTGGCACTGGTCGCAACAAAGTTTTGTGTATCCACTGGTGCAGATTTATTGCAAGTATATCCACATTGCATGATATATAACTCAAAGCAATGACTGCTCTTTTCTCACTGTTAAGGGAACGGGGGGGGGGGGGGGCAATGTAGCCATGAATGTTTATTTGAGGGTATTAGGGAGTGTTCCTTAATTGATAATGGAGGGTGATGAAATCTCGTGCATGGAATATCTCACGTTCCCCTCGTCGGCAAATTGTTGCCCCCTCCCCTTTGAACTATAGTAAGGCGCTGTTGTTTTTGTTTTTTTAAGGGGACATACATTCTTACATCCCCCTCCCTCAAGAGAGGTCAGAATTATTTACACCCCTCCCTAACAAGGGGTAGACATCTTTTAACTCCCGCCCCCCTGCAATTGATAATATAAACACTCCCTAGGGATAATGGGGATAACTTTTTTCCCATTGCCCACTAGGGCTCCCAGATGGTTGGATGCCTTTGCAATCATGACATTCCAAACTCCAATTCCTTCAACCAAATTGCCTTTATTATGTAAGATATTATCGCAGATAAATCAGAACATGGGCACATACCTTCCCTGTATCATAGGTAGCTATTTCAGAGGTTGTAATAGATCTTAATTCATTTTATACTGTGTGCATAGTTTTAATCTCATTGACCACCGACCTGATGGAATGACAGCAGTGATTCTATATAACAGGTGGGTCTATATCCTGGCACACCTTCGTAGCTGGAATGCATACCAACATCGTCAGTATGTATACTGACTAACAGACAGGACAATGTGAACACTACCGGCAGGGATACCTGAGACCAACAAGCCAGACTATAGTTTGTGCGGTAACTGAGCAATCCTGCCATTAACCAGCAGCTCGAGACACAATACAGAGCACTTTGTTCAGTGTCGCCTCGTGTTGGGTAAGGCAGCCCGGAGATGCTGCATTATTGACCGTTTATGTGTCACACTGATACTGTTTTGTTTATCTAGTATAGTATGTCAAAGAGTTTAAAGGTCAAATCCCACAACGCGAAAAATGGGTGAGAAAGTGTTGATTATTGACATGAAAACAAGGGGCAACTGTTGCCAATATTGTAAATCGCAACACTTGCCCCATAATATTATGGCTCTCCAAATCCCACTGTGGTCAATAATAAGCAAGCAAGTGTTGCCTACAGGACTGGTTAATGGATCTAGTAGAGGGGAGTTACTTCATGGTATGATTTGTCTTGATTGTTCCCTCTCAACTAGCCTAAAGATATCTTGAGTGTCCCCCCCTGTATAAACCAAATCGTTGGCATATTCTAATAAGCAACATATTTGAGCATAATCAGAGCAAAATATCTAAATGTTTTGATATCTTATTTATCATAATCACAAGACTTAGACAAGGGTTATAACCAACATTGGGCTTGTTTCAGCCAATATGACCAACCAATATTAGCTAAGTGATCAGGATTTCACAATAAACTACATTTTTCAGCCCTCATTCGCGTTGTGGGATTTGACCTTAATGTAAGTCAAGGTATGGGGGTCATTACTGTACCGACTATCTGTCCCTTCACAGATTGTGATTGGAGAAATGGAGAAATATAATATTTATTTTATTTATGCCGTGGGACATATGAATTAACAATAAATGATTATAATAAATAAATATCATACATTGTATGTAGCTGTTGTATCTCGATCGCGCAAGATGATTCCAATGATCTATCCTTCCTGTGGGAATCAGCGGTAATCAGAATTCATAAAAATATGCAACATGAATACAACAGAGTCACAAAATGGACACAGTGTTGAACAAATAATAAAGTACAATAAACATATTGATTAATTAGTGAGGCAATGATGATAAAACCAAAATTGGAACATGCCTGTTATTTGTGTCCTGCTCACTCATTATAGGAGCATGTTCTATATTTGTCCATCTTCCACGTGCACAGAAATATCTACTGTCAAATGTCAAGTAGATCAATTGAGACAACCAATTGCAGGTAGAGGCGGCTCATATTCTATTACTTCCGAAATAGATGGCTTAGTTCTATGGTATCACCCAGTATATTATTTCCATATCATTTGAGATTCGTATAGTATGTATAGCATCTATTCTATTCAGTCATATTTACTCTGTGTCTAAATACTACGCAGGAGAGATAATTTCCTGCATTGTGTGACCCTAAAATAGATGAAATGCTCTATAAATGCATGGCATAAATCCATATTAACTACTGCGAGTAGTTCCACATAGAATCACGCCTTATCACTTAAGGCCTGGCATGGTCAGTCACCCACTACCTGCCCCACCTAGTGAATGCCCTCCACTGGTGCTGCCACCCACCTGGCAGGTGTCACTGACCCAATTAACCTCAGCTCATACCCACCTGTCATCCACTATGGACAGGTAAAATTCAAAATAGGGCCGGTTTTTGGGATTGTTTTTTCTTTCTTTTGAATATTTTTTTTATCCCTAGTTTTAGCAAAAGTTTGATCAAGAGGAGAACAAGCTCCTACTTATTTCAGTGGCCTAAATAATTCGCTGACTCATATTATTGCTTTAGGCCTACCGGTAAGCATGACAGTAAATGCTATTTACCTGGTACTATAGTCATGAAGAATAGGTAAAGAATTTAAAACATCCCCTACACCTTTTTATAGAATGCCATTTATTTGATGACAAGGTGGCACACAAATGATGTTAAGATATCTGTTTAAAGCTAATACATCATAGAATATGAATATTGTTAGATAAATTAAATTTTGAAAAATGTGAATTCTGTTGCCATGGCAACAAGCATTCTAAAATGGCAAAATTTCTAAAAAGTCACCCCATTTTTTTAGTAGAATCGCCATTGCAACTAAGACCACCCGATTCAGCTAAACCTTTTGAGAGGTGGAGTTCCAAAACTAAATTATCTTTCAAATTAGACCTTTTGGGACATTGTATCTAGTTTGGTCTCCGAGAAATGGGCATTCAAAGCTGACAGAAAAATGTTCAATTTACATTTTTTTGCCATTTCTATCACAGTGGATGTTTCACTGAAGGGCGCTATTTACCAATCAGCGCAGAATGCCAATATTGACATTCTGCACGGTGCAACTTGTAAATAGCACAAGATCGGTGCCACGCAGATTGCCAATCTGCGCAGAATAGAAATATCAGGGAAGATGCGAGCACCTGTTTCATTTGTAACTATCTGAGTCAAATTAACCCAAATTAGTTGAAGAACAACAGTGGTGCCATGAGATTTGATAGATTGTATACATTCATCCCTGAAAATCGGAACAGGCATAATAATCTTAATCTATATCAAAGAACTTGATAACAATCTCGCATCTATTTGTATACTGCGCACTGCGGATAGGCGTTCTGCGCCCATTGTCAAATAGCGCCCAACATCACCCCATCTTGTGTAGTGTATATTCAAATACATCAAAATGATAAAAATGTGCTTGCAAAGAGCTAACTCGTTTTGAGAATTGTTATAATTGAGGTCCAATAAAGTCTTTTTTCAGACCCATATGTAGTCGAAGTCAGCTATTCAATATGAGTTGTATGATAAAATCATGGTTAAGTTTCCGTCTCCTATAGGTCAAATCCCACAATGCGAAAATTGGGTCTAAAACTGTTGCCTATTGAGCTTCTGACAGGAGGGAAAGGCTGCCGATTTTGTAAATCACAACACCTCTGCCACATAACTAGTGTACTCCAAATCCCACTGTGGTCAATAATAAGCAAGCAGGTGTTGCCTATATAGGACTGGTTAATGGATCTACTTGAGGGGAGTTACTCCATGGTATGATTTGTCTTGATTATTCCCTCTCAACTAGCCTAAATATATCTGGAGTGGCCCCCCTGTATAAACCAAACCGTTGGCCTATTCTAATAAGCAACATATTTGAGCAGAATCAGAGCAAAATATCTAAATGTTTTGATATCTCATTTATCATAATCACAAGACTTAGACAAGGGTTATGACCAACATTGGGCTTGTTTTAGCAGATATAACCAACCAATATTGGCTAAGTGATCAGGATTTCACAATAAACTACATTTTTCAGCCCTCATTCACGTTGTGGGATTTGACCTTATACTATACTAGTATTTTACACTTTTATATTGGATACTATTTTAAGACAAGAACTGTACACTCATGTCTCATTTAGTCTGGTAAGATGATATGCCCTCCATCTGTCAATAAGTATGCTATAGTTTGAGCCAAATAGATTTACCCATGTTTTTCACCTTTGCGCTGCACCCTACCCCATTACCGATGATGTTCCAATGATGGCTCTAAGTAGAAAAGGAGCACCTTATCAGCCAACGATGCCAACGATATGCAAAACAGATGGTATGGACTGAGAAGGGATCCATCCTCATGGGTGTGGTAACTGTGGTACCACCCATTCGCTGAAAGGGTGGTCTAATGTGGTCTGTACTGAGGGAGTACATAATGCCTCTGCCTTCTCCATTTCTCTCTGCTCCTCATCTTCTATACATGTCTCCTTATTTCTCACTGTTCCCCACCCTGTCAGATACCAGCTTAACCTTCACCTTGACCACTTCATGTCACGTGAGCAGACAATATATGCAACCCCATGTAACATGGACAGGATGGCACTCAGGCAGCGGGTGGTGATAATGATTTATCAATAAAACATGTCACCAATACTTCAAACCCAAGTCTCCATCGTCCTCCTCCTCATTGCAATGTTGTACTTGAACTGGGAAAAAGCAGCCCACAAGCATATATAGCAACGCATTACAATCTCACCATACATATCATACATACAATTCACTTTCATCGGGCTCACACTGTCTAAAAGAGTAGTCAAGATGTTTACAAAGACCAAATCCATTTACTATTACCTTCATGCAAATAGTGCTTTCATTCTCTCTGATTTCAGTTTGTATTTGGCTGCCGTTGTCATGGATAATATCACCCATCCTCCGAATAATTATAATAGTCATACAGTATTTGGAAGAGATTTTAGTAGGATTTACAAAAAGATGAAACCAGAATAAGTAATCACAACGTCCTAATGACTAAGTAATTTCCCTTGCTTTTGCATAATGCATGTTGTACTCGTCTGTCTGCTTGTGTCCCTACAGATAACAGTCATTTGGGCCATTGTACACTTGATAGTATATATGCTTATCACTGCTTCTGTACACTAATGGCACAGTGTGTTCTTTCACCGGTGGGATTCGGAAGAATCCCTTCATCCAATGTTAATGATAAAAGGTGAAATAACAAAAGAGGATCTGTGGTGAATATGACACATGGATGTTATGAAAGGCTGCTGTAATGTCCCATAAGTGGTTATTGAGAAGTACAGAAGGGATGCATATAATAGCACTTGACATTTAAAGGGCCACATAGTGCTTTAATGTGATATACACCCTTTGGTGGCATAATATAGATGAATGCAGGCTTGGCAAATCTACTCATCAGGGCTGAATTCATGCCAACCGTTCATGTTAACCGTTCAGGGCTCTATAGGGAGATACTGTATCTATCTGAACACAATGCTCTCTCTGAATAAATCTGAAAGTGAAAATATTGTTTGAGGAAGTATTATTTTGGGGCAAGGCAATCCCCCTATAGGCATAAACAGAGTTTGAATCACAAATTATACTTCTGGTGGCCTGGAGATCTGTTAAAAGAGAAGGGTTTTGATTGCTATGATTTGCTTCGTATTTGAAAATGAGGCCAAAAATAAATAAAAGGTGTGTTTCAGGCAACCCGACCCTAGTTTCAAAAAAGGGCCGACCCTAGCATTTTTTTTACGATTTTGGAGAAATTTCTTTTTTTTTTGCAAAATATTCATATTTTTTCGGAAATTCTAGCAATTTTTTGGTCAGGAAAAACAGATCACATGCCTAATTAACTGTCCAGCCTCAGGAAATTGCTTTTTAACAAGAATGTCTAATAATTTCATAATATTCCTATTTATAGTAAGAATCGGTGAGTCGTCTTGATGACCCGCGAGTCGATGTGGCAGTCCACGACTCATCCAAGGTACCTCCAACATTCAAAAAAATATTAAAAAATCAAAAAAATCGGACCTATACCTACCCTAGATTTTTGGACCATGTTGCCTGAAACACACCTTTTTTTTGGCCTGAGTGTGCCTCTCTGTCCAGCAGCAGTCTTTATTATATTTCATCATTTTTTCGCTTTGTTTGTATCATCATACTCGTGTTTCCTGAGGGGAAACTGAAGTGCGTTATCCCAATGTTCACTCATATGTGTTAGCTGTTTTTGTCAAATAATGTAGTCCCGTAGTCAAAGATCTTGCAACAATTTCTTAAATGGCATTTTTGTAAAACCGCCCTCTGTGTATGTATTAAGATATGGTATAGCGGGAAGGGTGGACACATTATAGTAGTGTGACTCTCTGTAATTATAACATAAGGGTCAGAACATGTGAACTTAGTTCCATTGACCTAGCACCTGCTACCTCTCAATTGTATTCACTATGCCTCAATACTCACAATACCTCAATAACCGTCCATTGATCGGCTGGTAGTAGTTAATGGAAGCATTCAATTAAACTGCCAATTGTGACTCTTACTTGGATCGATATTATGTATTAAATATATGACAAGCCCCTTTTGTGAAATGTACACCAGCATGGGACAATGTGAATACAACCCACAAGGATATGTGAGACCAGTATGCCACCTCAGGTATGGAAGCGGTCAAGCAGGCTTGGTACCCTGCTAGCACCACTTGTCTGAATTACATCATTATTATGTGGAACTGACGTGTTTTTACGTAATATTCACGTGATTTAGACGAATGGTGCTAGCAGGGTATTGACTGGCAACTCGGGACAGGTAGGCATGGTCGTTTGTACAATGTTTACCATAGGAAGGGGGTTTGAGATTTTGGGTTTGACCATTTTATTTGGTTACAATCACATGACATGAGGTGCAAATCAGCATACCCAAAGCTGTGAGGTGTAATGTGACTGCTTAGTAGTGTATAGCAATCTCCGCTTATGAATACAGTTTTAACAGTGGTGCATGATAAAACATGGAAAGGTCTTTCAAACCAGGGAATTGATATTTGAGACTTCATATTGCTTTGATCTCTTGCAAAATTGATATGAGTTACTCCCTCACTTCTAAGAAATCTTCTCAACTTCTCAAGATGAACAGGGAAATACTGCATGGGAAACTGTATCACAGGCTGATAATAATATCACATTAACAATTGTCTGTTAATCAGGTTTATCATAACAGAGATACCAATGTATGTCAATGCATGAAATTGTATTGTTTGCTAGAGATACGAAAAGATTTTATAAATGGTCCCACAAATTAACATTACTGCACATGCATAAAATGTCCCTGAATACCATGATAACCATGCTCTCTTGCTACTGGTACTCGACTTCAAAGACGTCATATTGTTTATAGGGAAACCAGAAAATTTATCATAATATTCTTTTACAAATACAAGGACCATTGCTAAAACAAGAATGGGCATACATGCCTCCCTTGTCCTATCAGTGGGGATGCTGTAGTTGCACCTGCGCTCATGATAAATTTAGAGGCATGCATCTTGCTGATAATTATGTGACTTATGCACTTATTCCATGTATAAGGAATTGGTAATTTATTGATTTCAATACCTTCTTCCAATCTACACTAATTATGGAACAATGTAACATGCACTTCTTTTTTGAAAACTTGCTCTATATCGGGACACTATGTCACGGCATTATAGTGTGCATTGTTTGAGAAATGAAGTAACTATTCATGAGCAGGCTAAGGGGTCAGGTCAGTGCTGCTGTATTGCTTTTTTAAGTTCAAATCATGTCCCACTATCATGGAAACTGGGACATCATATATTCTTTCATACTTTCAAGATAATTTCGGTCTCGTCTGAATATGTCCACGGGTGTTTATCTCCCGAGGTTAAAATGAAAGCAGTCCAAAGAGAAGAGTTGAAACAATGATGGATTGATTTATAAAGCCTTAAAGTACACTGATAGACGATATTTTGCAAAGTCAAATTACTGGAATACTCGCTTAAATGATCTTATCATTTCGACTGCTGCGGATCAGCCCCATAGTGCTGCCTACTCAGATGGAACTCTGCGTAGGTTTCTTTTCCTGTGTGTAATGATAGCCAGACTTGATTTTGCAATGAGCCGACAACTCTTTAAAATGCAGCAAGAAGGAAAATTAAACTAGGTCTCAGCAAATGGAAATGCCAACGAATAAATCAGGTGTAAAATTGAGTTGGGAAGAAATTGGAAAATCATCATTGCCAGTCTATTTTCGATCATTAATCAAGTTTCTTTCTTAGCGATTCTCATTACAGTGTATGGGATGGGAGCCATCTCTTAAGTTATGTACATAAGAAAGTCTGACAGCTAATACTTATCATTAAAAGACCATTATTAAGCGACGCATTTTATTTTGAATCAAAGTTTAATTATTTATTTGAAATAAGAAGCTGGTGCAAAATGATGTGTGTGAAATTGTTTAGTGTGATTACACCTAAGGCTACATGTTTCTTACTGCTAAGTGTCCTTTCATCAGTTCACACCCAACGTTATTGTATTCTAGGATTGTGTATCAACTTAAGATCGGTAGCTAAACTGTTAGAAGTAAGTAGTGTTCCTGTACACCAAATACTGGGGGCAACTTTGGTTCCAGTAGATTGTGCTGTAGACCTACAGCAAGTGAGCTTTTGTATATTTGCAGCACTATGTACTGTATAGGGACAGCAGAATCTTCTGTTACTGTACAGCAAAATTGATTGTAAATTATAGTCTGAAGGTCCCGGGTTCTGGTGATATTTTTAGCCATCCATGTGAGGGAAAAACTAATTTTAGGTGGATGTAGGTAGACCAAGAGAAGTGGCTCCACCAAGGATTGAACTCACCACCTGTGGTGTTGGAGACAGGCGCTGATCCGTTGCGCCACAGAGCCGGTGTTACAAACATTCATATTGGGATATATCTTTACTCTACTTCTCAACTGATTAATAATAATTTGTAAAGGTCTGGAGTTCGCCTCCCAGTGCTGGTGATATTTTTAACCATCTATGTGAGGGAAAAACGAATTTTAGGTGGATGTAGGTGAAACAAGAGAAGTGGCTCCACCAAGGATTGAACTCACCACCTGTGGTGTTGGAGACGGGCCCTGATCCATTGCTCCACAGAGCTGGTGTTACAACTGGTCATATTGGGATATAAGCTACCTCTGCCATGTCTGTATTAAATGAGCTACAGCCTTGTTGCTAAAGATCCGTGATGAGAGGTGGCTAGACCTAGGATCGATCCCACGGCCTCTTGTGTACATATTACAGGGAAAAGTCCTGTAGATCTACAAGTCACTACCGTAACCTGCATCTACAGTAACAGAGTTGTACATGTACAGTAGAATTTGCTGTATTATTATTTACAGCTAAAGTACTGTACATCTACAGCAAATTTTGCTGTGCACGAACAACAACTTTTACAGTGTATGTGGTGTAATGATTATTTGGTTTCATGTCCCCTGGGAAACTACCTCTGTTAATATCTATATACATTCAGATTTGATACTTCATATTCAATAACAGCAGGCAAAGACAGCTGGTAATTTCCTGACCATCAAGAAAAAAGTAGCTTATGGATATTAATTGAGATGTGTGAGCTTTTGGTTTGTCTAGACGTCAAAACACATTGCTGTACCTTGCACAGGGTCCCGCATGGCCCATCTGTCACATGTAAGATTCCAACTAGATACTTAAAGTGCCTTAAATAATTGTGGTCTTAATCATGTTAATGAATTCTTGATTACGTTCTGGATGATCTCTGAATGAATACACAGATACTTCCATCATGTTCAATGCATTTTTTTATGCTCAGCCTACAAACCCCTTCACCTGTCCATACACAAACCTTGATTTGAGCCATACATCATGCCCAGTGATTGAGAGTGTTATTGAGTGACGTTTATGCCAGGAATATTGATGGCTATCCTTCCAGTGTAAATACACATATACACTGATCCGCAACCTCAGACACTTATGACCCAGACCCTTCCACACCACGTTCAATGAAGCTGGCGCCAGGTAGAAAGGCTGCACTGTGTCAGTCAATGGAGGGCAAACAATGGGGATGGACTGAGATGGAGATTCATCCCCATGGGTGTTACTTCGATATCAGCCATTTACTGTAACATATACTTATATCACAGTATACTTCAAGTGTGTTCAGGTAGCCGGTAAGGCAACATTTCTATTCAGCAATTCTTCATAAGGTGGCAACTATATCAGGGCTAGTGTACTCATGATAAAAACATTATTGACAAATTTAGGCAGATGAGCTTGAAGTGTTGCCTATTGCAGTGGAGGGCTGACACAGGATTCGATCTCTTGCATTGGCTGTTGACTGTTTAATCAGCGCTCTATAGAGCAACATAATAGAAGGCTTAACTCTGAATCAGATCAGTACACAAAAGACGAGATTGGAGTCATACGACCCCAAAGTGGTCAGCCCATGGTGAAGTAGCAGGGAGGCTGTGGTGGTTTAGCCACCATTATGCATCAATCAATAGGACAGGGACCTCACTCACTTGACAGGGCTTTAACCTCTCGCTACAGCCTGTGCTACATGGTGGATCACCAATTGCAGATGAAGGCAGAGGCCAAGGTGCAGTCAGTAAAGAAACCTTTACATACTAGTGTATGAAAATATAAGCATTTCATTGCATTGATATTTTATACATCAGTGGGCTTTTTACAGAGCTATTTACCACACTTGAAGTTTTCCCACTTATCATTGCCATTGCTGTAGACAGTCTTTAATTAGACACATGACAAGTAGATGGATGATGGCGGCATCTTCAGGTTGCATGATGTGGCTGACTAACGTCAATATTGCATGTTTTACATGATTGTATAACCTATAATAGCTAGGTTGATAAAACAAGTATATAATGGCACTGCTAGGCTATATAAACATATATGTTTACTACAAATGCTACTTTATAATCCATGACTAATCAATGGTTCCATATTGTGGCTTGCGGACCATATGATTAATACAAATGATATAGGGTAGAGAAATTCTATCATCATAGCTCTATCAGAAAGCAAGTGTAGAGCAATGCGATATTATTGTTGACTCTTGGCCAAATGCCTTATTTAAGAAGAGATAAAAGAAGATGACCTACTATGACATTGTAAAATGGACAGGTGAGCAGAACATCTCACCAAACTGATGTGTGTATGCAGTCAGGGTGAAATCTACAGCTTTAGGAATGATATTTGGAAGTTTGTTACTCAGAGTGATGGATAGTAGATATAATGTAGGCCCAATGGTTTATGCAATAAAGAATGGTTTGCCAGGACAGACTTAGATTTAGTTACACACTTGATCGTGTACAAAGTAAATATAGTCCTTAACTCTAATCATATTGCGAATGATGATACTCTGTCAGTAATTAAGGACTCTTGTGCAGATTAAGACTTTTCTGAGCTGGAGAAGCTCTTTCATTGTTTGTGATCATTCAAGTATGAATAAATAAGTGTGGTAATTTAACTTTCTCACGCTAAAGGAAAGGAGTGATGCATCAGATAAAGATGTCGCTGCGTAGCCACTACAAGACTTACACTAACTAATCAAATGTATTTACGCATTCAAATCCTACTCAATAATTATGACTAGCAAAGAACATAGCTGCAACTTTGACCTTGTGATCGAGTCAAACTTAAAAACACAAGTTCATTTTATTTCAAGAAATGCACGTTATATAAGTCTTACCTCATTGATACCTTAATGACAAACTCGTGAGATGGTCAACTTAAGATAATGTCAAAACAGATTGCAAACATAGAATTAATTGCTGGCCAAGAAAAAACATAATTGTTGCAGGTCACCTGACCTTGCTCAGTAGAACAAGGAGATCGTCTACATTGATGTTATTTTCTAATGATCTTAGTAATTTTGAAGCGCTATAGGTAAGATGTCTGCATAGCAACTTTACTAACAAAATATTAAAGAGATATTATCAATTATCATTTTCCTAACCGTGTTTCCTGAACCATACCTCTATATCACTTGGCCTAAGGCCTCATTTTAGCCACATATTATTATTATGTTAGGCTGCACGTCTTGGGATATGAACCCGCCCTTAAAGACATCTAATAATCATTATAATTATTGCCCTCTTGTTCTGTGACTCCAATGGCTCTCTACACAGATCAGTTCCTGCCTGTCTACAATGTTTGCATCTGTATCTTCTATGCTATGACCCCCTCATCTATATGTTACCCTCGAAGTCTATCTCTGATCATATTCCCTTGCCTGTATCATCACCTCCCTCCTTCTTCTATTGCGTTACACTCAGCCCATCCCTCCAAGCATTTATGCAAAGCATGAACCACTCTTGGCACAGAAACATCAACTCTAGGTTCAAGTTACTCATAGATCATAGTGTAGCTCACAGGTTTATCACCTGTTGTGATACATTATACAGACTTCCTAAGTCTACCTTTGCTGCATGAGTAAGTACAGAATAGCAGAACATAGCTCAGCCACAACCAATTCACCTTTCACCTCTATGCCATAATGTTCTCCTGGAGCGTGCTAGTCTACCACGCTGGAGGTTTTCCTACTTGTTATGACATTTGTGTAGACAGCGAGTAATTAGACACATGACAATCAGATGATGATGGCTTCTTAAGGTTGCATGCTTACGCTGACTAAAGTCGATACTGCATGTCTTCTATAAAGCTCATAAATAACCCTTCATTTGAGCCATGCACCATGCCCAGTTATTGAGAGTGTTGTATTGACTTATGTATTTGCCAGGAATGTTGATAGCTATCCTTTCATTCATAAGATGTAAATAGGGTTGGGCACAGGTAGGGTCAATGTATAACTACCATGGGGGTTTAGTAAGTACCCTTGAGTTAGTGTTTCATCTTCACTCTTCTCTTTTGCGTTGTAATAGATTGTAAGCCATCATCTCAAGCTTAGTGGGTCTTACGTTATTTGTTGGGTGTCCTTTTATGTGTTTAGTTATTCGTTATGTGAACCACAAACCATTGCCCCGCCCCTTCAGAGGAACAGAGCCTTTATAATCCAATGGGGCTTCTCTATAAAGAGAGTCCTACATTACAGGCTGTGTCTCACGAGATCTGGCCAATGTGAACGTCTTTGACCGGGTGCCACCTTTGACCAGATGCCATCTTTGACCAGGTGCCATCTTTGACCGGGTGCCATCTTTGACTGGGTGCCATGTTGACCAGGTGCCATCTTTAACCGGATGCCATCTTTGACTGGGTGCCATCTTTGAATGGGTGCCATCTTTGACTGGGTGCCATCTTTGACTAGGTGCCAACTTTGACTGGGTGCCATCTTTGACTGGGTGCCATCTTTGACTGGCTTGATAGAAAATGGTTCATTTAGGGGAGATGCAGATATAAATGGGCTACTAATTACTAATCTAAAGTTAACCTTTTCAGCCCACTTATATCTTCATCTGCCCTAAATAAACTATTTTCCATCAAGCCGGTCAAAGATGGCACCCAGTCAAACACGTTCACATTGGCCAGATCTCGTAAGACACAGCCTACAGTACTGTCATTCATTTGGTACGAGTTTCTCAAGAGACAATATCTGGCTCGCTCTTGTGATCCTCTCCTCTTCTTGGCCCCCATGTCTCTCCTTGTTGGTTCTGGAGAATCCCTTGTTAGTTAACTTTGAGTGCGTCTTTTTTTTTTGTATTTCCTTTTGCATAGCCCATAAAGGGCATTGTGTGGGTGTCCTCGCTGCTTCACGGTCTGGGGCTATAAAACATACCATCCATCCACCATGCACCTATGCTCTACAGTGCGTTCAATGATACTGGCGCCAGGTAGAAAGGGTGCACTGGGACGTTCAATGAAGGGCAAACAAGAGGTGTGGACTGAGATGGACATCCATCCCACTGGATGTTACTTCAATATCATTCATTTATTGTAACATATATCAAGGTACACTATAAGAGTATTAGGTTAGTATGGTGAAGCAACATTTTTATTTTAAATAGCAACTTAGACCCTTTATAAAGTTTCAACTATATCAGTGCTTATTGCACTAGTATAGAGGGCTGACAGATTGAGTGATAAATCAGAACTATATCAGTTAACATAATTGGTATTGGCTCTAATTAGTGAACAATGCAAGTCTTTTAACATGCATACATGGCCCCGAACTGGTCGGTGTATGGCCAATCAGGAGGGAGGCTGTGGTATTCTACCTATCACCATACATCCACTGATAGGACAGGACGTTAACACGGCAACGAATGAAAAAAAAGCATTTCATAGCATTGATATTTCATCATACATCAGTGGGCATCTTACAGAGCAATTTACAAAACCTTAAGTTTGCCTATCATTATTGGAATTGGTACAGACAATGAAGTCCTAATTAGACACCTGACAATTAGATGGATCATGGCTTCTTCAGATGGCATGACGTACGTGGCTGACTAAATCAATATTGCATGTCTTCCATGGTTTTATAACCTCTAGTATACAGGTATTTAATCCCTGTGCCCCCCCCCCAAGCTCCCCTAAAGACATGTTTACTCCAAATGCTACTTTATAATCCATGACTAATTTGTTTGCTGCGTTCAGCGGTGCTTGCCTCTCTGCTCAGTTATCCCAATCAGAAAGCAGCCAGTTATAGACCCCTTATATTTAACCTATCACTGCTTCCATATCACAGCCATCTTCGTATGCTTAGAATTCTATGGTAGTTATACGTTGTGGCTATACATATAAGCTGTAATACCTAAATAGGGTTTGCAACTCAATGTTAACCAAAACAATCACGAATGGACGCTACACCACAATAAGCTGGGAGAACAAAAGAAACAGTATGTGTATATAATAAATACATAAAGCAATCACTGAGTATAAGTCAGATATAGGCCTGTGTAAGTAGCTACACACTTGTTATAAGCCGCTGACATTTGGCCCTCAGCTGGCAGCTTGGACAATCACCCAGTCCTTGACTTATAGCATGTGTGTAGCTTGATACTTGGAACATATCTCCATCTGCCCTAGATAAACCATTTTATATCAAGCCGGTCAAAGCTGGCACCCAGTAAAAGCTAGCACCCGGTCGAAGCTGGCACCCGATCCAAGACGAAAACATTGGCCTGATCTCATGAGACACAGCCATCTAATAATTATCAAGGGGTAATTGAAAAGTAAATGTGAGACCTAGGTATAGCATTTGGTCCAAAAATGAAATTGCAAACAAATTTTACAAAAAAAAGAGGAAATAGTGACTCAATCAACTTCTGTCCTTTTGTCCATCCATAAAACTTGACAGAATATGTATTGATCTGTCTAGTTTATGGTGACGGGCGGCTGTTTTCTGTTTCCACAGAGGGCCATCGGTCTGTCCAGCCAGCCATGTAGTACAAGACGGATAGATATGGATGGATGGATGGATGGATGGATGGATGGATGGATGGATGGATGGATGGATGGATGGATGGATGGATGGATCATTTTGCAATTATACATTTTTCTGATGGAAAAGTGATCAGACAAAAATACTTTGGAGATTTTGGAGATTTTCATCCTTCCAGATATCAAGGGACAAATGGGCATAACATTAATCAAAACATCCATCTTGGATGGATCACCAAGTTTTTCCTTCGCCCGAATCTGTCTGGATGACCGGACCTCTGTGGAAAAGAAAACGTCCCAAAAATCTTCCCTAACTTTTTAAAATATTGGCAATGTATCAGTCTATAAAATGAGCACAGCCAGTGCAATCATTTTTACTGTAGGTCGACACTAAAACGGTCTATGTTGTGCTACTGCATGGCTCAGTGCTTTCTCTACCAGGTTTCCCCTGTACTCACCTGGGGGAGTGACTGAGTCCGTGAGGTGAATAGGCTTTATTGTTAACTCTCTCAAATCATATATTCATAGACAAATATCTTACATATTGGGTAATGTTTATCAGCTAAAATCATATTAAAACCCATGGCATAACTTTTAAAGAAAATGTTTGGGAAGTGTACTAGTTGAAAACCTATCTTTAAGGATGGATACCGGACGGGAGATCATGCAGCGGACCTTGATGGAGTTACCCCTTAAGCAAGCATACTCATCATTGAGTAATGTGATATGATTGTTGGCTCTGGTCCAAATGCTTTAGTTAAGAATGGGTCTGCCCAAGATTTAAAAAGAATAAGATGAGCTTCTCTAACATTGTAAAATGGACAGGTTAGCCCTCCACAGGAAATGGCGTCTTGCCAGCCTGATGTATAGAGACAGTCAGGGCGCAGGTAGCTGTACACGCTGCACAGCGAAACAGGATGAGTTAAGCGACCCAAAAAAAGAAAATGATAGGGAGAGCCCCCTTTATAGAGGCATGTTTGTATTGAACCAACCATTCGAAAAAAGGCAGAAACAGCGTACTGCTTAAGGAAGACTATTCAGAAGTTCATTACGAATACTGATTGATAGTTGATGATTTATGTAATGGTTTATGTAAATAACTTGTATGTAGTCACACACAGTAAAGTGAACCAGAACCAGGGTGAGATTCACGTCCGCATCTTCATCTGTACCATGCGTCACCACCTAGGCACAGGTATCCAGGTAGGTGTTGGTTAGTTACTAATATAAGGTGTGTCCTCTCTAGACTCAGGCTAGGTGTATGTCCTCCTCGGTAACAGATACAATTGTAGGAGGCTAGGCCAGATATCAGGCTTGGGAGAGTGAAAGATTGGCACCACAATCAGGCTGGGAAAATCATGGGTTTCTCAGGTCGCAGTGAGAAACCACAGCACTGTGTTATCTCACTGCTAAATTGGGGGGTTATCACACAGCACTGTGAAATCTGACCCCCTGTAGGAAACCACACTGATGCTATTTCTAGCATATAAAGTTATAGGGAATACAATGTTTTAGCTTGTTTATTAATTATTTCTCATGAAATACACATTTGCTGTAGAGGCCCATTCAGATGTACCTAGCTGATAACATAATACATCACTGTAGACAATCATTTTCTGGAGCAAATGATGGTAAGCCTATGTACAGCAAATTGGGTTTTCTCAATACCATTTTAAAGGATTGTATGAAAATCGTCATTTTTCATTGTTAATATCCACACAATCAGATAATTGAAGTGAGCATTGAGAAAACAATTGTGTGCCCATTTATACATAATCTTGATTTTCATTTGGAATGAGGGAAATCCTTAGAAAATGTGAAAACGTGAAAATATGTAATATGGGTGCGGTTTCCAACAGGGGGGTGAGATCTCACAGCGCTGTGTGAAAACCCCCCAATTTAGCAGTGAGATATTACAGTGCTGTGGTTTCTCACTGCGACCTGAGAAACCCATGATTTTCCCAGCCTGACAATGTTCACCAGTAAGTTACAAATAAGAACTATGTTGTAGATAGTATACTGTGTAGCCACAAGAAGAATCATGCCAGCCAATAGACTGTATATTTATTCAAAACCTACTTGGTATGACTAGTAAAGTTTATAATGAAGCGAAGACTATGCTAAGGTATGGAGATAAAACTCTAAATATACAAACCAGTTTCAAGTAGTGATACCAACCAGTGAAGTAAGTCTACTACTTTGGCATCATAATGGTGTCTAAAATTGATTATTTCAAGAGAATTCCTAAATGATTCCTGAATGACAATTTTGGTAAAACATCATTGTAAAAAGTATACCATAGCAGATTCCAAAGCCCAGTAAAAAGGGGAAATCTTCAACATTATATATATATATATATATATATATATATATATATATATATATATATATATATATATATATATATATATATATATATATACTTCTACATATATATATATATATATATATATATATATATATATATATATATATATATATATATATATGATATACACGTTTCTAATGATCTTAGTAATCCTTACACAACAACCATTATAGGAACAAAGTGAAAGAGGTATGATTTAGCAATGATTATTTTAGAATGGAAGTTAAGGCCTGCAGTGCCCCAGTAGAAATGTCCACAACCCATTCTATCAAACCTTAAGAGAGAAATACCTCTTCCTAACCATATCCCCTGAGGAACACCTCTATATCCTTTGGCTTCGGCCTCATTACAGGCAAATAGTATATGGCATGTTAGGCTGCACGTCTCGGGATATGAACCTGCCCTTACAGATGTCTAATGAGCATTATGTTGCCCTCTTGTTCTGTGACTGCACCGACCCTTTGCACAGATCATTTCTTGCCTGTCTACATTATTTATATCTGTGTCTTCGCTGCTATACTTTCCTTTTCTGTATCCACCCTTCTAGCCAATCTCTATCCTTGTTTCCCTTGCCTGTACCATTGTATGTGCCATCAAGATGTTAGACTACATACACTCTAAGAACAGTGTGTTGCGGGAACATGCATAAAGAATTACACACACATATTTGCAACACACCTTTGAGATCAACAGACTTTTGGCAATTAGTGTGTAGTGTGTAGTGTGTGACACCAAAATGTGTGTTAAAAATGGATTACTGGCAGTAGCTAAGTAAGCTGTGACAGGAAAGGAGGCAGCTTTAGCAACTGCCTTTCCCAAACAAGAGGTACTGGACGGTAGGCTGTTCTTCATTATAGCATACATTCAGAGTTGTAATCATAAAAATGTGCAACCCAGTTGTAACAATTCATGCTACACAGAAGGCGAGGGTCTACAGACAACTGACTCACCTGGAGTATACCTTCCCATTTGTTATAGCCTACTCCAGGTGGATGTTACTCATAGATCATAATAGCAGAGCTGACAGGTTCATCACCTGTTGTGATACATTATACAGACTTCCTAAGTCTATACCCTTGCTGCATGAGTAAGTACAGAATAGCAGAACATAGCTCAGCCACAACCAAATCACCTTTCACCTCCATGTCATAATGTCCTCCTGTAGCCCTGGTCTTCCCCACCCTCCCAGACTATATAATCGTGCCAAGAATCCCTTGTCCATAAGGGGGTATCCCATTACCGATAACTTGCCTGACAGACGCTCATCCCCTGCTCATCTGTGTTGCTATACAAACTTGTGTTAGAACATGTTTGAGGTATGGTTGGTTGATGAACCCATAACATATGGGGGTGGACCACTAAATTCGACACGACATCTTTTTTTTAATCGACAGGGTGACATGGCCATTTCTCAAAATTGGGACCCCCCCCCCTCCCTGAAATGATCAAAATTAATTTAATGTATCATGCTCCCATGGGATGAAGATTGACCCTGCAGATCTTAATCTCATTATCTGTTGAACGTTTAAGAATTTGAAAAGAAGATTCGTGTCATGTGTACATATCATATCAGAAGGAGATAGTGGAGAGGTCAGAAAGATTTCTTTCGTAATGAGTATGCCTTCACAGAGTTCTCTTCAGTATCACTTAGTGATGCAGTCAGAAATCTCTCAACATTGTGGAAAGCAATTAATTGACAGGATGGGCACTGTGTATAATATCATAAGAATGCAGAAGGGAGAGCATGGACACCTGATTAGATTTCACTGACCTAGGTCTTGATATCATACTTCTCATCAAATGTTTGCACAATGCCTCTGCTGATGGCCTGACAGTAGTTTATCAAAGTCTCGGTATTGTTTCTATGTGACTCTATTTACATGGCATGCCCCTATGGTGAAATACACACCGACATTATCAGTATGCAGCTCAGCTTTCTAACAGTCAGAGCAATGCGGGCACTGACAGCAGGGATACCTACGTGAGACCATAAGCCTGGCTGTGTTGCCCTGGAGAGAGTTGAGCAAAGATGTTTATTCAATGTAAGCCAATGTATATACTGTTTGCTACAAGTATAGGCAGGTTGGTATATGTGACATGCACTGGCAAGAGGGACCTTTCGTGCACCCTGCACTAAAGGCTTTTTCTTTGCTTTTCTTTGCTTTTCAAGTACAGATAGATATCAATACACATTCATAAAAGTGCGTACATAATAGCCATATACAGCCGATTTATGACGGTGGCCATAAACGGAAAGCCAGTGAGATTACCAGGCTGCATACTATAGAGTCTCGCGCACTGCAATAAGGTCCTTTTTCGCCGATGACGTCACTAACAATGATGAATTCCCTCTGGTAATTATCTGTGTACCCTCTAGTAGTAATTGGGGCCCAGGACAGAATTGGGGCCCAGGCCCCTCTGTCCCTCACCTTTCCCTATGTAGACATGGAAATCTATTATGATTACTGTTGATTTAATTTGTACAGATAGAGTACAATAATATTAAGACTATTTTTCCAGCAATACATGATGGTAATATCAGTGAACGTATACTGCTTTGTAGAGTACTAGCTAAGGATGCGGGCTGTTGTTCCGGAATCATTTGATGATAATTCAACGCTCTGTTGGACAATGTATGTAACCTTCTCAGTGGCAATTACTAACCAACAATTGAATCGGCGCTTAGCATGCACATACAAAGTAATGCACAGCAATTCTACCTTTCACAATATGTGTGCTTATAGTGTAAGACATCTTCAAGTTGCTAATTATATGATAGTACTACACGGCTGGCCTGTAGACGTTTAAATAACTAATTTACATTCATGTTTGCATTGTGAAGTTTACTCTAAATGATAATTAGTTTATAATCCATAACGACTTTTGTTGGGCCTTTTATAGGCACATAGACACGGGATATCTATATGCACAGTAATATGTTCATATTTTGGAATACAGTTCCTACATATCTTCCACTTTAACTCCAGGTTTGCTGTGTCCACTACACTCTAAGAACAGTGTGTTGTGGGAACATGCTTAAAGAGTAACACACATAAATTTGCAACACACTTTGAGATTTTACACACTTATGAATTGTAACACACTTTTTGTCAACTCACTTACCTGCTTACACACTTTGGCCGGAGAGGTGTGTATCAGATACAAAAGGGGGCAGCAACAGTAAAGGTCTATCATGCACCTATGCTACATTCTTACAGCCATATGGTAGCTGTCGCAGTGGCTCTGTGGGCTAGTCTTTGGACTGAGAACTTAAAGATCCCCGGCTCCATTCCCAATGGGGCTGCTGTCAAATGGAAATGTTTATTTTCTAAGAAGGACCATCATATTTTAGCCCCTCCCCTCAAGAAGTGTCAAATTTCTTTTCTCCTCAGGAGGGGTTGAACTGTTTTACAACCCCCTCCCCAACCAATCCCCTCTACTACAATGAAAGATTTGACACCTATTTAATAGGGGTTAATTTGCAATGAGATACATACAAAAACTGTGTTATTTGAATCTCATTGAATGAGAAAACTCACTCAATCCTTATTGGAAATAGATGGGAAGTTTTTTCTCTTCAACTATACACACATGTTCTAAGTTGCGTAAACCAAATAACCATCACATGTAAGACCTCATTAGAGGTTCTGCAAGGCTGTAAAAGCAGGGCTTATTAATAACTGATTAACTATTGTCTTTACAGTAGATACCAAGCCCTGCATATTATGTTATCATTAGTCAGTGCATTGGCATCCTTCAATAACGGCGGTCTTTGTATTGTTTAAGAACCACTTCATGTCATAACATATTAATACCCAGGGATAAGTTATATAGCTCACTGGTAACTGGTAAGAAGTTGTGTGATCTTTGAAAATACTTTGTGTCTCCTCATGGTTGTGTGTTCTGGTACCTATTTGAGGAGGGAATACACCATGATTGTACAAGGAGATTTGGTGGCCTAGTGAGCAAGTCGCTGGACAAGTGTGTGAGAGGTCCTGGGTTCGATCCCGAGAGAAGACCTGGCACCAAATCTTCCCAAGTGAAACAAGTTGTCCTGACAGGAGTCGTTTCTGTAAGTGTCGGAAAACAGACTGCAGTGAACCTTCAGTGTCCTGGTCTCCCATGAGACTTGCACTGACCCGTAGAAGCATAATACACTTGCGACTGGTAAAGAGATAGCAGATATCAGTGTTGACGAAGGTGGTCCTAGCCGGGAGGGGAAAAGGCTACAATGGACCACTGGAGACTCTGAGAAAAGGTTGTGAGAGCAGCCATCCCACGCTATCTGACAGTGGTACGGTCATGGCACGTTGCGCCACAGTCACCAATTGGTTATCAGGTGTTTCAGTTTCGCCAGGGTCAGGAGCTAGGATGTGTTCACAGTGGTTGACTATGATTTGTTCACTGTCAATACAAACTCAGTTTTGATATAATACTATTCCCACTTTTCTGTATATTGTGAGCGGTTCAATATACACTTTTCCTAGATATAAGAAGCCTTTAAAAGTATATGCACAGTATGAACATGAATAGCCCTGACAAGAAATTAAATAAATCTATACTAATTTAACTCTTAACCCATATAAAAAGTAATCATACTTAATATTGAAAAAAAACACATAATTGTCAAGGGATTTGAACTTGCATGGATAGGACTCCTGTGCCAGCACCTAGACAACTCAGCCATGACACCTGACATACTATGTGAGGTGTAGAACAGCTATTTTAACCCCCACTTCCTCAATACCATGGCTTTGTACACCAACACACTTTTTAGATTCAACACACTTTTCGCAAAAGTGTGTGGTGTGTTACAAAGAAAAAGTGTGTAAAAAGGGGCTTCAGAAAAATGTGTTGAAAAGTGTGTACCGTATTCGACGTAATAAGCGCCCTCCCCCTAATAAGCGCCCCCCCTTTTTGATGCATTTTTAGACTAGAACAAAGGCTCAAATTTCATGATTTTGGAGACAATTAAACTCTTAAGTACTGAAACTACCATTAAAAATAATTTTATAAGCGCCCAGGGCGCTTATTACGTCGAATACGGTATACGTAACACACTGTTTTTAGAGTGATAGGCATGATAAAATACTGCCCAGACTGCACAGGGCATACATGGAGGAGGGATTATAACAGAACAAAGAGTATTATCGCCCACTTTCTGCACAAAAAATCAAAAATGTTAGATTTTCAATGTCCACTTTTGACATCCGCTTTTATATATTTCACTTCAGCCTTTTAAATGCTAGTGGACACAAGGCTATTGGCGCCTACACTGAAAATCCATTGATTGAAAGGGTTAGTCAGTACAGACTATCCTAGGTTGGTCATATGAGTGTTAGTCATAATGGCAAAGTTATATTCAAAAATGACTGAGGGGTCAGTCAGAAGTGGCTAACCTAGGTTCATCATTGGTGTGTTTTATTTGTATACCACTAGTTGGGGCCACCTGTCATGACCACTCAGTGGCTCCCCCTGGGAATAAAAAGACTAAGGTGGGTTAGTCAGTACTGACCAACCTGACAATAATAACTGACCTAGGATGGTCGTATAGGGATCCAAAAAATGACTAACTAGGCTAGGCACTAGTGACTGTGAGGTTGGGCGTATAGGGAGCCTAGGGATATCAGTGTATGTGAACATGGAAACCTTTGTTTACAGATGTTGAATATAATCATTTCTGTTGATTTAATTTGTACAAGAAGAGTACAATAATATCAACACTAATTCCAGCAAAACATGATGGTAATATCAGTAATAAGGTAACTGCATTAGAATTAGAATGTAAGATAGGGTTTTTCTGTCAGCATGAACGTACACTTCTTTGTAGAGTACTGGCTACGGATGTGGGCTGTTGTTCCGGAATCATTTGATGATTTATATATAATTCAACGCTCTGTTGGACAATGTACTAGTAATGCACAGCAATTCTACCTTTCACAATTTGTGTGCTTATAGTCTAAGCTTGCTAATTATATAATGTTACTACACGGATGGCCTGTAGACGTTTAAATAACTAATTTACATTCATGTTTGCATTGTGAAGTTTACTCTAAATGATAATTAGTTTATAATCCATAACGACTTTTGTTTGCTGTTGAATAATGCATGCTGTGGGCATCTCTGTGCTCGGTTCTCCAACAGATAACAACCAGTTGGGCCTTTTAGAGCTGATAAACGTGTGACCATTCCCACACGGCTTGCAAAACTATGCTTATAGCCACATCTGTATGCTAACAGTTCTTTCAGCAAGGGTTCCAAGGGAGGGGACCGTCTCATCATATCTTGATGGTAAAAGGTGTGACAATAAAAAGGGGATATGGGCCAGATGATTACCACAAGAATGCCATGAAAGGACATCCTAATCTGCTATAAGGGGTGATTGGAAAGCATTGAGGGAGACATTGGCGTTGCACCTATTGAATACGATAAGTCCATGTTGGCTTGTTATGGCGTGTAATATTGGAAATGAATAGGAATCATTATGCATTGGACTCGTTGAATAGCTGTGTTGTATGCAACATGATATCATGCCAATAACACACACTCTCCATTGTAAAAAGTCGATACCTATCTCATATGATATGCTTCAACAACTCTACACCTTTCTCTATGTATTCTCATAGAACGACAATTTCTGAGCCCACTAACACTTGCAATTTCAAGTATTACGATATGTATACTTGACAAGATTTATGATGGCTAATTTGCTATCTCTGTCACATTAGGTGTGTGTCTACTATGCAATAAGGAAAGTGAACGATTTCACCCGTTTGAAATGCAGTATTATGTTCATATTTTGGAATTCAGTTCCTACATTATCTTCCACTTTAACTCCAGGTTTGCTGTGTCCACTAGGCGTGACAAAGTACTGCCCAGACTACACAGGGCATACATGGAGGAGGGATTATAATAGAACAAAGAGTATTATCGCCCACTTTCTGCACAAAATTCAAAAATGTTAGATTTTCAATGTCCACTTTTGACATCCCCTTTTATATTATTTCACTTCATCCTTTTAAATGCCAATGGACACAAGGCTATCGGCGCCTACCTAGAACTATTTCTACCCATACAGGTGCTTCTCTTCAAATGGCCACACTAGTTATTCTGTAAACTAAGTTTGTCATCGGTATGGATTCTATATTACTTATTAGAGATGGGTTTTCAACTAGTACACTTCCCAAACATTTTCCTTTAAACGAATGCCATGGGTTCTAATATAATTTTAGATGATAAACATTACCCAATATTTGCAAGATATTTGTCTATAAAAATATGATTTGAGAGAGTTAACAATAAAGCCTATTCACCTCACTGACTCAGTCACTCCCCCAGGTGAGTACAGGGGAAACTAGCCTGGTAGAGAAAGCACTGAGCCATGCAGTAGCACAACATAGACAGTTTTAGTGTCGACCTACAGTAAAAATGATTGCACTGCCTGTGCTCATTTTATATAGGCCTACTGATACATTGCCAATAACTTAAAAAGTTAGGGAAGATTTTTGGGATAGGATATACAACAGGAATATGGCATGACTAGAAAATCCCCAAAATGTAGCTGCTATGCCATTTTTAAATGTGATAGGTCTGTCCAGTTCGTGGTGATGGGTGGACCAAAATTTAGCTGATATGCCATCTTCAACAATGGTTGGTTGGTTGGTTGTTGTTGGGTTGCTTTACGCCCTAATCAACTTTTACTGAAGCGATGGTTCTTTTACATCCCACACTAATAGGCACAATACTTGTCTTTACGACTTCAAATGACAATAAAAGATTGAAAAAGCAAAAGCTGGCTACATTTGTACTACTCTCCCTGAGCAGATCGTAGTATAGATGTCCAGTGTTTAGGAAAGTAAAATCAGTCAGCTCGACAGTTATTCGATACAACAGCCACTACAATCAGTCAGTTGCCAGGTCATGGAGGATATGCGTTTCCCTACCAGATGTAGTGTTTACTATTACAATACGTTAGGTGTCAGTATTCCATTCTGTAGAGTAGCTGTCCAACAACGAGGTCCACGTGTCACGTGTGTGATGAAAATGCATATATATGTCTCTCTCACTGGCTCTCACTAGCTCCCACTTTCTAGGGGCCTCTATATGTAATGTCCTATAAAATCCTGCCCTCCCCCAAAGAATTACTTGCAACACCACTGGCACTGACAGCATCTGGTATTGATCAGAATATCATCTTCAGAGCATGTGGTAACCATGCACTGGTGGAGTAGAGGACAGGAGCAGTAAAGGACAAATGGAGAAGATTATAGATCACAATGCTACACAAAGACCAATAGACGTGCTATACACTGATATCCTTTGGCACCCTATACGACCAATCCCTCAGTCACTATAGTCATTTTTTGGCTCCCTTTACGATCAACTTAGGTTAGTTGATATAGTCAGGTTGGTCAGTACTGACTAACTCACCTTAGTCTTTCCATTTTAAGTCCTTTTGAGTAAGGCACAATTATGTTGTTTTGCTCTTGAGTAGCACATGGTCATACCTGACCAATGTCCCTATGACCAACCTGGGATAGCCACTACAGGCTAAGGGCTGAGGCTTTTAGATTATCTGTGTACGCGGTGTGATGAAGCTGGAGGGAGCAGGATACCTGACACAGCTAGAATAGCTACATAGCATAATATCATATTGAACAGGTTTAATGGTGATTTTAACTATCCTGAGCTGGCTCCAGTGTGTTCCCATGAACACATTCTCTGACGTTAGATGCCTAATTATTGCTGCTCTTCCAGTAATTATCCGGGTGGAGTGGGGACCAACGCTCTGGGCCTTTATAGGGTGGGAGTTTAAAGCTACTATGTCAGCTAATTTTAGGTGATTTTCCCATTTTAGGTTGATTACATAATCCATATAATCGCATGCAAGTATGGGAAGTTGGAAGACTCTCCTTCGTGATTTAGCATATCGAAACTAGGATATATTGACACAAACGATATCAAACACAAGAAAAATGGCAATTGCAATGTTCTTTTCTAACTTATTTTTGGGCGTACTAACTGATTTTTTATCTTTAAGCATCTCTTTTTCGCGCCTGATTTTTGGGAGTAGCACCTAGGCCACACAGACAAGTGTAGCCCTTATCTGGCTGATCTCTAAAAATGGGTACGATTAAACAGACGATGTATGGAGAAAAGGTGTTAAAATCCATATCAAAAGATCTCTGGTTTACCTACAACAAATTTCGTTGCAAAATCTGAAAGACATTGGTTTAGAAATGAGATGCACTATGACGTTTTTATACTACAAGCATTTGATGAGAAAATAGCAAATATGTTAGTTTTCCTAATACATTGCCTATATGAATAGACCCTTGCCTTGTCCATAGCAACAATACTTCTGCTCCTGAGAATGTAAACTGAACATGACGCGTAGAATGTCGTATACTCTGAATCACGTGCTTTAAATTGATCTGTTCATAGCTCACATATAATTATAAATTCATAAATACATGATGACAATTCAAAGTAAGCTGTATATCAGTTGAGATATACATCATCACAAATTCCGCGCTAGAACATAATTTAATAATCAAAATAATTTATGCATCTGCTTTGCTCCAACAAGTAATTTCATCATGAAGGGACGTAAAGGTCCATACATGTTTTTATTCTGTGTGAAGATTACATTTACTCGTTTTTCATGAAGACTTCAAGTTAGGACGAGGGGATTGTGGTGTCATGTATTCCATAACGTCCCAAAGTCGCCAATATTTTTATGACACTAGAACTGATTTATATGCAAATCGCCTTTCTAAATATAGAAAGTCACCAAGCTTGGCCGGCAGTATCTCAAACGGATATCCTCATGGTCCATCTGACCATGTCATGCCATGAACTACATAGATATAACAGGATTCAGCATGACCACATCCAATGGAATAATATACACTAAGTACACATGATCCAGGAATCGTGCAGTGCATGGCAATCTGGCTGACACCATGGTTATCAATACGTTGTTCATATGAAATAATTACTCTTTGAACTCTACCTTTATCAAAGTGTTTTAGGGTGAGATTTCCTAAACTGTGTAATCATGTCAACATTCCATCTAGGAGGGAAGTATTGATGGTTTCAGCTCAGGTTGTTCGCAAAGAGGACAGAACCCTCATTACCAGATTACCTATATATATTCTAATAAGGCAGATATAGTAGAAGTAATACTATAATGATAATTTTTTTAATGGCTCTAAAACTGTAATATTGCAGTCTAATTTCCTTGTCGATTTGATGAAATGAATAACTTACATATTATTCGTATTTTAAAGTAATTTTAGATTGTTTTTGTGTGGAATTATCATGATGTGTATATTCGGTTACCATGGCAACCATATTTACCTAAAATCTTCATTTTTATATAACATCATAGGAAATGACATTATCCTCTGCTGGGTAAAATCGTCCTTATCTTCTCCCAGGTTCGGAAGGCTACCACATAAAGGGAATTCAAGGTAGAATCAAATAGTTCCTCAGAGATTATACCAAATAACAGAAAATCGTAAAATCTAAGGATTAAAGCAGTCTAAGGGAAACACTACAGAGTGCTCAAAACGGTTGAAATCCGATTATCCATAATAATGTATAGATACGTGTATATTTCGAATCTTATTATCCTGTTCCTACCATAGGATGTACTAAATAATTTACCAGTCCTCAACTTGTTTACCATGCGTTTATATCCTGCCAATGTCACCACAACCCCCTCCCCCCCCCCCCCCAGGAAGAATGATTCTGAATGGGAACCTAGTAGAATGCATAGTAAAAGCCACTGGTGAATTCACCTGGAATGCTGGCTGCCTTCAGGATTGCATTGACTGAGGTTGTATTGGATGTGGCGTGCTCTGCAGTGGTGTAGGCAAATACATGATAGCTCTTCTGGGTGCGAGGACAAACGTTCAGAGCGCAATATTAACCTATAATCTTAAATTGTAATATATAATCTGATAGCTCCCCTTGTATCTGCCACCTAGTGTCACATGCTACACTATGCTACCTGGGGTTTACCTTTATAGTATACAGGGGTTGGGGCACAGAGCCCCCCATTACATACTAGTTAACTAGCCTATCCTACGATGGACTGTGTAGGCTTACCACTATAGTGGCGCCATCTTCATTTGCTTAGCGAGAGTTTTAAGATAGTCTAAGATGGTTTAAGATAGGTTTAAGATAGGATTAAGATTGCGCTCCGAATGTTTGTCCGCGCACCTAGGAGAGCTATCACGGAGGTGCGTGGTGTAGCCTGGCGGCTAACAATAGCTGTGTTTACTTACAGGTAAATGACATGGGAGATGTCTCTGACAGAATCTGTGACGTGAGAACGAGGCTGACTTCCTGTCTCCATTGTGAACCATTTTATACAATGGGTGACAGCTCTCACCAGGGATATAAAGTACTTTCACATTGCCTTGGTATATAGGCAGTTTCCAGCCTAGCTGCATGAAGGGTACCAGGTCCGTCATCGGCCTGCCTGCCTATACCTTGCTTTCACCCAGATCAATTATTATGTATAGTTTACTACTGTATCAAAATAATAGCGACTGTCCTATTATGTTGAAATAATAATGATCCATTATACTGGCACCAATGGGTGCCGGACTTCCACCACCTAACTGATATTCCTAGGCTCCTTATACGACCAATATCTCAGTCACTAGTACCTAACCTAGTTAGTCATTGTTGGCTCCCTATACGACCAACCTAGGTGACTTATTATTGTCAGGTTGGTCAGTACTGACCAACCCACCTTAGCCTTTTAATTTCCAGGGGGAGCCATGCACTGCGTGGTCATAATAGTATCTTACAGGTGGAACCAACTAGTGGTATATAAATACAACACACCAATCATGAACCTAGGTTAGCCACTACTGACTGACCCCTCAGTCATTTTTGAATATAACTTTGCCATTGTGACTAACACACATATGACGAACCTAGGATAGTCTGTACTGACTAACCCTTTCAACCTATGGATTTTCAGTGTACTCTTTATCAAGTGTTTATAAAAGGACACCAGTCACATATGACCATTCTAAGAGTATCCGAGGTATCAACAAGTGATATTTATGAGTTAGGACTGCAGCTTTAGCAATTTACAACCACAACGTAGGTGTTCCAAAAGCCCTAAACAAGCGGAGGTATACTAGCATCCCCTATAATACAATGTATCTCAAGAAAAACAATAATTTGGTGCTCTCCTTTCCTCCCCCAAGTCCACCTGTAAGATATGATATGTGGCCTTTTGGGATTTCCTCTGTGTCAAATAAGCCTTGCATCGTGATTTTGAGAAATGCTTCATTCATGATTGTGGCTTAAAGCTGCTGTACTACCTCAGATATATAGATAGTTAAATTTCTGCATATTTGTTAAGAGTCTGCTTGTTGGAGTGTACTGGTAGCATCCCAATACATTTTGTGTCTTTTAACCATGCTAAATTTAAGGAAATAGATGAGGAATTCTAGCATTCTATTCAGCACTTAATTATATCAACAAGGGTGTGCCATCTACAGGGATACACCTGTACTAGTAGACTGTGTTTGTGAGCTGAGCAATGGAAAACCTCCATGCTCCCCTCCACTCCCTACTGCCACCTGATGGCTTTGGTCAACACTAAATATCCAAGCCCCTCCAGAATATAATTAGTAGTTGAGATTGGAGTCCTGTCTAACATAATATTAAGGCTCTCTTGTCAGAATGAATGACAGATTATAAGAGGGAAAGGATTATACAATCATCTGAGAATCAAATGAGGAAAATGTAGGTTTGAGAGTGGGAGGACGTATAGCAGCTTTAATCTATAATCAGTGAGTTAATGAACCAGTCTTTTTGTGGCCATATCTATTTTTCCCCATAATTTGTGGTAAGTATACACTGTAAAAAGTTGTTGTTCGTGAACAGCAAAATTTGATGTATATGTACAGTACTTTAGCTGTAAATGATAATACAGCAAATTCTACTGTACATGTACAATTCTGTTACTGTAGATGCAGGTTACGGTAGTGACTTGTAGATCTACAGTACTTTTCCCTATAATATGTACACGAGAGGTCGTGGGATCGATCCTAGGTCTAGCCACCTCTCATCAGGGATCTTTAGCAACAAGGCTGTAGCTTATTTAATACAGACATGGCAGAGGTGGCTTATATCCCAATATGATAATTTGTAACACCGGCTCTGTGGCGCAATGGATCAGGGCCCGTCTCCAACACCACAGGTGGTGAGTTCAATCCTTGGTGGAGCCACTTCTCTAGTTTCACCTACATCCACCTAAAATTCGTTTTTGCCTCACATGGATGGTTGAAAATATCACCAGCACTGGGAGGCAAACCCCAGACCTTTAGAAATTATTATTATACAGTTGAGAAGTAGAGTAGAGATATATCCCAATATGAATGTTTGTAACAGCGGCTCTGTGGCGCAACGGATCAGCGCCTGTCTCCAACACCACAGGTGGTGAGTTCAATCCTTAGTGGAGCCACTTCTCTTGGTCTACCTACATCCACCTAAAATTCGTTTTTCCCTCACATGGATGGTTGAAAATATCACCAGCACTGGGAGGTGAACCCAGGACCTTCAGATTATGATTTACAATCAATTTTGCTGTACAGTAACAGAAGATTCTGCTGTCCCTATACAGTACATAGTGCTGTAAATATACAAAAGCTCACTTGCTGTAGGTCTACAGCACAATCTACTGGAACCATAGTTGCCCCCAGTATTTGGTGTACAGGAACACTACTTACTTCTAACAGTGTAGATGTACTTACATTAGGGAAAAACAGTGTAGTAGACCTTATCCCTGCCAATTCACCCATTATTAAGGATATATCACTCGTAAGTCCAATTCAAGATTGATACAGATAAATCCATATTTTTCATTCCTTGTGAAACACCGTCCGAGTTACCTTGACCTGGATAAGAATATTTAGGTACACATTGTGTGGGGCTTAGATGTGCGTGGTATAAACCAGAAATAGGAAAAGGTCTAAAGGCTTAAATAACATAATATGTAAATTACATACCAGCTAGGAATCATATATCTTGTCGCAACATCGTATGATAGGATATTAGGCTGTAAAAGGTCCCATAGGTTTGCCACAGGGGGATCTTCGATTTCGTGCTCTTAGGTATAAGCCTGCCCCGTTTATCTAAATACGTATGGTCTATACATCAGTTGAAATTAATATGGGTTTATTTATAAACGGGATATACGGTATTTATAGAGACAGGCCTGAGCTACAGTATAACCCCACGCTACATGCATATATAGGCTATGTCGCCAATAGTTGTATCAAAGATAGCCTCAGTCCGTGTGAGGCCATGATGGTTGCTCCCCCTGGTGAGTTACTTGGGAACTAACTACGTTTTTCCAGGTTCAAATTCAATTGTCTGTTTATCATGATGAATGGATGTCAACAGTTGTAAAATCATGTTTTCTGATACCAAAAGGTTCGTCTTTATAAATTAATTAATTTACTTTACATATAATATTTTGATAACATGTACTTGGAGAGTAGATTAATTCATGTACAGTCCCGTACCCCCCCCCCCCCCCAATCCCAATTTATTTCTAATTCCAAATTCATTCTTTCTCGTGATTGATTGGAATCTCCCCATATTGATTTTCTCATGGTCTAGGAGTTCGGCTAATGCTCATTTGAAAAGCAATTTTTAGGGCCCTTAGGCACCCCATATCTGCCACCAATGTACCCGGTAATTGATTTTTGAGGTCACTTTTATTCTTCACACAAGTCGATCTTCCAGTTCCCGTTTCCGCCACTAAGATCCAAAAGGGATTCATACATAGAATTTCCTCTAAAATATATATCAGACATAATGAAGAGGGTGTACTTGGAATCGGTTGAGTTCCCTGGAGTGTGATGGGCATGAGTATTCTGGTTCATTAGTTTGCCTAAAGATGGCGCTCAGGTACAATTTTCTCCTTTTTTTCCACCAAATTACACCAGTTATTGGCGTAAACGCCACACAGGTGAACATTCTGTTAATTGAGATATTTACTTCTTAATTCCTGTGAAATTACCAGCATTTTCCCACTCACCTCAATAAGAAGTAATCACGCCCTAGGTACTCAGTAGTCCCCCCACCTCATCTTGGATGCTATTTATCTGACATTAGCATGAACTGCAAAAAATACTGATGCATATGTCCCAGATACGTCTTATGCCATGCTATATCAAGATAAATAGAAGAACATCTGCTTTGGCAATTAACAAGTTGATATATAGTGGTGAGAGTACAGTTTGTTAAGACCTTACCTTTTCTCATACTCCTCTTGGTAGTAGCCTGATGTCACTGCATTTCTATGTTTGCAATAGGTAGGGGCCTAATTAGGTTCCTAGTGCATAAAGTGCAGCCTCCTACATAGTCCTATAGGGATCTATAATCCACTCCAGGCACCGTAGTCCAATGGATGGAACAATGTTGCCATATAGTAAAACGTCCCCGTCCATGTACACTGACAATTCTAGATGAGACACAGTACATGTCGGTTCTACTACTCTACTGTCTGTGCTGTTCGAATGTAGCTGTTGACAGGTTGCTAGATGCTTATACCCCCCCTCCCCCAGGTTCACACACGGGTCCCTGGCAGTGGACAGTAGTGGACAGTAGTCAGTGGTCAACGTGTGGTCAAGTAGCAAGACCATTGGCGCATGGGCCAACATAACCGTCCAGGTTACCATACTATACCCCCGGGCTACCCATGCCCTTGGGGGCCATGTCCGAATTAATCACAATTCTACTGTCTGTTCAAATATGCCATTGTCCCTCTTTTTATCCACTAGACTGTGCAATAAAATAAATTCGGTAGGTGTCTGTCTACCTGCCACAGGTGTGGTGGTATGGACAGGGGAGCTAGCTCAGATGGTAGAGCGCTCGCTTAGCATGTGAGAGGTACCGGGATCGATGCCCGGGTTCTCCATCCAAATATTTTTATTCTCAATTTGCATGCAGTTATTGATAGGCCATTAAAGCGAAAATGCAACCAATGTTTAACATATAAGAACATTGACCTCTATAGTATATTATGTCTATGCGACGACATGGACCTTAATATGTATCGCTACGATGATGAATAGGTAGGCAATGTCAGGGTTTAAATCAAAGTTGTCTGAGGTTATTGTTTAACATGGTGGCAAAACATGTGAGTGTGATCTGTATATACACTTCACCCTGTGGCACATGGCTGCACACATTATAATAATAATGTGAGGTCATTGAACCTAGAAAAACTATGGAAAACTATCGAAACACAGGGTCCCAAGGGAGGCGTTTCTGTGCCTGGGTCAAATTCCATCGAATCTAATACTTGTATATAGTCCTATGAGACAGTGACGTCAATTTCAAAAGCTCCCCTGGAAAAAGGGTGCCATATCATATGCAGTGAACCCATCCATAGACATTTTATAGTATGACCTATAACAAACCTGCTACATTTTATATGTCTTACTCTGGTTCCTTACTCATGGGGAAGGCCCCTCAACCCACTTTTCCTTTTCTCTTTTTTCCTTCTTTAGTAACAGTGGATGCCCCATTAAATATATTATTACGATTTTAAAAACTACTCATGAACTATATCATGGTACATTTTGGGAGCCAGAGTAAGAACACATTTATAGTGGCACCATCTATGGTATTATTAAGACTTTAAGATATGGTTGTAATACATTTGTAAGACTGGGTTAAGACTCACTGTAAACTTCTGTCCGTTCACATCTGCCTGTACAACAGCTCTCTACGTTTCACCTATAGCTGAACGACAGCACTGAAGGATTCCCCTATAGTAGAATGACAGCTCTGAAGATAAAAAATAACCCTATATAATCATATTTGATATGTATGATATCCACACTGTGCAATTCTCACAGAAAGCCACCATTGGCCTACAATGCCATCGTTTCCCATTGAACAATGGGCCCCGGGAAAAGGGGGGGACACCGTGTATAGCTGCCACGTAGTGACAGAATTATGTACTAACCTGTCAAACCATGGATGGCAGCCCAGCTGCGGTGGAAAACTGTCTTAGAGGTGCCATCTAGCGTGTACTAGGGGAAGTGGTCAAATCGGAACAGTACTGATTGTACTTGTGAAATATGCCATTTAGTAGTTGATGAAAACCTTTTGTTCACCTACAAGGACAGGGTCTCCAGTGTTCTCTAGAGGATATATCATGTATCATGATCCATTATGTTTATTAATTATTAATTATAACAGGTTCAATAGCCTTCAACATGACAATGTGTATCAACTGCTCAAAGTTAGATAATTCTCCTTTCTCATGCATATACATTCCTTTAGAATGTATCAGACACAAAGAGGAGAGTGTATTTAATGTTGTTGTAACATTGATTGATAGCCACATGCTGCAATATTACTGTAATTTGGATTTCCCTACGGTATGCGGAGCTGGAGACCAAAGCTTGTGTCCTTTAGTTCATAATTTCACCACCAGGTGTCCTTGTTGCGGTGTCCCCCCCCCCTTTGGCCCCAGGTGTCATCCTTAGATTAGTTCAACTGTTTGACACTAGGGGGCGCGTGACACCTTGTGTAGCTCCACAAATATGCAGCTAGATGTACTGGATCTGACTGCCATCAATCCTTTTTCTTTTTGGAAACGACCAGCCCGGCTAACCAAAAAACGTTGTTTTACGTCAAAATAACGTTTTAAATTTTATATAACATTATGTCATATTAAAGAGCCTTAGAAAAACGTTGACATATAACGTTATATAACGTTATAAAATGGTATATAACGTTATTTGTTTACTGGGAGGTGTTTAGTTCTAATATAATTCAGTCTTAATGGTTTCTAACCACTCTTCAAAGGTGACTCAGTGTCATAATAATTATCTCGGCCACGGGTAAAAAGTATTCTTTTTCATGAATGCAATCCCTGCTGAATATTGGTATTATCATGGATTCAGTATGAGACCATTAAATAACCATCTATAGTAGAATACTATCTTGAAATCGAGAATTATGTGTTTTTTTGTATTCAGTGACAATGTCAAATGATTCTGCCCCCATATTTTGTTGTTTTTCTTGTTGTTTTTTTGGTGGGGGGGGAGGGGTACTCTGAGCAGCGTAATTAGTAGCATGCATGTATAGGGCAGGTATAATAAGCTAAGTGAGTTAAATTTGCCATACTAGTAAAAAACAGTTATGCTCCATTCACCATCTACTAAATGTATGACCATACATATTGATACATTAGATCACTCAAAGTAAATAGCTCTGATGATAGAGAAGTGAGTTCTGCCAAAATATTGAGCACAAGTCCCCTCTCCTGCTGTGTCACCTACTGTGAATTGAGCAATGGGGTTAAGGACCTCCCTGGTGCACCATCCAAATATTGAAGCTGGCAGGTGAAGATTAAAGTGGATTATCGCAGGCCTGGCAAATACAAGCACCTCTGTGAGTATAGCAATGGAACAATGATCCAAGCACACATCTGAAATTCTAATTTAACACTACGGGTGGTGCCCATTGTGGCGACATGCTTTGTCAAGAACAAACTGGCTACAAGCTGCGCCTGATCATGACCAACCATAAAATGCTATGCTAATTGGACTATTGCTACAGTATCAATATTGTTAACCGCTCAAGGAATAATATTGGTAATTCAACCAATTTTGATGGCCTTATTATCAGAGGAACAATGATTTATAAGAATAATGCCCTGTGAAAAATGCCTCGGAAACTATACATTTAACATTTTTCTAAAATATGTGTAATGTGACATTTGCAAGAAATACCCTTAGTATAATATCCCTTAAATTGATGATCTATAGCTTCTTGATTATTAGCTTGATATATTTACTTAAAATCGGCTAAATATTGACGTCGAGAATACATTTATTAGTATTCTACCTTAGTATTATACACCGTGTAGGTTCGGACGCCCATATATCCCCCTCCCGACTCCTATTCTAATCTGGCCTTACTACCCCAGGGGGCCATAAACCTATATACAGGTGCTGTGTCAGTATAAGCCCATTCCCAACCAATTCCTCCACGGTGCTCAATGTTAATGACACCTGGGTGGTGTTTGTATATGCTTTTTCAAAGCCCAGCTCCAGCACCTTTAACCCACACTTTAACATGGACACGAGAGGGGTTATGTCTTTTAGAAAGGCTCTCCAGGACTGCTTACTGTGTTATGTGTGCTGACCTGAAAGCTGCCTGCAGGGCTGGATAAGCACCTGGGCCTATTTACAAAGTTGATTCAAAGGTTAACACGGAAGCACCCTCACTGCTGTGAACTGTTAAGGAGAGATGATATGTATACCTTGGGACTGAGTCGGTCAGCTCTCTAAGTTTCTTCATCTACTGGACTATTTATCATACCACACATTAATTGGAGTATCGAGGGTTACTGGATATCTTGCGCATTATGAACACAGGATTACTAACCAGTGTCAATTAATATCTCAGTTGCTCTCTTTGGGAGAGAAAGGAGGTACAATAGTGTCATTGGACATCTCAATTGCTCTCTTTGGGAGAGTAAGGAGGTGCAATATATTGTGGCATTGGACATCTCAGTTGCTCTCTTTGGGAGAGTAAGGAGGCACAATAGTGGCATTGGACATCTCAGTTGCTCTCTTTGGGAGAGTAAGGAGGTGCAATATATTGTGGCATTGGACATCTCAGTTGCTCTCTTTGGGAGAGTAAGGAGGCACAATAGTGTCATTGAATATCTCAGTTGCTCTCTTTGGCGGAGGAAGGAGGTACCATAGTACCATTGGACTTCTCAGTTGCTCTCTTTGGCAGAGGAAGGAATTACAAAATTGCCATTGAACATCTCAGTTGTTTTTGTTTTTTTTTCTTTTGGAGTATAAGGTGATACATTTTAGACTATTGACAGGCGAAATAAAACATGTGGAAGAACATTCCAGTAGATGCCAAAGAACGCTTCGGCGTTGAAGGCTGGCAGAGGAAGATCAACCAAAACCAACCCCGTTATTGGTCAACATGCTCTCAGGAATACGGCATGTTCACCACACCAACCGTCAGATGGCGCCTCGAGCAGGAAGCTTCTCCGCAGAAGCCCACTTCCGCTAGTAGACCCTGGGAGACGACCAACTCCTTCTATGGCGGTCGCCGGGAGCAGTTTGAGAAGGTGACGTACCGTCAACACGTCACGTCAATGGCGGCGTCGAACTCCAAGCAGAGCCGTTATCAGCGCAGCCGTTACAACCCCCACGCTGGTATCCGACTGGACAGGATCCCAGGACTGAAGGCCAGGGATGACTACATCCTCAGTGAGACGAACAGTATGCGCACAAGGTCCCCTGAACCAAAGAGGAAGACCCAGCTCCGACCCCTCAAGGTGCCAGGCATCCATGAGAAATTCCTCAATAGCAAATATGTCACACCTTGGAAAGTTTCTTATAAAGCTTAAGGATCACGTTCTAATTAGTTTTCTTATAAGTGCACCATTCTAATGTACATGGCGACAGTCTTTATAATGTTGACTCAGATCTAGGTCCTCATTATGTTGCCTTCAGACAGAATGAGTGTTACAATTAGAGTGTTATGATCATGTGGTTTAAACAATATGGACATGGCAAGCATCATGGTCGTCCTTAATAGGAGTTATTCAACGAAAATGTGGATCTCTAAGGAAAATATTCTGTAAAGCCAGGTGAGCTATTTATGTAGCTTATATCTCTTGGAGAAGTATCAGTCACCAATAATTTGTTAGGAAGAGTCATTCCCCCTTCCTCTGGTAATGAGGTATATTATGGAGTCAGAACATCAATTGACTCCCCTTTGCGAATAGTTTCCAACGATGTGAGTTTAAGGGATTTTGATTCTGCCATTGAGACAAGTCAGCTGATGTTGACTTTTTCTCCCATGCAAAGTAAGACATTTCATTCGTCTTTTGTATGCTGGAAATAGAGGTGGTTTATAACAATAGCTAGAATCCTATATCAATCTATTGACCAGCTGCTGATTATCCAGCAATTCAGTGCAAGCTTGTGCCGGTCTACACTGATATTCCTAGGCTCTCTATACGACCAATCTCTCAGTCACTAGTACCTAACCTAGTTAGTCATTTTTTGGCTCCCTATAAGACCAACCTAGGTAAGTTATTATTGTCAGGTTGGTCAGTACTGACCAACCCACCTTAGTCTTTTAATTTCCAGGGGGAGCCATTGAGTGGTCATTATAGTATCTTACAGGTGGCCCCAACTAGTGGTATACAAATACGATACACCAATGATAAACCTAGGTTAGCCACTACTGACTGACCACTCAGTCACTTTTGAATATAGCTTTGCGATTATGACTAACACACATATGACAAACCTAGGATAGTCTGTACTGACTAACACTTTTAACTTATGGAGTTTCAGTGTTGGGCTTACCCATTGGCCTGGGTATGCCCTAGGCTTGCACTAGTTAGCCCTAATTTGTTGGATACTCGCCAAAGGTAGACTAGTACAGTGACCAACAAAAAAATATATTTGCACAGCAAATCTACTAGAGTATATCTTTATTGTGTCGATGTAAAAAGAAAATTAAAAAACATGTAGATTAATAGTTTGTGTCAATAAACGCGTTGACAATAAGATTGTAAACATTCTGCGTTTGATAAATCAGAGTTCCCTTTTTGTCTATGTTTCGCCATGTACATAACTATACTATAATGAATTGTTTGTATTTGAATTGAAATCTACTTGAGATATAATTATGTGTGTATCAAGGAACCCCGATTAAATAGATCCAAATAATGATTGAATGACTTTTGTAATCAATGAAAACACAACCGTGCCAAATGTCCAGGAATAAGTTATAGTTATCCTCGTATTAGTGGGATGGACAGTGCCCCCTGGTGATCTCCCCCAGAGGCTCGAGGAACTCTCCACCCTGGGAGGGGGGAACTATTATTGGCAAGCAGCAAGCAAAGCAAGCAGAGCACAGCACAGAATTGCAAAAGTATCATTGATAATATTATATCTTCTTTGATTCTAGATATTAAATTTTCTTCAATTCTACATCCCATCGAACATCGATCCCCGAGTACATATATTATATACTATATACCCCCTATAGGACATCTACCCCTTTGGACTTGTACCCCTAGGACATGACATTTTACCTAGATGTCAAAGGTGGTAGATGTCCTGGGGAATAGATGTCCGGGTGCAAGCAGCCATTATTCTGCCAGTGCATGGATAATATGGAGAACATCAATGCCACACACAATATCTTATCATCCATCCCCTCACATATATCCCAGTACTAAAGCGGAATGCATGTTAGATTAACAATGGCATGGTTCTCCTTGCCGTCCATAATTTACTACAGCCTACTGAGATGGCGGATTTGGGATCTAACAAAAGAAGAATGTGTTGAATAATTCAATGTGTGTGAAAAATGAAAATGTAATAAAGAGAGAAAACACTACTTAGATGAAAGGGCCATTCATAAGATATGTTTGTGGCGGCTTCACGTTATTAATAAGTTAGAATCTACATCTCCCATCTTTCAGAGAAGGGTTCCGACGGTGGTGGGATGGCGCTGAGAAAGTCGTTGAGACCGGCCACCCAGCATAGCCCCATAATGAGACGAAGAGACGTTATCTACTGCTGTTTGTGCTGGATTCAGGAGTCTCAACTAATGAGTGCAAGTAGCAGGCAATGACCATAATGCTATATATAACTCAAGAATCCGCTAGGTGAGCTCCTGTGCACAGTGCAGACGGTGTACCTCTTTTAACCCACGGTGGAGGGCTTACGCAAAGGATTCGCACCTTGGTTATATTGCATACCCGAGGGTTAAGTCAGATAGGCGACACACTGGTCATCGACTCGGTGTATAACACCTCGTCTTGACCTTGTGGGTCAGTGGTTATGAGGCATACCAAGCTACAGGTGTAGTCTATCTAACACATAACGGGGAGAGCCTATGCTGGTTCTAGGGGCATGCACCAGTCAGATTCCAGGAGGCTCAGGTAGTCGTGTGTCAAGCCTTAATTTTGCCTCTTTGTGTAGTTTACTTTGGAGGGTTCTCTCTCATTTACTATCTATCTATCTTCTTTATAAATTAGATGCATGGATTCTTAATGAAATGGCCTTTAATTTGATAAGCTTAAAGAATGGAGGATATCTTAAATCTCAGAGAAATAGAGCAATAACACCTCTGTGGGTGACTACATGTCAGTCAGTCAGTCAGAGTGCGTTAATGCATTGTCTCCCAATAAGGCTATTAGGGTGTTGCATGTGTGCATTGAATAAAGCCATCTCAAGTGACCTATCAAAACACTAGGCATAGAGTACAAAAACGTAATGATTCGTATAGGATTTAGTTTGTATAATAATTTCGGGAAACCCATGACGTGGGATCCATTTACTGGGATTATTAAGCAATGAAATCATAGGTAGTACATTCAGCAGCTCACACCATTTGCAATAACGATTACTAATGGAGACGTTGCTTTTTGAATAGCAAGTTAAATTCCATATGACCCCAATAGAATGACACTTGATCCATTTCAATGATAGGGTAAGGTGGTCTATAATGTGAAAACATATATTTTTCATTGTTTTTTTCTGGGAATGATTATGCTCAGATGATCCCTTTAGCAATACGATTTGAACTAGTGCCAAAGTGTGGTCGTCAATATTGTGTTGCTAAAGGAAATTATGTGATTATGTGTTCTGCAAAATACCTCAGAAGTGTAGGCCTATTGCGTTATCCACAACTTATTTCCGATATCGTTTGGCGCTTTTTTAAACTGCATTGGAAGAGAAAAATGCTAGGGTCAGCCCTTTGTGGAATCGAGGGTCGAGTTGCCTGAAACACACCTTTTTTTTCTTTTTGGGCTTACGCCATCATTCTCCGAGTCTGACAGTGACTTTCTGTCAAATTTCCGCCATTTTGTTGGGGGGACGTAATAACGTTGCTGTGTCTGGGGGTGTAGGGTGTATTTCTCAATATCATGAGGAGAGGTATAGACTGCTTCTTTTCTTGAGGGGGGGTGGAGCGAATATTTCTCAATATCATGGGGGGGGGGAGGCGGCTAGGTTGCTTTAAGCGTATTGCTGGTGGGGATGGTCAGGTGAAAACTAATGTACTTAGAAAATCCTCCTCCCCCTCCCCCTATTAAAAGATACACATCCTCAAAAAAGGAGTCCGTTCCTCCCCCCTACATACGCACCTATTAACACTAAACTCTAAAAGTTCCTCAATAAATTTGATAAGACCCCTTCATTTTATTTGTGGGGGGGGGGGGGGTAAAAGCTAAATGTGTATGTACGCAGGGGGGGAGGGGGTAGTCCAAATGCGTACATGGTGCAACGGGGGGGGGGGTGGGGGGTCTATTTTGGCCAAAAATGTGCGTACGTAATTAATGGATGGCCCCTTAGCAGACTCGGCGAATAAAGATTCCCTTTCATTCTAAACGTAAAAGGAACCTTTTTACCCAAACTTAACATATCATTTGTTAACCAAACTCCACAGTACATTTAGGTTGGAAAAACTCTATGTTATGGAAATTGAAGAGATTCTGGCAATATGCAAGAGCCCGCTGGTCTATTGCAAAACATCGCCAGCTATCATTTCTACTGGAAACATTATAAAAACATTAAATACATGCGATTTACAATATTGCAAAGGCATGGTTTATTTTAAAGAATAGGGGGGTGGTGCAAATATCGTTAGCACTTGTCAAAGGAAATAATCAACCAACACTATTGGGAAGTAACTACCCCCAACAACAAAATGTCATAAACCCGGGCTCCACTAGGGCGACACAGGTACCTGCGAAATGGTGCGATCCTTTTCTATGTTTACTTTTTCACATCTTGCTTCATTTCGCCTCATTTCGCCTCATTTCGCTTCATTTCGCCTCATTTCGCTTCATTTCGCCTCATTTCGCTTCATTTCGCGGCAGTGTCGCCCTGATTGTTGCCCTGTTCCTGGTGATAGTTAGGGCGACACTGCCGCGAAATGAAGCGAAATGAGGCGAAATGAAGCAAGATGCGATAAAGTAAACATAGAAAAGGATCGCACCGTTCCGCAGGTACCTGTGTCGCCCTAGTGGAGCCCAGGCTATAGTTATCGGTACAAACCGCAGAGATTCAGCTCAATATATGTAGGCAACTTTGGAGTTTGGAATAACCAAAGATGTGTCGAGAACCTGTACACTTTGATATTTTGTAAGAAAAGGTAATTTAGTTTTCTTTTTTTCTTTGAATTAAAATCAAGGATTCCAAATATGTATTTTATTCATGAACCATAAATCCTAAAAATCACTTTCTGTTTTATTTAGTTTTTCAATATCAAAAATGCAATGAGACTCTTCACCGATAAATAATCTGGCGGCCTATATAACATGACACTAGTTGGTGGGTGAACTCGCTAAGAGAATGATTAACAATATAGGTACCTACACCTGCTGACCACACCCCTACACCTCCCTCCCTGCCTCTGGTCCTCATCTATGGACAGCTGCAGGTATATGCGTCCACCCTAGCCGCCTATTTAAGGCGTCCTGCTGTGGTTGTACCTGGCCGTTCTCACATGGACATCACATCCACCACACCAACCCAGCCTCCGGACACACACCTAGGGTCTGACAGACAGGGAAGTGGGCACCACGATAAAGGTAGGTATTTTGTTTTTGAGCCTGCTGACCAGCCTTTGGCCGTGTCGGTTTTAACTATATCTATCTATCTTTCTTTAGTTTTCATCGTGCATATTTTGATATGAGAGGCAAATGATGCGCTCCGATTTGTTTAAATAGAAGGCACAGCTTTGACTTCTTTTACAAATTTGTTTGTGTCTCTGTATTAGGAGGTAGGGAGTCATTCCCTCATTAATCATTTTTCTGATTATTGTTCTCCCTTTCTGACTTCGTGTAATATAGATCAGTTATTAGTGTCGTTTTGGAGGGGAATGGAAGTGATACCTATGCAGAAAAAGGGGTGTTCTCTCACAATACAGAAGTTTCATAAGGACAGATACGAACGTCTTTCTTCTGTTCTTTCTCCATATTCTCTTTGCATTACTTTCATCTCTTCCTAACCACTCAGCTTACCCCACTCGTACTTTCTCCCTCTTTTATACGTTTCATTGGGTTCATATTTAAGATTTGGTATATTTTGGGTTCGGTCTAGTACAGTTCTGCCACCTTCAAGAGCCCATGTTAGTTATGATCATAAACGTTGGGCAACTGCATTGTACAGATTAGCGCATGCTACAGAATTGTCGTTTTGAACATTGCTCAGGTGAGTATGTAATAACAAAAATGCTGATATAAAGGGCATCGTATTCTATTACTATGAAAACAGAGTCGACTACCAACGACAAGCCGTTTTCTGGTAAACGCAATTGAGAAACGCCATGTTTTCAGTACAGTGTTTTTCAAAACGGCTTGCCATTTGAGTTGCAACGTTATACCATGCTACAGAGGGCTTGGGAGCACTCCTAACATAAAGAAAACAGGTGCGAACACCTTTTTTATACATTCATTGATTTGCTTAGTTCCACCGAATTAGTCGGATAAGAATAAGTTAGAATAGATGTACAGATACGTGTCAAAGCAGATTACAGTCCTTGATGTTGTTTGTCTTATTCATGTTATTCATCACTAAACAATAACGATAATAGATTATCCATTCCCCTCAAATTATTGAGACGTGGATTGTTTTTGGTCGATCACTAAATCCACTGTCGCTGATTTTAATACATGTTGTGCCCGTTAAATAAAATAAGAATAGAGTAAAAAGCATGGTTAACAAGGGTCCAAAGGCTTTATCGTTGTCATAGGCTATAGTTTGCATCAGGAAAACTTAGGTCTAGAGGTCCCAAGGTTTTGATTCCCTTTGGCCAGGCATGCCTGTGTTATAGAGGTTTACTCGGGTATCCTCTTTGTCCCAAATTGGACTAAATACAACCCATCATGCATAGGGTAAAGGCACCCTGAGTCGGACAGACACCTTGAGTCGGACACCATTGACTTTAAATTACATAATCAATATCCACAACTCACATATATTATATATAATGCCAACTAAATATGAGAATTCAGGTATTCTTCCTTCTAGCAAACAGATCAGACCACATATAACTCACTTCTTATATTGTTCTATGATTACTTAAACGTGGGGTGTTTTTTGTTATATTCTCAACATAAAACTCACAATGTAATGGGAAAATTGGTTTCCTTATTCTGTTTGTTCTGGTTTTCCTAGTATAGTTACATAATTCCTAAGCCTAATGATAGAAATATATCATGTATTTTTTGTGAGGGTCTATGTAAAAAATCATGAAGGTGTCCGACTTTAGGTGCAGTTTAACCTTTTAAAATAGACATAATATTAGATGCAGATTAATTCATACTTAAATAATTTAATTCATTGCAAATCTCTCAGGAATAGAAGCTGTCAGATATGTCCGATGGCTACACCGAAATTAGAATTAGTATTCATTTAGGTTGTCAGTTATAACAACTAAAGGTGATCATCTTTCCATTGCCCAGGAGCGTCCGAGATGGGTGCCTTTACCCTAATAGCTCTGCCCAGGGTACCAATACGCGCTGTTTCCAATCTATCTACATGCTGCCAAATAGTGAAGCACCCCCTCCCCCCCCCACCATACGCACATCAATTACTTAAATCCAACTGCTGTTATGAAAAATAAAAAAATAAATCACACATCATATAATATTTTACCTGTATCGTTCAAATTCAGATTTACAAGGATGAGGGTGCAGGGCCTCTCCCTGTATCTGGCCATGTTGCTGTGTGCTGGACTCTGGTCAGGTGGGAGTTCACAGAAGCGAGATGTCGACGTGCTCGTCCTTCTCCCCATGCAGGCACCCAATGGCTACATCTTCCCGTTCGGCATGGAGATGTGTGGAGGCGCAAGTAAGAATATATGCACTGATCTAACCCTTTAAATGACACTTACTACTCCAATTTACATGATATGCCGTTGGTTGTCATGAATGTCATAGATATAGCATTCAGCCACGCCCACACATTATACCCAGCCATGTCTGACACTAATTTGCTGGAATGCGACCCTTCATCTGTGATGAATTAAATAACACTAAAAACTGGGGTCTATAGATGTTCTGGGCAAATATGGATCTCGGTTTATATTATAGCATGCTACACAGCAAAGTTATCTAGGGTATCAATAACTGGATAGAAGTGGGTAGACGGCTCATACAGGCCTATAATATATCACTGTATACTTTTATATTAGACTTTACTCCACAGTTGGCTGAGAGATCAAAATTAAAAATAGCCTGACTGTATATGACATACATGGCTGTATTAGGATGCAGTCCATTGAGCACACTCTCCTTCAGTGAGTGTAAGTCAGATATATAATACGTGTGGGTAGCTGCATAAGTGTTGCAGGCCATTGTAATTACCCTGTCTAGCACATACATGTATATTTAACTGTTCCCTTATAGTATTGCGTGCCGTAGATGACATCAAGAAAACACAGCTGCTGCCAAATATCAACCTCAACATCAAGTTTGAGAACTCTGGATGCAATGCTATCAAAGGCATCGGTAAGTTATCTATTTATGCCTCTGATAATGGGACGACATTGGATATCCTAATGGGATTGTAATGTAAGGAATACACCTAGTCTTATCGGAGCACCAGGTTAACATGGTAAATAGGTAAGCAGGTCGGCTACGAAAGATTTATATCTTTGGGCATTAAACTGACAAAGATAAATAATTATATTTCTATTCTGGTTGGCAGTAGTAATTTCTACGTTCTGACCGTGCATATATATATATAGAACTACATGATACAGAGACAGAGCTGTAGCATGGTCCCCAATGCTTATTTGCAACGATTCACATTAATAAATGAATAAAATGTATTAAACCTTTGAGGACGTCATGGTGTTTTAATGTGCCATGCCATTTGTCATTATGAGGTATGAATGCAGCACTGGCAGGTCTTTTTACCATGGTTGGATTCATGCATTATGCATGAACCGTGATATTTCAGCATGGTGCATGAATGCGCAACTTGTGAGTTACAGTTGCTCGATCACCAGGGCTGCATTCTTGTATCATGACAGCAAAAGGGGAATGCACGAAAGATTCTGAACTCAATACTAACATGGCCGTGCACATAGAGCCACCCTGATTATCAGATTATCGCCATAGGGGTGATCACTAAATATTGTCTCATGTTTGCTATATAAAGGTGCGGCCTATAGACTCCTGCACCAGAAGAGATACACGGCAGTGATAGGTCCGGCCTGTTCTGAGGTGTGTAAGATGGTGGCGCGTCTGGCCGTCTACCTCAACCTTCCCTGCTACTCCTCCCTGTGTCAGGACATAGAGATGAACGATAAGAACCACTTCCAGGTAGGCTTTAATTACCCATTTTAAGTATACATATTACATGAGGGTCGGACACGCAGGACCCTGCATGCGACCACCATAATAATGCATTATCTCAATTCCACGGTTACCCCTTGAAACCAGTGTGTGTGTATATATATATATATATATATATATATATATATATATATATATATATATATATATATATATATATATATATATGGCGCCAATGTTGCACGGCAACATTGGGATATATTCCCCAGGTGGAGTAAGTGTATTCCCTAGTTCACCACCTGCCCACCTGCGGGAGCGGTCCCTTGGTGCCTTTGTTGGTGGCAACCAATCAGTAGGCCTATGCTTGTAGTATGGAAGGTTGAGATATTTTATGTATATATATGTGTGTGTGTGTGTGTGTGTGTGTGTGTGTGTGTGTGTGTGTGTGTGTGTGTGTGTGTGTGTGTGTGTGTGTGCGTGTGTGTGTGTGTATGCGATGCCTATCACATGACAATGTCGGTCTTTGCGAAAACATGCAGGACATGAAATGTCCTTCTAAAATGCCACCGGTCCAGCAGATTCACAGACATAGCAGGACCGAATGTCCAGTCGCATTTTGGGCTTTTCTATACTTGTATGCAGAAATTATCAGATATGTGGCTATCCGGTCCTCCAAAAATGTAGCCGGTCCTTCAACATTCAAAATTTGCAGGACCGTATGTCCTGTGGGATGAAAAGGTTTCCGCAAAGACTGCAATGTCCTTATGGTGTCACCACCCTAAATCGGGTCACTTCCGGGTTTACTGGCCAAAGAGTCCCTTATGAACTTTGTTATTTTGCGGAATTTAGCCTATAGGGGAGGGAAAGAAGGGTTAAATACATGGTTATTTGTTATTAGGGTGATCAGAAAGTGTTTATTCATAGTCCTAAAAGAAGGATTTATCTACTCCATATAAACAGTGTAGGTTTATGGGGGTGAAACGGCCCTATAGTGTATCTATACGCTGCGTAGGCCTCACTGTACAAAACCACTACCCGGTTACCATGGCGATTGACGCAAAATCTAGCCTGACTTTGCGGGGTCACACCCGTTATATATTTTTCTGCATGTCATAAGCTAAAATATGGTATAGGTGGCTAAACACTGTGAGAGTTTTAAGTGTTTCAAATGGCAGGTCGATGGTGGTCAATATTGAAATTTCCGAACACGGCCTAGTGCTTTAGGGTGGTGACACCTTATGGCTTTTCCATGCCATTCACATCGTATTTTATTGACGTCAGGACGCAGGTATACTTTACCTTTGTGTTTAAAGGCCCAGCGCCCTTATATATAAGGCTGAGTACCTGTCCCGACTCCACTCCGACTGTTGCTGGAGGGGTAGCAAGATCTGCCCCTCTAAGCAATCTGACTATTGCGCTGACCAGTGCCAACGTTCATGCAATGGATCGTATTGCAGAGGGTGAAACGAGCTCATTGATGTGGGTGCTATTGCGAAAGGTCCATGTAGCAACTGTAATTACATTGATACCACAGCGGGCATGGAGAACAAAGCATTTCACACCTCTTGTATACTGTATACAGCTAGTGGCATACAGTAGTTATAGGACTAGTATAGTAGGGGTATTCAGTGAAGGAGCCTATTAGGCTTCTTCACTGTATTTCGCGGACAGATTGGTACACATCCTATAACTACTACGTATGACCTGTGCTAATGGGGCTCTTATCTTCTAACTACATGGGTATTACATGGAGTATAAGATGGGACTTGTCGGCCAGTTATACTGTTTCTAAACTAGTTGAGATCGTTTACGTTGCAACATGGTATAATTGCAGACGCCAACTTTTCAATGACGGTATGCCAACCCCTTGCTACCGGTCTAGCAACAGTCGGGATGGGCCAGGGAACCATTTGGACCGGTGCTCTAGCCTTAAAGGGAAATGCTACTTGTCCGGAAAATACTGAAATTCTATTGCTATTTGCATATAACTCAGGATTATGTTAGCTCGATTTATTATGAAATAGAAAATGAAGAGAAATTGACATGTAACCGATCTAACTTTAATGACACAACCATTTGAGCAAACGGGTACCTTAATTATAGAAACGAATGGGAAAACAGTATTTCTTCACATTATTGGTCATGGATTATCCCCTTCTATTGCTATATCAACCAAATCTTGGGAATGTGTAGTAGACATCTATAGAAACATTTTAGAAGCAAAAAAGCATTGGGTCACCGATGAAATGAAAAAATTATGAATTTTGCAAAAATAATTATTTTGCCTGAACTATAGGATTCTATGGGTGAACTGGCGGCTAATAAATACCATATATACAGGTATAATGTCCAGAATGTAAATAAAATGGTTGAAGAAGGGAAAGTACCGTATATTGGAATACAAATTTAGCTAAAAAAAGATTTTTTATGAGTTTTCATTTTTGCCACCAGGTGGCCTATGTGTAAGAACCCGCATTTCCCTTTAATTAGGGCAAATTAGGGTTTAAAGAGGACTCAATACTCATGCCATAGTGGAAATGACATTGTTCATCTGAGTGGTTGTTGGGTCTTTACTTCCTGTACCATGTTGATACTCGAGGCATAATAGTGCGGAGGGCACTTTGGCCACTGTAATTACAACTAAAGATAAATACAGACTATGGATGCCTCATATCCTTGTCTCTTCATTACTTCTGAGTCACTCGGTTTACTTAACTTTCTAATTACTTCTTCAGTGTATATTTCTGAGAGGAAAAGAAGACTGTCAAGCACCTGTATAATCATGCAGGCGTTTGCCGATCTCTTTCCTTTCGGAAATGCCCATACTTTTAATATACTCCATGTCAATATATTCTATTCTATGTGATATGTCAGTTGGTGTATTGTGAGCGAAGATTTTCTATGTGCTCAGGAATTCCTATTGTAAACGTCAACCGAGCGTATATATTTTTCTATTATGGTATACATCCATGATATCATGGTGTGCAGTGTACTACACAGGGGGGGGGGGGGGGTCCGGCGGATACTATCAATATGCGAGGGGTTTGCAAATAGTTGCCGGTTTTTGAAACCCTCAGTGTGGGAATATATGCTCATATTCGCACATATATATTCTGTCAATGATAGACAAATGGATTAGAAAACGTGGACTTCCTTTAGCATGTTACCAGAGACAATCTTTTGGACGACAATACCTGAAAGAAAATATAGCATTAAATATAGCATTAAAGCTGTCTTCATATGTATATATATACACATATATATATATATATATATATATATATATATATATATATATATATATATATATGTATATATATTATGTGCGTTCATTGTTGCACTATAATATTATTGCCTCATTGCTCCACATGTCATCTTCACATGTCATATGTCATGCACCCATGTCCAATGTCATCGTTCCGTCATGGCATGTGTTGTCAGTATTCAAATAAGGGTCACCATTCACACCCCTCTAGTATGTAGATTGGCCGGCTAATAGACATCCCACGCATCGTGGAACTAAGGGTGTAGACAATGCTGCTCACGCACATTCCCTAGTATAGGTGTGCGCTTGCCCACCATACAGGCCCGACCCTGAGCCAGTTTCTGAGACTAAGCTGTGTTCTACATAGCTCCCGATGCAGGTTAATTTATTTACATTGAATATATCCTTTTCACAGACTTTAAGCCGCTTCCAAGCTACCTTTGAGATGACCGGGAGGGCTGTGGGAGGCATCATGCAGCACTTTAACTGGCACCGGGCTGGGATCCTTGCCTCCAGGCAGGTGGACATCATCTGGCTGCACACCAGGAGGGGCCTCCAGTATGCCTTTGAGAGGATGAACATCACCGTGGCCATGAGCACCCTCATGGACCAGGAGGAGGGACTGGAGCACTACCTCGTGGAGACTGCCAAAGTCAGCAGAGGTAGGGAAGACTTATTTCATATGTAGAATGAGAGTCTCTTTGGTTAACATAAGTATAGGAAGGATCGTTCTACACAGATGCATGGATATATATTGAAAATCGTTCTGCATGGTTCTCCACTTTGACCACATCACAATGTATGCGAAGCCAAGCATTAAATGAGAACCACTCTCACCGATGCAAAATGAGATGTTTATTCACTCGTCCAGATCATGGATACCTTCATATCTTCATAAGGCTTCATGCCAATGCCAAAATATATATCAGTCACATGCTGTTTTATGTGGGTTGACAATTGACAGCACCCATCTTTTGTAAATAACACTTTGAGGATTTCATTTTACATTTAGACAGATATCGTTGATGATTGGGCAGAAAACAAATTAGTCCATATGGAAAATGAAAATGGGTACTCGCAACTGTCAACTGTTTTATATGAATTGACAATTGACAGCACCCTTGTTTTTAGAAAGCGCTTTTGGCATTTCATTTTCCATTCAGAAAGTTTTTTGTGAAAGTTCAACGTAGTCTTTTTTCAAATCACTTTTTTTCAAAAATCACTTCTTTTTCAAAATCACTTTTTAGCCCTTTTGGGCCACCATATTTCTTTGCTCTACCCAATGATTTAATTTTCCAGTCATAGTGATATTCTGCCGTCCTTTCACCCAGGTACCCTCCCTCCTTTCTTCTAATAATAAAATTATTCTTTTTCCCCTCTTTTAGTTATCATTCTGGCTATGTTGGGTGAAACTTTCCGTAAAACAATGTTGCTGATCCACAAGCATGGTCTGGACAACGGAGACTACATCTTTATCAGCACCACTTACTACTCACAGATCAAGCAGTTCGGTTACTACGGCTGGGACTATGTAAGTCATCCAGAATAGTGCCTTAAAAATAGTATTTAAAATAAACAGATCTATTCATTTCAAATACTATTTATTGAGGCACTATTCTATATAGATTCTGTCATATTTGATTTTGGATCGCTTAGATGATGATTATTACTTGGTTCTGTTATTTGAATGCTTGATTGAATTCAGAGTAGAAAATTCCATCCATTAGGTGCATTCTAAGTTAGTCTAACACATGTAAATAAACTAACGATCATAACCAAATATCTTAGAAATAGACATAGTATTCAAATTCGTATCACATTTTAATACTGATCACAATACCTGATTCTCATGCTAAATTCTCGCAAAACTTGCAGGGTGACGAGAATGACGAGATCGTGAAGCAGGTCTACAAGAGCGTCTTCTTTATGTCATACTACCTGCCGAAGGAGGACACCGGCTACCAGGAGTTTGTGCGGGACGTCAAGAACTACTCCTCCTCCGTCTGGAACTACCACTATACAGAGGATGAAGACGTACGTATTAGGGTATAGATTCGCCATGAGTCAGATATGTAAAATGAGACAGACACTGTAATATCTAGTTGTGTATGTATGATGAGACTTCTAGTGGTTCTCAGTTATGAGTAACAACTCATGTTCAAGATATTATTCCCACAAAAGTACTGGGGATATCTTTGCTTTTAATATCTCATTTAAAATTAATCATCTCATTTTTAAGATCTTGACACAAACCTTAATTATCAATTTCCCATTTTCATGTGCCTGGTCACATATTATTCATTCATTAATACCTATGTTCTGATTTCTTCTATAACAACATTGTAGAGCAATGAATATACTCCATCTATTTAAATATTGTCTCCTCTAGTTGCGAGGAGTGGCTAAGGTGCTGTTGTTGGAGCCTGTTGTCATACATATCAGATATGCAGTAGTTGTACCACAGCCACAACTCTGTATTAAGTATATCGGTGAACATGGTCATGGCTGATCTCCAGTTGCAGACGAGTGTCCTCAGCCATGACCATGCAAGACAATAATTTATACTAAATACAGGGCAGTGCCTGCGGTATACCTGACTTAGACTGCTGCTAGTGTAAAACAATAATATGGACTCCAGCAATTTATATCTGATAAAATATAGTGCGTATAAACAAGGACATTATTGCTGATATGCTTTGAAACTTTAACAACTTAAACCATATGAACACTCAAAGGACTCATAAGATGAACTCTTTTATTATCTTACTTTTACATAATGTCACACATGGATTACCTCACTTACTGTTCGTCCCTGTTTTTTCGCCATGACTTCATTGGAGGATCGTATTACTTAATGTGAAATGTGGTCAATAAAACTATTTTAAAAAAATACCAAGGTAATTGGTTTGTACATGTTATACAGACAGGCTACTTCCTTTGTTCTACCGGTCAAGTGCGGTATACGCCCAGGGGGGCCACTCCCTATATGATCAATAGTAACTATGTGCGTACACAAAATCCCGGGAAAGGGGTCATTTTGGGCCCCACTGGCGGGTCCGGCCGGACCCGCCATTAGGGGTCTCTTTTGGGTCATTTTAAGGCAAAAGGGTTATGGTTTTTAAGCCAAGAATATCCGGCCGAAAAGTACAAAAGTTCTTGTAAAAAGGGGTATTTTTTTCCTAAATTTAGGGTGGTATCCTGCTAAAAGGGGTTCAAATTTGGTCAAAATGTGGGGATATCCCACAAAAAGGGGTCTAATTTTGGCCAATTTATGCAGGTATCCCGGTAAAAGGGGTCCAATTTTGGCCAATTTAGAGTATCCTGCCAAAAGGGGGTCGACTTTGGCCACTTTTGGGTGGTGTTCTACTAAAAGGGGGCAGATTTTCTCACATTTTAGGGGGTTATCCCGCCAAAAGGGGGTGTTTTGGTGTATTTTTGTCCCGGTAAAAGGGGTCCAAATTCAGGGTGATGTACGCACATGGTATCCATAAATGTGAGAGTGCCCCTCCCCCCCGGGGGTATACGTGTTAATAAGGCTGCCTTGTCTGTCCTCCAGGTGCCCTACCCCGCAGTCGTGCTACATGAGAGCATCATGCTGTTTGCCCGCGTGCTGAACGAGACCCTGGAGGAAGGAGGTAACATAACGGACGGCAAGAGGCTGGCCAGAAAGGCCTGGGGCAGGAGCTTTCCAAGTATGTACATCTGTAGATTCATAGGAGCGGGGGTGTATATTTTAACTTTATTTGGGGAGTGGATACACTATAATAGTCTGCAGGTATCATACGTGAATGTATTATGTTGCAGGTCTGATGGGAGGTTGTAATTTACAGGTATGCTACATGAATGTATGCCGTTACAGGTATGAAGGGTGGTGTTGTCGTGGGTGTTGTGGTTTATATGTATGCTACATGAATGTATGTACGTATGTATGCTATTACAGGTCTATCGGGCGGTGTTGTAAACTGACAACCTAAATCGATACTAATTCTAATTTCGGTGTTGTACGTTTATACGTATGCTACATGAATGTATGCCATTACAGGTCTGACAGGTGGTGTTGCCATGAGTGCTGTTGGAGATAGGGACCAGACCTACATGCTGAACCACATGCAGAACGCTGAGACAGGAGACAATGAGGTAGGTTGATACTTCTATATCCAATAATCCATTGGTCGCATTCATGCATCATCAGCCCCATAGGGTAGACATGATGCATGAATGAAGCGCTGGGGAGTTACTCGTTAGGGCTGTATCCATGCAACATGACGAGACAAGGAAGAAGGCATAATGCGACCCTTAAAGGGTTAGGAGAGCTCCATGATACTTGTTTGAAATTTGGCAGCGAAGGGCAATGAAGCTCTAAATAGATTGATATTTTGGGCAAAAAAACGCTAATGATAACTTTATAGATCTGGTAGGCCGCCGCGTGTGGATCCAAACAATTGGTTGTCTCTCGTAGTAAGGTCCTGCTATACTGGTTCATCGATTTGAAGGAAGCCTTCATTATAGAAGTCTATATAGAAGATCTTATGTGAGATCCGGTCTTTATAGTTTTAGAGCCGATGCTTGCTCTTTGCCTTTAATCATTTGAGTAAGAAATTTAAGTTGTTCAAGACACGTCACGCATAACCAGTCACATAATGTCCAAACTACACAGGTGCAATTTTGTAAGCAATTGTGTGATTTTCTCTGCACATTGATGTACAGAATGAATACTACCATAGCCTCATCGACCCAGTGAAGTTTGAGCGTAAAATGTTCATTGCACTGACACTGACCGTGTGATGTGTAACCTTTACTTCAGGTGATCGGAACCTTCTTCAGTGGGGACCAGTCTCTATAGGAATCTGGAGCTATGCCCACTGGGTCCGCGATTTTAAATTTTGCTGGTTGCTGTTAAACCCATTGATAAGACATACCACTATGGGGACAAATAGGGGACAAGCAGGGGACATACCTGTAACAGTCTTATCAGCTCTTATCAGTGCTTGTCGCCATAACCAGCGCACCTCCATCCAGAACCCTATATAGTGCTGAACACTGACTCTGTGATACTTAACCTTTACTTCAGGTGATCGGAGCCTTCTTCAGTGGGAACCAGTCTCTAGAGCTGAACACTGACCGTGTGATGTGGCCGAGTGGACTGGACACCCCACCCACAGATACTCCTCCATGTGGGTTCGATGGGGAGCTCTGTATCATAGGTATTTAAATAAATCCTATTGCTTGATTCTAGAAAAGATTCGGTGTATGTATACATTCAGTTTGTGCTGTGCTTCATGATGAGACTAAATTTGTATACAGAGTCAATGGGTTGTTCATGTTACATATTCACTGTGAGGAAGGGGACTATGGTACATTTGTAACTGCATGAGGGCGACCAAAACAGCTACCATAGTCCACCTGATTCTAAAACCTCTTTATACTGTTGTCCTAGATAATTCCATGATATATCTAGTGGTTCAAATGATTAACTATGGTACCAGCTGTAACTGCACAACTATGCAATACCCAAGCTGCTACAAACACAATATAATCACCGCTTTTGATTCTCCATGCTACAGTGAGGATCACTCAAGGGTGATCTGGGAACTGCAGTTACCATAGTCCCCTTCCTCACAGTGATTATACTATGGATAATATTTATCAACTGGGCTATTTAACTGTTTAAGACATGTACAATGTATTTAATATCCTCGTCGCACTGAATATTTTTCCATACATCTTTCAGTGACATGAAATAAAACGATGGATAGCGTCATTGTTACTGACTTGTTGAGGCATCTTTATAGTATTTCAACGATGATATAATGGTTCCTTTTTTCATAGTTACAGACCCCAATGCACGACTCCTCTACATCGTTGGTATATTCTCTGGTGTGCTTGGGGCCTTGGTGATTATAGCGACCATAGTGATTGTCTATGTATACAGGTAAGAGCACTCCTATAGATATCGCTGTTGTTTTGTTCAATATAAGAGGGCCTCTCAACCAAAGTAATTCTAGCACATGCTGCAATCTGGTTCCAGTACATAAGGTACCAGACAGGGATAAAAAGAGACGAGTTCATGTTTCAACTGCATGCGTAGGTGGACATTACCAATCGGAAGACTAGCTTAGAACTACAAGTTTGCCCTTTAGGCTCAGTCTCATGAGTTTGTAACATTTCAAACGTCTTTGACCGGTGCCGTCTTTGACCGGTGGCGTCTTTGACCGGTGCCGTCTTTGACCGGGTATGTGATTAAAATGAAGAAAAAAGTACTGTATCGTAAAGAAATGGGTAAATTTTTTGTATAATATGTTATAACACATCATTTCGAGGCATTATTTAAAATTGATATATTTCATATATTTATGTTACTGGCTCAGTCTCATGAGTTTGTAACAGTTGAAACGTCTTTGACCGGCGGCGTCTTTGACCGGTGACGTCTTTGACCTGCTGAAGAAAAAAAGCCCAAAAGGAACCCTTAATATGTGCATTAAAATAATTTTTTTAATTGGGTAAAACAACCATAGACTGTTTATTACATGAAGAAGTTGAAGCTTAAATTTCTTTACTATATAAGTACTTTTTTCTTCATTTTAATCACATACCCGGTCAAAGACAGCACCGGTCAAAGACGGCACCGGTCAAAGACGGCACCGGTCAAAGACGTTTGAAATGTTACAAACTCATGAGACTGAGCCTTTAGATTTATATCTACCTTGCTACGTGCCAAGACTGGTGGGTGTTTTTTATTTTCGAAACAACTGTAATAATTTTCCTTTGCAGGTACATGAAGAATGAGAGAGAAATTGCAGATATGAAGTGGAAAATAGATCCTCACGAAGTCACCCAACAAGCTGGGAAACTAGCATCACGCAATGGATCTCGGGCATTTGTAAGTTTAATCCTTGTACGTGGTAGAAACATCATTAACAAAAGGCAACAGAAATAAGTAGACCACACAGCCAAAAATAATTTTCTTACCCCAAGAAAATACTAGAATCAAGATTAAATTTTCTCGATTCAAGGAATAAACTCATTCTGAGTTTTTACGTTTATCTTGTTTTCAGAAAGGGGAAGCTAAAAAAAAAATCTTATATTTTTCTAGTATTCTTCTAGAAACAAGTATTCAAGATTATTTTTCTTTAGACATTTTCTTAAAACTGGTAATTTGTGCACCCAACAAGATTTTATCTTATATTCCTGAAATAAGAAAGTTTTATTTCTAGACTTAAGATTGCTATTTCTTGAAAACCTGAAACCATGAATCCAAAGTGTCAATTAGGGCGAGAAAATATGCAAGTATACTCTATTATGTGATGGTTATGACCATGCTTAATGTCTCATCAAATTCCTTCCATTATTTGGGAATTTTATAGGTGTGGAATGTGAGTTCAGTTAGGTTCTATAGGGATCAAGTATATATACTACTAAATAAGAAATATTTTCTTAAATTAAGAACATTAGTTACATGTTGTGCCACAAGAGGCCACCACTATGCAATACGACAACTTTCCTATCAAACAGGGGATACATTTCTGCCTCAAAATAAGTCCCTAAGAAACAGAAGAGGGTAAAAATATGTGGGAAAAGGGGAAATTTGTTAGGGATTAATTTGATGTAAGAACCCTTGTTCCAGTGAATAAACTATAATAACTATTAGGGAGAAATGATAAGGGACACCATTTGCTTGGTAATATCATTTAGATAAAGGGAAGGATTACCTGTTCCATTACATAAAGTGAAATGACTTTGAATAAAGGTCTGTTTGCTTAAACTTCTATTGTAGCTACAAAAAGCTGCATTTAATCTGATGAACCTCTTTCTGATGTGCTGGCATCAATCCTTTCTCTCTAAGACTAAAATGAAATATAATCATACCCCTTTCCCAGGCAAGAACATCAATCTTGTTTATTTACTTGAATAAGAAATTAAAACTTACTTAAGAAAAAAGTTTTCTAGAAAAAAGGTCCATTCTGTAAGAAAGATTATCTTATTTTGAGAAATATGTCAGGAAATATCATCTTGATTCCAGTATAAAATACTTGATTTAAGAATTTCTTTCTTGTTTGTTTTTCTTGTTTGTTTTTCTTACTCTAAGTATATCAAACTCAACCATGCTTTCAAGTAAAATTTTGTTATCCTACGGACAAACTTGTTTTAAGTTTATTTTACTTAAAACAAGAAATATTTTCTGAAAATGAGAAAATTATTTTTGGCTGTGCACTTTATTGGACATCTGGTTTGACTTAATTGTGTCTTCATTTTTCCAGTCGGAGCGATCAAACATGTCGCTTACCTCCCTCAGGACGAATGCTTCAGGCCAACAAGTCTTTGCAGAAACCGGATACTATAAGGTGAGTGTAGTTAATATTTTCAACAGTTTACCCTTCTCATAAGTTCTGGAATCCTGGGGGCCTCATGGGGTGGTGGGGGAGACATTTCACCCACATCTGTAAACACGTAGATCTATAATAGTTGCCTGTATATATGAACATGTGCTGCATCAGTTTCCAGGCGTTGTGCTGGACTCTTATATACCACATCTTAAAATGTAAATATATCATATGCAGGGGTGTGTTAGACCAGAATGTCCCCATGCATGTCGACTAGAATATCAGTACAAACTGGTATGATGGCGATCGTGGTGGTAAATTACTGCTGTCATATTTTCTGATTTTTTACCCATTTGGAAAGCGGTTTGTATAATCCAATAAAGGTAAATTAATGAGCTAGTTGATGAGTGCCTAATAGGTAGATAGTAATATCTATCGTATTCATTATCGAGTGAGCGGTAGTTATTAGGCATAATGTGGCTACTTACAGTGTTGCAGATGATTAATTAATACGCCGCTACTTAATCTTCACCACACCCATTGAATGACACCTTTCCCACAAAGTAATGTGTCATGATACATATTATAGTGTTAATACCATTAATTAGCTAATAATAATTATAATGGTCCAGAGGAAAACTGGCAAACAGGTCCTGCGTATGTATTAACACATGAGGTGGTGTTGGGATTTATTAGCGATATCTCTATAGTTATACATTGATGCTATACAGGGCAACGTAAGAATAACAACATATCAATAGTTTCAGTGTTCGCCACCCCGGACTCTTTAGCAACAACATTAAATACTAGTACTCTTAAGCACCCTATGGTTGATGTAAGTGCTCACTCACAGGAGGCTCCCCCGTCCCAAACTGCTACATTATGAAGAAGAAGGAATGTGTTACAATTATGTTGATTTGGCCCCAGAACTTAAGAATTTGTTACAATTTTCATGTTGATTTGTCCCCAAACCTTATGTTTCCTTTTACATATAATAGGGCATGCGTGTGGCGATCAAAGCGGCTACAAAGATACGAAATGTCGACCTCGGCAACCGGAAGTTGCTTCTGGAGCTGAAAGGGGTGAGAAGCTGTTATAGACTACGTGTATTTTATAACGAATATTATAAAGATATATTATATATATATACATGTATAAACAGCAAGCTAATTATCTCAATTGTCTTTAAGTAACAGGTCGGCCGATTTAAGCTCAATGCTCAGTTGAGATATAATATACAATTGAATACACTTTTAGGTCAGGGAAAATCGTAGAAAGATGTTTCTTTAAACAAGCATCAGTTTTGAATAATGTAGAGCTATAAACATAACGAGGTAGATTTGTATATTCATATAATTGATGTCTCAAAACATGAGTAAAATTTAAAAGATGGGATCTTGATATGTTGCAATTAGTAGCCCAATTATAGAAATGAAAATATCTACTTTCGCATTATAAATTGCAAACTTTAAGCGCCCTGCGCGAAATATGGCCGTGTGCAGAGGCATTGACAACCGTCACCACGACCCCAAGGATGGAAAGGCAAATTCCTGGGGCCTGGTGCATACAAGGTAAGAGAAAATAATTCCTTTTTTTTAAATTCAGATTCATGACCTGACCCATTCCAACGTGGTCAACTTTGTGGGTGCCAGTATAGAAGATAAGGGTGTGCGCCTCTACACCGAGTACTGCATGAAGGGCGGCTTACAGGTGAGCGGCATCATGTTCATGTCGTCCTTTTGGTTTTCCACGCATGTGTTTATATTTTAGCCGATAACCCTTTGATGATAGCCACGTACACTGTAAAAAGTTGGTTGCCATTTTTGTAGGTGTACAGTGGATTCTACTGTAGGTGTACAGTTGATTGTAGGTAAACAGTAGAATCTACTGTAAATCTACAGTAGATTGTACTGTTGATCCATTCTATAGTAGATTCTACTTTAGATCTACAGTACGTTCTAATGTGTACCTACACCAACTATTTACAGTGATAGTGCTTTAATTAGCCGCGTCTTTGATCGTCATGATGCATGGACTCAGCCCTGGCGAGTAACTACATTCATACATCATGACCATCAATGGCATAGTACCTTAAAGCAGTATGTGGCGCCTAATTGGGTTAAGGTTAGATGCCTTTAAGGTTTATGTCCAATTGCCGTCATGATGCACCAACGTATAGTGCCAGCGAGTAGATCATGGTGATATATACGCAATGCATCGTGGTGACGCATCATGTCCCCTAATACCCTCACAGATTCTTAAAAAATCTTCTTTATTATTAATTTTCTGATTGGAGCCGAATGTAAACTGAACATGCTTACGATGTTGTATTTAGGATGTGCTGGAGAACTCTGAGATCCAGTTGGACTGGGCGTTCAAGTGCTCCCTGATGCTGGATATCATAGAGGTAAATGTTTGGTGTAATCATTTTGCTTTCATAATGTCATAAGTTGTCATCATATACCAAAATTATGATTACCATGATTGTTATCATCATATACGATATTATATAAGCGACGTCTCACCGACACCATCGATAATGATCTACATGTAATCGACTGTTCATACCCCCCCCCCTCTTGTGCATGGTGTGGGTGGTATGATAAGAGCAATATGTAACGTTGTATTGATGCTAATTGTATGACAATTCCTCCAGGGCCTCTCCTTTATCCAAGAAACATTCCTGAAGTTCCATGGCCACCTGAAGAGCTCCTCCTGCCTAGTGGATGGGCGCTTTGTGGTCAAGTTGAATAACTTCGGGATGCGGGAATGGCGCTATAATGATGACGGACACAGTAGGGGTAAGAAACCATTGGTGTTATCTGCCTATTAAGCATTTGTAGTGTGGTGGCTCGGATTACGGTACTCGCGCCTTGGTTGTGAGCCTGCAGGGGCGTTTCATCTGGGTAATCATACACACCTCTGGGCCATATTGATATCCGGGGACCATACCAATAAAGTAACGTGTGTAGGTGGACAGACTGATGGTAGCATTCTGGCAACAGGTTACAGTGGGCTGGGTTCGATTCCTGGTGCATCTATAGGTGAAAACCACTTTTCACCTATAGATATGCGACCCTCACAGTATTATCTGCCTTACCTTTGTCTTTAAATTTATATAAAAACGTACGAGCTCAATGCTATAGTACAGATGCAACAGTACTTTGTTAACAGTTAGTGAACATGAGCAGTAGAATCTAATGTGGTTTTACAGTTTATTCTACTGTATTAGTCTACATGAGCAGTAGCATATACTGTATACATCCACAATATAAAATATGGTTCATGTATTCCTTGGTTAACTGTTTGCAGTGTGGGACCTTGCAGTACATGTGATGCTCACAGCTTGTATTCATGATAACTTTTATAATCGGATCAGTGCGCAGCTCTGTTATTTTTAAGGATAGCCCATTGCAATATTTCATCTCTTACGTTAGAGATTATGATGCAGGGTTTGTAAGATCATATGGATATTTTAATGCCACCTTTCGTTTTAGATTTGCTGTGGACAGCCCCGGAACACGTGCGCAGGAATGACCAAGGGAGTGCCAAAGGTGACATCTACAGTCTGGGCATCCTCCTGCAGGAGATCGTGTGTAGGGAGGGTCCATTCCACGTGACAGACGAGAATATCACCACTGAAGGTATGCATAGGCTTATGTTATACCGTAATAGGAGTTTATGTGGGCCAAATTAAGTTTTTAAAAACTTTTGTTTATAGTCCATGTTATGATCCTCAAAGTAGGATATCTTTGTGTCCTGTGGGGTTACTCTATCTCAAATATTACTTTCAGTGCCAGTATGAATGGGCCATAGATATACATAGGTGTTTTCAGATTCAAATAAATATGCTTACTAACAATAACTTTTATGACTCAGACAAACTGAAGAGGGTACGGGCAGGACTGAACCCGCCCTTCCGCCCGAATACCGACCTGGACTGCCGGCAAGAGATGGTGTATCTGATGGAGCAATGCTGGGCTGAGGACCCCCAGGATCGGCCATCCATCGCCGAGGTCAAGTCGGCCGTAAAGAAGGCTTCAGGACTCAGGTAGATACACACTGTAGACACAGAGGGTTAGACACATTTTTAATGAGCATTTTATAGAGTCCTATCCACATGCCTTAGCAGGGGCGGATCCAGGATTTTGGAAAAGGGGGGGGGGCGTGAAATAGGCAATGTACTGGGGGTATTGGAAATTATCACATTAAAATGTACAGAAAAATAGGGGGGGCGCACGCCGGGTCCGCCCCCCCCCCCTAAATCCGCCCCTGCAAGTTAGGGAAGGCGATACGTACACTCTCTAGCCTGATATTACTAGCAGCGTAGTAAACTATTTGTCTGCCTCTTTCTGGTCAGGGGGGTATTTTGACCAATATCTGAACGACATCAGCAGCCCTTGATTATATAATTATATATGTAAAATATTATATTGCAGCCCTCGATTATATCATATCAATGATATTAGGTAATATCCTGAGCATTCAAGAGCCAGGCACTTAATCATAATTGAGATATCAATGCTTTTGGCCTTTGTCTACTCTCTCATCTGTGTCATCAAACTGTGTTCCTTAGAACAAATGGTTGCTTTATCTAGGATCCTACTTGGCCCACCTCTGACCTGCATGCCTCCATAAGGTACTCACTAGCACCCCAACCTCCCAAGTCATTAGTACTAATCAAACCAATCAAAGCACATAGCCAATCATGGTATGGCTTTTGATAGTACCCACCACTTGGCCTTGATAGCTAGGATGAAGTGCCTCGACTTGCCACCAATATACACTGATTGGCTTTATGCATATATCTAGGTCATAGGACCCAAAGTGTCACTTGTAATGGCACTACCTCTACCACCCTCCCTATCTCCTATGGTGTCCCACAAGGATCTATCCTTGGCCGCCTATTATTCATTTGCTATGTCAATAGCCTACCAGACATTAGTGATAACTGTAACAGTAATGTATGCAAATGATGTCATCTTTTACATGGCGTCATCTAACCTCCACATTGCTGAAGGTATGCTCCAACATGATGCCACTGAGGTCTATTCCTGGTTTAGTAATAGTGGGCTATGTATCAATACCAATACGACCAAAGCAGTAGTGGTCAATCCCCAGCCAGCCAATCTGCATAGACCAAATATTATACTGGGGATCTCTACCCTAGAATGCTGCTCAAGCTACGAATGTTTAGGTATAATATTGGATGACAATATAATTCTTAAAGGCACCATCAGCAAAAATATAAGTAGTGCCTCCAATTGGTGCTACATGCTGGGCTCCATGAGCCGCTGTATGTCTCTACAGACAGCTGTCCTTGTATAAAAACAAACCATTATGCCTGCGCTTGAATACTGCGGTTACCTGTTTAATGGTGTTGTGGATACCCAACATAAAAGACTCCAAAAGACTGTCAAATAAATGTCTCCATATATCATTAAATGTCCAAACATAGTATCACACCTGTGACCTACATAAAGATGCTAATATTGACTACCTCAGAATTCGTTATGACATGCAATTGTTATTTCTCATTCATAAATACTTGTACGATGATAAGCATAACCCCTCTGATCCAGGATTAAGAATGCAGCAGCCAGCATCATGTGGGCGTGTTACCAGGTCCAAAAACACTGGATGGCTGGAATTTCCACCTAATACCATGGGCTATAGAAGAAGTCCTCTATACCATGGGATTGAACTAGGGAACAAGCATAATGCTTCATGTTGTGTCCTATTCTGTAGTACCTGCCACATGCATAGCTGTCTTCTATTTCCTATATGTGATAGAATATGGTTGTACATTACTGATAATGTTCTGCGGATATGATTATAAGTTATACCTTATTTCATGTCTATGATAACATGTTTGGATCACATGATTCCATATATTATTCTCTGGGACACTATGTCCATTGACTTGTATCATACTTTTAATATCACCATGTGAATAAAGTATGTTATAAACTCAAATAGCAAAATGCAGACACCCACCTTAAAATCGAGGTGGGAATACTGGTGGTACATTTAAATAGGTGGTTATAGTGGGTCATTTATCATCAACAATAACGTCAATCAGGTCCTATGACTATGGTGACACAGACATTTTGTGGCTGTGCCTAATCTCCTTTATAACCTTTTCTGTCAGTGGGCAAAGCCTGAACATCATGGACAACCTGCTCCAGCGTATGGAGCAGTATGCCAACAACCTGGAGGACCTGGTGGAGGAGAGAACTGGCAAGTACCTGGAGGAAAAGAAAAAGGCAGAGGACCTACTGCATAGGCTCCTACCTCCGTACGTATATTTACTCCACACCTCATGAGCATGTCATTAGCAGCTGGTATTGATGCCTAAACATTATTACTGTAAACGTAGATATTTTCACGCTGTACATATTTTCACGATTTACACGATTTTCCATGTAAATATGTACAAAGCAGATATTTTTTATAGTACACCCTCTCACCGCCAGCAGGCCGCTAAAGCGGCCAGGGCACCTTAATCACTGAGCTGAACAAGAAAATATTACTCAAAATTGATGAAAATATTTTCTTACAAGTCCTAGTCGAAGCACCTCATGTTTGGTATCATATTAAAGCCTATGACATCCTCTTTCACATCCTACATTCCATTTGTGTTTACGAAGAAAGTGAAAGGAGTACCTATACTAAAACCTCATTTCAATTTTTGATATTTATATTTTTTTCAAATTTTTGGAAAATTACAGAGAAATCTGGCGGTGGGAGGGTTAATATAGTATAATAAAGTAAAAATAACACAGCTACTGCCTGCCTGCCTGGCTGCATAGGGAGTCTGAACTGGGCTGACCTAATTGCACCTGGGGCACAGGTCAGGGTGGTGAGTGGTGCCCCCTATGACCCAATACCTGAAGCAGCCATATGATGCATGCTTCTAACCAGCACATATAGCGCATATCAGCATATTGAACAGTGTCAATGAACCATGCAATTTGTAACTAAGATGTTTCAGAATTGTATAGAATTATATAGTTAGAGTGATGTTTTCTGACAATAAAGCTGCTTAATAAAGGTGTGACAAGGTGCACTACTACATGTATAACTACTCAATGGTTTCAGGTCGGTGGCTGACGAGCTGCAGACACGGGGCGTGGTGGACCCTGTGTCCTACGAGTGCGTGACCATCTACTTCAGTGACATTGTCTCCTTCACTCCTATTGCCTCTGCCAGCACACCCCTGCAGGTATTACCTATAGTAACAGCTGGGCCTCATATTTGATACACATATTCCTACCAAGCGCAGAGTAATAATGGATCAATTACCAGTGAATTAACTGGTAATTAACCCAAACCAATTAAATTACCAAGTGATGAGCGTGACATTGATTGCAAAAATTGGGTCTGAAATTACTAGAAATAAGATCCGAATTCCCAGGCGTGGTCTTCCACGACTTCCACCTTATCCGTTTATTGAGTTGTATTTTTGGTATTTCATATAGTCAATTGGGCAAATGATAATTTATATAGTTTATTCTACGTGACCAGGTACAAATGTGAAGTCCTGGGTGATAATAACACGGCTACCTATCACGGCGTCCCCTGGTGTTAAGTTATTACACTAATACAGGTCTCTTCTTGCATTTATCCTAAATTATATCATGCATATAATATCCTGAAAGGAGCAATTCGATGATCAATTTATTTAATAGCTATGAGTAATATTCCGCACCTTTTCATGAGTATGTGTGAAAATTGTTCCAAATTTATTGTCATTCCATAGGTGGTGAATCTACTTAACGACCTCTACACTCTGTTTGATAACATCATAGATTCGTATGATGTATACAAGGTACGTCCCAGCGTTTTTGCTTTCATGTGTTTGAAAGTGATTCCCTACAAAACAACGCAGTAGATTCTTTGCGTTGTGTGTTACCTTCATAAATAAAGCTTTACTCTTACCACTAGCATGTCACCTGTTATTGCACTAAAATAATATACATGTCAGTCAGCCATGTTACAAGAAAGCTCACTTTGGTCAAGTAGGCCTATATAGCCTGACATCATATCAAATAGAATCAGGTAATGATGGACTCTCCCACCAGGCTCATTCTCTACATTGGCTTTATATACAGACATTGGAAAATTTGGGCAAAAATAGGTTACATGGTAATGACTGAAATTTCTAGGCCACACCAACACCTACTAAATATACAGAAAAAAGCGAAGTCTATAGGCCTATAGATGTCTTGCTAAAACAAAAGTGCTGTCTTTCTGGGATATTCAGAATACCACTGAAAACACAACATTATTATACAACATGTCACATTTTACTCCAGGTTGAAACTATCGGCGATGCCTACATGGCTGTGTCTGGGCTCCCCAAGACCAATGGTAAACTCCACGTGCGGGAGATCTGCCTGATGGCACTGTCCTTACTCAAGTCGGTGCAGACCTTCAGGATCCGCCACGTCCCAGACACTCAACTCCTCCTGCGTATTGGCCTCCACACAGGTGAGACTAGGGAGTAGTTGTGTGCCCTTTAAGGACACTTTGGCACTTTAATGCATAATATCTTCTGTCGCATGGTGCATTCATGCCAAAAGCTGTCTGGTTGATGCACCCTCAAATGCTTGGAATGATGGACCAGTGTCGAGTTACTTGCCGCTGCTGCATTGGTGCAGCATGACGATAAATGCTACATTCTAGACAATGTAGGTGCTGTTGTGCTATATTGTGTAACAATTGGCTAGTGACAGATAAAGATTGTTTGTGTAATATCTCCACTCACCCAGAGTCTACAAAGTCAAGGCTCACAGGCTGAATTCATATTATTATTCATGTGTAACGGAAAAGTCCTCTGGAGAAAGCGGGATTCGAAACCACAACCTCCTGACTCCGGAGCCAACTGCTCTACCCCTGAGCTACTTCCCTTGCCGACAACTTAACCGCACCATAGGTTACTGGATCGGTATGGTCCTTACCTAGGGGTGTAGGATTACCCAGGTGATACCTCCCTGCGGATTTATCACCAAGGCGCGAGTAATCCGTGCACCTACACATGTACCCGTCCATGGACGTATGTCTCTGTTTAGCAATAATCATAACGAAATGCGTTATAAGTGAGAAGTGATATACAAGAGATTACTATACATGTTTGTATGATGTTGTTGCTGGTTTGATTTGGAGGAATGGATCCTGTATATTTTGGAGCATTTCTGACAAGTATTACATCTAATAATTGCATTGCCTTTCTGTATACCAACCAGGTCCATGTGTTGCTGGAGTCGTTGGACTAACAATGCCTCGCTACTGTCTGTTTGGTGACACAGTAAATACTGCCTCCAGGATGGAGTCTAACGGGGAAGGTAAGCTAAACACAGTTGTAGTACATGTATTAGTTCTATACTGCTTTTGATATTGGGATAGAGGCCTCCTACTTCCTTATAGCAACCATTACTACTGGTAACTCCAAGAAAGAAGGTATTGCATTGGGGATGATATTGCATCTATACATGTCATATTAGTGTTTCTGCCTGTTCCATTCTATCTGATTTTATTTCATCTAGGTCATTATCATTGGCATTGCGAATGGCTTATGTATAGCTCGCAAAAGTAATAAATAATAATTGTCCTCATCAGTGCAAGAGTGTAAGAGGTAGAACGTAAAATTGCAGCATTTCATTTTGTATTGTAATCATGGTGAATAACCACATGTGTAAGTCATAGATTCACCTCATAGACATTGTCTACATTAAACTAACACACTGTTTCAGCCCTGAAAATTCACATGAGCCCCGACACAAAGAACCTCCTTCTTGAATCACACCCAGGCTTTAACGTTGCAAGTAGAGGAGAGGTGTTCATTAAGGTAAAGCAGCATTTTTATTTCATTTACCTTTCCCACTTAAAAGGGAAATTCCTACTTAAATGACTATTAAATTTATAACAGTGAAAACATTTGGTTCCCCTAGAAACCATTTCCCAACGCAAAAATAATTATGTGGACTAATTTTGCTGAGCATTGTCGTGAGGATAGAGGATGCTGTACTCTTTTAAGTTGTGTTACTTGGGAAAATAATACATGCGGTGCCAATAGAAAAAGCATTACCTAGCATATGCGCGTTGCACTACTGCCACTAGGGCCTCTTTCATGCCATCAGTTATGAATCGAAAAAAGGGTAGAGTGGTGTATGATTGTTACTCTTGTTGATTTTTAGGGTAAAGGTAACATGGAGACCTTCTGGCTGCTGGATGGTCCGCAGAAGACCGCTTTGGAAAATGGCCAAATTTCGGGGACACACAGTAGAGGTGCATCCCCAAGACCTTAGTATTACTTGTAAGTGCTATACAGCTATTGATTCAGTCACACCTCAATATTTGGTTCGGCTTGAGCACTGTAGTCACTGAAAAGCTAGGAAAACAAGTGCTATACGTAGCTGCAAAGCCATCTTGATTCAGGTAGCTGAAGCCGTTGTTGCTGTTTTCTCGTTAATTTTGACTAAATTCAGTTTAACTTACCTCGTTGGATACTGGTTGGGTGTAAATTCAGAATGTGGTCAAATTGTTCATTCGTGAATGTAATATATGAACTAAAGTACATGTAATGTATTATCATGTTATAGTTGCCAGTAACGGGCTTCTGTAGGCCTACGTGAGCGAATATCCTCTTTATAAGGCCACTTAAAAAGGGTTTCTCATCACCGAGCACTGAAAAAATATGACGTGGGAGCTTTTCTTTTGGTTTATCTTACTTGCGGGCTAATATGTGTAGGAAAATATATATGTTTTTTATGCCCAAATTCACATTTTACTATTCAAGAGTTTACATCATTGGGATTTGCACAAAAATAGAATAAAACGTTTCTCAAGACCTTGTTTAGTCCGGTGCCTTAAGGGAAAAACCATTATTTTCCGGACAAAAGTACCAAAGTTGGTGAAGATATAGGGAATGATATACCTTTCAACATTTTTCCAAGCATAAAGAAAAAAAAGTACTGGAACACCCATTTTTGGCGATTTTTCAAAATGGCCGCCTTTTGGCAGATAAAATGAATTAAATGGTTAAAAAATAGAAGGAATCTCATCTCCCACATCACAGATATAGCTCCTAGAGGGATTGTAGCCATACCTACCCCCCCTATATTGAACCCAAGAAATCCAATGGTCTCGTTGGTTGGTTGCTATGATAAGTGGTTGCCTAGCAACGGCCATTCTATTTGTTTATTTCCTTAGTAACACACATTTCCATGACGCGCACGGTGTGGAGAAACCTTTTTAAAGTAACCTAAGTAGTGAACATGATGTCAGGACCAACTTGAATGTCCATAAATGTCACTTTGTATTGTGTTTGAGCCTTATCTTTATATAGTTAGTACATCTACAGGTTTAATTCCAGAAGATGACATTTTGATTTATTATTGTAATAAGATACTATGGTCGGCATTGCATTATCTGGATACAATTGTGAAATGAGACATGTCTCAGTCAGGAACTTACTACGATGCTAATGTTTTTGTTGTTGTTGTAGTAATTTTCATTTTGGCAAAGGAATCATTATACTGGGAAAATCACAATTATTACCAACGAAGGCAACTCAGGCGAGGAGCCCCAGAAGAAAGTTAAGCTGTAAAAGTCTCCCAAGTTCATGAGTCTACTGTTCATGTTGTTGTTTTTTTGGATTCGATCATGTTTAATTGTGTTACATAAACAATCATTGTAGTGAAAAAGCTCTTTGATCTCCATAGAAAATGACAGTTGGAATTTCTTAAGATTAACAATACTTTTAATGTTCTCAACCCTGGTGCTCTGATGGTGTTGGCTGCAATGAATAACCTTTTTTTCAATATGCATTGATCATAATTCTAAATCTACATTTTCTATATCTATGGTATAAATGGATAGGTGAATATCAATTACTAGTGGTATCGCTAAGGTCCGCTAACATTACAGCTATATGGGAGTAGTTATTATTGTGTTTTTGCTGTTGTTGGATAACAAACAGTCCCTGTTGTTAATTAATGAAATGTTACATCATCAGCTATTAACATTTTGTGTACCCATCGTTACGTTATAATTACACAGGCATTTGTTCCAAACTGGTTGATTTCTCTTGCACAAAGAGTGTCTAGATTGTATCATTAAATGTTGGTTATGTTTATAAATATAGTATATTAAATCTCCAAAGCTTTGTTTGCGTTGTGCTTCCCCTCATATCAAATAGGTAAAGTTAGGACCTCTGAACTAACAAGAAAACGTTATTTTACGTCAAAGTAACGTTTTAAAACGGTATATAACGTTATGCCACAGTAAGGAGCCTTAGATAAACGTTATATAACGATATAAAATGTTGTATAATGTGTTTTTTGTATACTGGGTAGGACCTATGACCAGGATGACACCACACCATACTGTGACATTCTTATGTGATACTGCACCATGGCTACATTCATGCATCATGCAGACTACATACAGGGTTGCTTACTCACAACAAAGTCCATTACAACCATTAAAGAACTATGCACAACTTGGAAAGTATTTGATTTACAAAGGAGATACCATAGATCAGTAGATGGTGCGTCCGCCTGATTGAATCCGCTGTACTTTGATCGGTTGGAAGGGTAGATTTAACTAGCTTTATCATTACATGACTGCAACACACGCAGGACATTTTAACGAGAGCTTCCTAAAATAAAAGTCACCTAACCAGGCCTCACATGATTATATTGATATATCACCGTAATGGAAAATATTTGCAAGGATCACATTATTAGTCAAATAAATCCTTCTTGTATTACTTTGTTTTATATGAGTCATATGCATACATGATAATTATCTTCACAAAAAAAGACTATCAGTTGCACAATTGTGATCGCGCCAACTACACACAGAAAGAGGGAACTGCCATCACAATGTCAACTTATCTCTATATAAATAAAGGCATCCATGTAGAAAAACAGCACAAAGGAGGGGGTTTGGTAACTTGCTCACTAACGAGATACAGATAAAAGAAGGGGTGGTGTACAGAAGATGCCCCAGTCTGTTCAGCAGAGAGGCCAGGACCTCCCTGAGACCAGCATTCCCCGAGGTGCGCAGTGCGTTCGGTTGTTACCATATGACGGTAACCCGATCATAGTATGTATTCACAGGTAAGAATAATGTGTAATTTACAACTTATATACTGCAGTGTAATAGATTATCTCATGCGATCCCTATGTTATAGGAATAGGTGATAATGTCATACTAGACATTTTACATTGCACCACAGACAATATTTAACTGTTGTTAGGGCCGTGACAAGGGATCGGCACTTTAGTCACTCTCTCTGTTACGCACGAAGTGCGCATGCACGTGGCGCATCTAGCATTTGCGCACCACCCTCCTCCTTTAGTCACGGAGGGACTCGAACGTATTTTTACTGTACACTGTCCCATACTCACCTAATCACACTCTATGAGTAGTGGCCGCAACCTCAGGCACACATAGGCCCATATAGCCATCACAAATATCAAAATCTACTAGATGTTGGAGTTCAGTTGCACACTGCACATCGGGCAAAGTAGCGTAGCAAATGATCTAGTACTGCCCAGACCTAAGTTATCAATCTTGATTCAATGTTCTGTGCTTACTGGGTGGAACGTTTATTTCCGTTTTTACTCGCATGCCAGCCTGTTTTACTATTATGTAACTACTGCCCCTGTAGCTTCATTTCCATATACTTCTTGGACACTGCCATTGCTGTAGATTTATTTCCATATGCTACTTACATGAGCTGCTACCCTGTAGGTTCATTCCCATATACTACTTACATGCGGCTGCCTTGTAGGTTCATTTCCATATACTACTTACATCGTGCTGATGTATGTTCATGTCCATGATATGGACTATACTACGTAGTAGTTGTAGGACGTGTACCCATCTGTACGCGAAATACAGTGAAGGAGCCTTATAGGCTCCTTCACTGAATACCCCTACCGATTGGTACTAGTCCTATAACTACTTTATGCCACTAGCTGTATACAGTATACAAGAGGTGTGAAATGCTTTGTTCTCCGTGCCCGCTGTGGTATAAGTACATGCTACTGCCCCTGTAGGAGTATTTCCATGCACTACTTTTATCCTGCTGTCCCTGTAGGGGCATTTCCATATATACTACTTACATCTTGCTGATGTAGGTTCATGTCCATACACTACTTCCATCGTGCTGCCCCTGTAGGTTCATTTCTATACTACTTACATGATGCTGCCCCTGTAGGGCATTTCCAAATACTACTTTCATGCATGGTGGCTGTAGGTTCATGTATATGTTCTACTTGAATGCTGCTGGCCCCTGTATGTTCATTTTCATACTGGGCTGATATTTCCCCAGCCTAGATGTAACTTGGCATGTCTGGATTTATTAGTAAGGTGCTACAATTCCCCATCCGTCCCAATCACTTTCCTATAGGTTTTCTTCAGCAGGTGTTGTCTCTTCGTGTTTATGTGAACAGTTGGTCTGATGTCATTGTGTAAGAAATGTTGTTTATCAGCGTCAACAGAGGGTCTAATATAAAGTATACATTTAAAGCTTATAAGAGATGAGCAGAATGGAATCACACTGACGATCAATGGATTTAAACCGGTGTTACAAATGTGGTACAGGCAAAGATATAGAGAAAGTATACAAAGAGAAAGAAGCACACGGTCGTTTTTGAAACTGAATGCTGATGTATCTCTCTGGGGTGAAATACGAGAGTCCAGCAGTAGATGACTAGATATAGGAGGGTGGGGCAGAATACCTTCCATAGGTACAGAGGAATAGTAATAATAATGATATTGACGAGCATTATAGATTCAGACATGTTGTTTCGCTGTTGACAATCGATTCTGAATATAACAAAACAAGATCAGAAGTTTGAGAGCAGAGCCAGACTCAAATAAATCCTTTTTTTACGTTTTGAGTGTGAATTTATTGGGCCTCTCACAATATACAGAAAAGTTGGTGGTTGACCGTTTGTCATTGTATATCATGAGGCAGAGCGCTATCTTGGACAAAATGACAGCTTAGATGTTGGAAAGACTATAGAGAGAGTATAGCTATATTTTGAATATACATGCACCGCTCTGACCACTCACACTTCACCTGTAGACTAGAATAGTATCAGAAAAGTGACATATACATGGATCTTTAAGGCTCATTGTAGGTTTATATATGAATCATATCGTTCTTCTGCTGCCCCTGTAGGTGGTAGGTTCCTTTCCTTACTACTTTAATACATACTCTTTCCACATTGAGCTCATTTCCACGTACAACTTACACAGATTCATCAGGGAACCATGGTTAAGGTCACATGGCTATTCCTCATCTGGGTGGTGAGCATGTCAGAAACCCACGGACAGAAGGAGGACATCAACATTCTAGTGCTGCTCCCCATGAGGTCACCCACCGGCTACTACTTCCCTTTTGGCATGGAGATGTGTGGAGGGGCAGGTAATGTAGACTAACTTCTCATCAAAGACCATCAAGTGTGAAATTGATACTAAAATATTCATGATTTGGTGAAGCAAAACAAGACAATATGAGCACAGTACCTGACCTCATAAAACCTTCAGACACCATAGGATTACCGACACTTTGAGGGGTCGTTAGAGTAGGGTTGGTGGTCATTGTGTCCTTCTGAAAGTTCTACAAATACATAATTGTGTTAATCATACAACACAATAATAAAAAGATATGTACCTTTCCAGTTTACCAGGCTATTGATGACATCAGACGGGAACGGATTCTGCCAAATGTCAATCTGAATGTGGACTTTGAGAACTCAGCATGTAATGCAATAAAGGGAATAGGTAAGATACTGATACAGTCATCCATGACTTACCTTATTGAAAATTAATACATTTGAACCCACTCCAATGTGACTTCCTCTCCATCTACTTATTTTGGGATGTATTTCTCATTAGGCCTCAATTTCCTCTCATCCTTGTCTATAAACTTCTGAGTGTTGAAGCTTGACCATCATGGTTGAAGTGAGGCTAAAAGCACTTTTGGATATAGTTCAGTTTTGATTCACAAGAGGGCTCTTAAGGGCTGGGAGCTCAGCTCTTAAAGGCACACGATAGGGTGATTATGTTGTAGCTGGACAATGCTCATGGTCCCCTGTCCAAACACTGCTGCCCTCTGGTGGAACTGTTATTTTAGTCTATGTATGGGAAATGCTGAACTTATTCCCTGACGGCCCAGCTTTAATATGAAGTATAATCCTGGTTCTTCAGGGGCTGCTTACAGTCTTCTCCACAGGAAGACCTACCAGGCCATCATTGGACCACACTGTTCTGAGGTGTGTAAGATGGTGGCCCGCCTAGCCACGTACCTCAACATAGCCTGCTACTCCTCTGTGTGTCAAGATGTTGAAATGAATGATAAGAACCACTTTGAGGTAAAATTGAGTATTTTTTATGTAATGTGCTTACAATGTTACTGTCCCACGCACATTCATTGTATCTTTACTCATGTAAAGGAACCCACCGCATTGGGGCCCACAAATCTAAGCTCATCTTGAAGTAGACTAATTTCAAAATCTGTAGGCTCCATAATCAACCTGACATAATTATGTAAGACCTTTTTTTTGGTTTGGGATGATTTCACAACTTATTCCAATTGAGGAACATGGTATTAAGGGCCCGTAAACTCTGGTGTATAACCCTAACTCACATATTAGCCACACCTAGACTTTGGGAGAGTCATATAAGTCTTAGCGAGGGTCTGATTATTGTGAATTAAGCGGCACTGGTGGTCTGACTTACAAAGTAGCTGCGGCCTCTATGCGAGAATTTATGTCATATATGAATGGTAATAATGTTACATCCGTATGTCTGGTATAACAAATCTACTTCTTATTTGCATTGCTATTTCTGATTAGGGTAAGTGTTCCAATACTGCCATCTGCAATTCTGGGATGACATTATACGGTGGTATGTCAAATGTTTGATATGCCTTAAAGTTAATCTCACCATGTGAAGGTCTTTTACAAAGATTTATGATTTGATTCTTTCTATTTGAATCGTCAGACTCTGAGTCGCTTCCAAGGAACCTTTGAAGCATCAGGAATGGCGGTGGGATCAATCATGCAATTTTTTGGCTGGAACCGAGTTGGAATTATTGCCTCACGACAGGTTGACATCATCTGGCTTCACACCAGACGTGGACTACACTCAGCATTTGCGACACTAAACATCACCATATCTATGTCGACTCTTATGGACAAGGAGCAGGGTTTAGAGCAGTATCTTGTAGAAACAGCTAAAGTCAGTCGAAGTAAGACACAGTCTATACTGTATCAATTTCTTTGAGTTAAGAATAGCCTCTCTAAAAAGTAATATAATAACACATACAGTGAGGGATTTGCAGGTACCTGAAAATAAACCGATTACCTATTTGGTTTGACTTGCATTATCATATACTGCCAAACTCTTTTAGCAGTGAATTGCACTTTACTGCCATATTAGTTTAGCAATCTAGACCTTGTTTTGAACTATTATGATGTTCAGCTAAAGTATTTCTGTGCAAATTATCCCGATAGACATAGCTTTGTCTGATTTCAGTCATCATTCTGGCAATGCTTGGAAGTACATTACGCAAGACAATGTTACTCATCAACAAACATGGACTAGACAATGGAGACTACATATTTCTAGTACCCACATATTACCCACAAAAACGGATTTTTGGATACTATGGCTGGGATTATGTAAGAACCTTATATAGTTTGTAAATGAATATAATCTTTTCTTACCTCACGTTGTCTGATAATTATTACAATAGAGCTCAGTAGCCTGGAGATCTTATCAGCAGATAATGTAGTAGTTATCGGACGAGTACCATGCTGTATCCGAAATACTGTGAAGCGAGTCATATAGGCTCCCTTCACAGAATACCCCTACAGCTCGGTACAAGGCCTATAACTACTTTATGCCACTAGTTGTATGCAGTATACAAGAGGTGTGAAATGCTATGTTCTCTGTGCCCGCTGTAGTATAACTAACTACAAATAATCCCTCCCGGCGCCCACAAAGTTTTGATGTGTCTATTATAATGTGATCGATCATCAGGCCAATGTGGGTAAATCAATTTGAAATGTCATTTGATATCATAATCCTGTGTTGTTGGACTTTCCAGGGTGATGAGAACGATGAATTGGTGAAGAAGATCTACGTCAATGTGTTCTTTATCTTCTACTATGTCCTCCAAGGAGATTCTAATTACAACAAATTTGAAGTAAACATCAGGAACTATTCCTCTGTGGTTTGGGACTTCAACTATCAAGAGAATGAAGATGTACGGATAGGTTTTTGACACTGATTGTATTCAAGATATTCAACAAACCCATCTCATCGGCAAGCGCTATTCGCACGCCACAGGCGTGCACATAGCGGCCGCTATTCGCACGCCCACAGGGTGCAAATAAGAACTCTTATTCACACACTGGGTAGGGTCTGAATAACAGTTATATAGGGTTGCATTACATGTCTTATTGCCACTATAATGTGTGGATTGGTGTGTGGAATAGAGTTGTTATTCACACCCTGTAGAGGGTGCAAATATGCATTGTTATTCCCACACCCATTGTGTGTGAATAATGATCCTTATTCCCACACCCAGTAGGGTGCAGGAACGACTACATGTAAAAATCTCTGCTAAAAACATAAATGTGTAGGGGGGTCTAGGCCTGGTGTTAAGATTATCAATTTTAAGATAATTAATTTTAAGATAATTAATTTTTAAGATTATCACAACTTTTTAGGATTAGAAAGTTTTCCCTGGAATCCCGGTAGTCCTACAACTTAGTGTGGCAATAACAGCTTCTATACACACCCCATACAGTGTGGGAATAAGAGTTCTAACCCACACACTCCCCAGTGTGCAAATAAGCATTTTTATTTGCACATTCCCTACATAGGGTGCCAATAACCCCTTTAATTCACACCCCACACAGTGTGGGAATAACAGCCCTAATTCACACTCAAATCACCACCCTATCGGCCTATAAGTCTAGCATAGGGTGCCAATAGGACCTGTACTACACACCCTATATGGTGTGGGAATAAGAACTATTATTCAGACCCTACCCAGTGTGTGAATAAGAACCCTTATCCACACCCTGCGTAGGGTGTAAATACGAGTTCTTATTCACACACCAAACCAAACCTGTATGGTGTGTGAATAAGTACTCTTATTCACACCCCACACAGTGTGGGAATAAGGAGACTAATTTGCACACTACATAGGGTGTGAATAATGGCCCTAATTCACACCCCAATCGCCAGCCAACAGGGCTACAAGTATAGTATAGGGTGCCAATAAGACCTGTATTGCACACCCTATTATGGTGTGGGAATAAGAAGTATTATGCAGACCCTACCTAGTGTGGGAATAAGGGCTCTTATTCGCACCCTGTGGGCGTGCGAATAGCGGCCGCTATTAGCACGCCTGTGGCGTGCCGATAGCATCGGCCCATCTCATCCTTACTTCATGGGTGCATTTATTCAACATTCAAGCAGGATTAGTATATTCAACCCATTAATGATAGCACATCGCCTTAAAGCAACACTGCAACAGTGCATTATACCAGGAGGGTATATCCCTATAGGGTTGGCATGACAAAAGTCTACATTCATGCATAGCCTCTCATATTAAAGCGTAATGTCCTTCAATGTTTTTTTTTATTACCCCGATAATGTATAACCATAATCTCCCTTTTGACTTGTTCCCGTCACCTATTTTCATTGCCTATTCCATTTCTAAGGTGCCCTACCCGGCAGCCAACCTCCACGAGAGTATGATGCTGTTTGCCAAGGCTGTGAATGAGACATTGACAGACGGCAAGAACTTATCGGATGGAAAGGCGCTGGCCAGGAGGGTGTGGGGGAGGTCTTTCCCAAGTAACTTATCAATTATACTTAACCTATGTATTCTATGATATCGAGAATGAATTATGTTAACATTTTAATCAATGCAAATGCTATTTATGAATCTATCTACTAGATTTATTTCACAAATACTGTTTTAGCTCTTAGTGCCTTTACCTTGAGGGTAAAAAAAAACACGTAAATAGTTATTCCTTTTACTCAAGATTTGTTCTCCACTTTAGGTGGCCAACCTTTAAGAACCAAGATACCTATGGAGCCCATTTTTTTGCTTAGAAATGCTCATAAAGCTATAATTATAAGGTAATATTGCATCGGATACACTTCTCATAGGCTTTAATAAATACACTTTGATTGCAGGCCTTACTGGAGGCGTCACCATGACCAAATTTGGAGATCGTGCTCAAGCGTTTATGATAAGCCATATACAAGACATTGACAGTGGCAGTATTGAGGTACATACCTTAAGCATTCATGTTGACTATATAATGAAAGAAGATCATAACATATAATACTGGTGACCCGGCTGGAAGTATGGGTCTTATTTTCAGTACAGACCCATTATCTCAGTCAGTTGCACTATAATCATTTTCTTTTTGTGTTATTACAAGTTAACAATTACTAAAAACACACTTTTGATTAATCAAATACATTTTATTGGTAGTCTGATACTGTACATTCTTTGATATATTTCAAAAAGGTTGTTGCCCACTACTTCTCGGGTAACAACAGCCTTGAACTGCAGACCGACCAAATACTGTGGCCGAATGGCCGTGACAGCCCGCCCCCTGACACCCCAAAGTGTGGATTTGATGGAGAGTTCTGTGTTGTTGGTAGGTACTCATTTTTCTCCAAAGAAGGGGGAGGGTGGTCCCGACCCTCAGCCCCCTTAGGATCCGCCCCTGCTGGTAACTCCAATCACTAGCAGTTAGACCACCTCTTCACCTGGGACAATCAGTATTTCCTCCAGGGGGTTAAAGCCCCAGCTCTCCTATAAATAGGGCTGAGTACCTGTCCCAACTGCGCCCTGACTGTCGGTGGAGGGGTACCGAGAACTGCGGGTTTAAACTCTTGGACTATAAATATGAATAATTCTAGTGCTACTTGGCCCACATTTAGGGAAAAGACTCGCGCAACATATTTAAACCCTTGCTTATCTTGTTTGATCAAAACATTTTAGTTGAAATGATGTTAGAAAATATATTATGCTTCTTTTTTATTTCAGATCTGTATGCAAGACTTGTTCAAATTGTTTCGATATTCTCCGGGGTTTTGGGAGCTACATTTGTCTTTGCTTCAGTTGGAATATTCCTCCTATATAGGTAGGAGAAACTACTGCTGATTGGGGTATTTAGTAACATCTAAAGAAGTGCAGGTAGAAGGGTCTGTAAGCCAGATATATTTTACAGCTGGAAGTAGTCCTCATCAGGTGATGAGGAGGCTTATAAAATAATGTCAACCTGAAACTATTTTGTATTGAAAAGTAGTGCCAAAACTCCCGAATATGAATCACGTGAAATCATTTCGATATGGTATACTATGAACAGCGGTCCCCACTTTTCATTGTCAGCTTGTAAAATATTAGAATAATCGTATCATATATTAAAGCAAATGTATTTCAACCATGCGGTTATATAAGTCATAACCACAACCGTAATTGTCTACCCTGCATAGTTTGCTATTCTCTTTTAGGTACATGAAGAATGAGAGGGAAATTGCTGAGATGAAATGGAAAATCGATCCTATTGATGTCACCATGGATACTAAGAAACAGGGTGCACCCATGGTATACCTATAGTTGTATATCAAATAAGATAGTACAACATTATAAAGCAATATTGATTTTTACCAAATGAACATGACTATAATTATTAATATTATATTATAAATTCAAGTGTATATTAACTTTTGTTTCAGTCATCCCGTATGTCACTTGCTACTGTAGGCTCTAACACCTCAGGGGCACAGACGTTTGCAGAGACAGGATTCTACAAGGTTTGCCCTTTCCTATATTCCATTCATGTTAACAACATGGCTGTATAGAATACTCCAAATGTGTGGAGCTATACAGCATAACTATAAAGCATGTTATATGGGAGCAATGCAATGAAGGTTATAAAGCAATATTAACAAAGTAATATACGGTGCAAATTGTAGATTGGCTTTTACTTTTAGTTAAGTTCATTATCGTGATTTGTGAATTTATTTGATTGGCTTTCTTTTTTCAGGGAATGCGGGTGGCTATCAAACCATTGCCACACCTCAAGACTGTTGATTTGGGAAACAAGGAAATTCTCTTAGAATTAAAGAAGGTAGTGATTTTATATTCAGATAGACTTAGGGATTCTGGTTTAATTTTTAATGAAATAATAAATAAAAACCGTTGATATTTCCTTTTGTTTTTATTGCAGGTTTATGATTTGGTGCATCCAAACCTTGTGAACTTCGTTGGCGCCAGTGTGATCGGAGATGTCAGACTCTACACAGAGTACTGTATGAAGGGAGGGTTGCCGGTAGGTTGGATATAATGAATTTAATAAGGACTTCAACTACTAATATATAAATATTATATATTTATATTATAAATGGTATTAAGCACATATTTCACCAAAGCCAATTGTGGTCGGTTTGAAAGGAGGAACCCTTGAGCCCCATTGAAGAGCTCTGTCCAATGATATCAAATTGTTTGGTATTTTTGAACCGTTTTTAATCGGGCCAAAATCGGGCTGAATTCCTAAAAAACGGAGTACATCAACCAATTACTGTTAAAATTTGAATTTCTCCCAACAGGATGTGCTTGAAAACCAGGAAATTCAGTTGGACTGGACGTTCAAATGCTCCATAATGCTGGACATCATGGAGGTGTGTATAGGTCTTTTTCGGGGTAATTTCACAATGTCAAATATTGATTGAACAGTCATTATGTTCCCCCAGGCTGAGTAATAACATCTCCTCCAATTGTAGTGAGAACATTACTTATCTGGTGACACAAAAGCAACATCACCATAGTATGTAGTCATGGTGTTTGGGCAACTCTGTCTTCATGAATTTATATCAATTTATGCAAATGATACCCACGTGCAGGGGATGCTGTTTATCCACGACTCGTTCCTCAAGTTCCATGGTAACCTAAAGAGTTCCTCATGTCTGGTTGATGGCCGCTTTGTTGTCAAACTGAACAACTTTGGTATCAGACAGTGGCGGGATAACAAGGGCAAAACCCCACAAGGTGAGCTGAATTCCGCATTAGCGAGATACAGTGGCTCCACCTTATGGACCACTAGTACCAAACATAACCCTTTGCTCTGCAAGAACCAGCTCAGCCAAATCTCGTGTCCGAGATTAGGGTACAAATAGGGTTTGAGTATTGTGAGTGGGTTGTACCTGGGTATTCCTTATGTCACCTGTCCCTCATAGAGTAGTGGTTAGCATGGTGGATTCATGATGTAGAGGACCTAAGCTCAAATCCCTGTCAAGTCATATATTGGTGACCATACCATGCATTTACATTCTTACATATATCAAATACATTTTGCTTTGATAGGTAGAAGTGAGCAACAACCTTGAAATTATATCAAAGAGATATCAATAGTGTTTGGATAAAATGTGTATTCCTATTTCTTCAAAGGAATTTTATATATGTATGAATAAAAAAAGGTATTGGTTGTTTATGGTCTGGTCACCAAGATATGACTTGACAGGGATTTGAGCTTAGGTCCTCTACATTCTGAATCCACCATGCTAACCATTACTCTATGAGGGACAAGTGATATAAGGAATACCCAAATACAACCCACTCACAATACTCAAACCCTATTTGTACCCTAATCTCGGACATGAGATTTGGCTGAGCTGGTTGCTGGAGGTTAGAGGATATACACTGGTACCAATAAACATGGCGCTGTACACAGGTCATCTAGCTAATGCGGAATAGTACACGGAGAATTATGTGCAACCTGCAATGGCTTAGTGTTGACAATTATTTTACAAAGCACTGTACTGAAAGCGCATGATTCCCTACCAAATTCCTAACAATTGTGGATTATGACTGTTGAATTATTTGCGCTTTTCGTCTTTTTTTTGTAGTTTTATCATTAAGAACAATCGATCATAAGAGTTGAATACAATGTTGGTATGCCTGAATGAAATATACTATGACTAATGATATATGTTCCGTCTAATAATAGACGACCTCTGGACTGCACCTGAGGTACTCGGTGACCTGAACTCAGGTAGTCAGAAAGCTGATGTCTACGCCCTGGGCATCATCTTACAGGAGATTGTTGCCAGGGAGGGCCCATTCCACCATGACGACCCAGACATATCAGTTGAAGGTGGGCCACTCTGTTTGATGTGAGACTCTAATGTGTGGTGCAGGTCCCTAGATATGTTTAAGTTGAAATGTTTCCATTGGTTTCTGTAGCTATTCATATAGGCCGTAAATATCTATGGTGGGCTAAGCATTTCGGATTATAGTTTCTTTCTAACGCCTTATAGTCTCTTTCTTTCTTCTCATAAAGTGCATCCCAGTGCGTGGTTTTTAGGTTCCATACTGTTTTCTCTTATTAGTATTATCATCACTATCAAATTGGAACTATTTCATTAACATCAATACCGATACTGTTCTTGCTCTACAGAGATAATTGAAAATGTAAAGAAGGGGGTGGTTCCAGCATGTCGGCCCACAACCGAGAACTTAGACTGCCCAGAGAAGATGACAGACATCATGAAAAGCTGTTGGGCAGAGGACCCAAGTGAAAGGCCTACAATGTCAGAGGTTAAGTCGCTAATCAAGAAAGCAGCAGGACTTGAGTAAGTAATACAGTACTGGGGAAATGGCGAATGCTTAAGATGAAAGAGAGATTATAATAGTTGCAGGTCACAGCTGGTATTCTAATTATAGGTTTTATATGGCAATCTCTCAGGGATAGGTCACTCTTGTGACATACCAGCATGGACTCAATAATATCTGTACTAGGGGTGTTTCGCCTATTGAGTTCGGGACTTCGCCAAAGTTAACCCCCCCCCCCCCACCCTATATAATATAGGGTTGGGTAGCTCAACTCTGACTGTTGCTGTAAGGGTACCAACTTTTAAGGGCACTGGTGACAGATCACTTCTTTAGACCCGTTATGCTATGGACAATTTGATCCATAAGTTGCCAGGTCGCTGGAATTATTGTACCAGGTGGAAAGTTACCCTGGTCCCCAGGTCATTAAGATAAACTCTTCAGCCCCCTACACTATCATACTTTATAGATCGAATACCTTGTTATCTTGTGGTACTGGATATTATGTAAATTCCCTCATCTACATTTCTTGATGTATGTTTTATTTGAAAATGTCATTAGCTGATCTGGAGATCACGGTTGCATATTGAGTGTCAAATTTGAAACTTTCAACAGGGGGAAGACCCTGAACATCATGGACAACCTTCTCCAGCGTATGGAGCAGTATGCCAACAATCTGGAGGACCTCGTGGAGGAGAGAACTGGTCAATATCTGGAGCAGAAGAAAAAGGCTGAGGATCTGCTGCATAGACTTCTACCTCAGTGAGTTACTTATATTAGTTTAAAGCCAAAGAGATCCATTGAGAGGAGCTAGAACATTAAAAAATGCTATAATGTGATTATCACTGAATTACAACCATTAGAGTGTATACCTCTGTTTTGTGTTTGCAAGGTCGATTGCCCAGGAAATCCAGGAGAGGGGAACAGTGGACCCTGTAACATTTGAGAGTGTCACTATCTATTTTAGTGACATAGTCTCCTTTACACCATTAGCATCAGCTAGTACTCCACTACAGGTACTATCATTTAGTCACTTATATTACTGTCTTTCTTCCAGTAGTCTTCACTTCATCCCCATTCATGGTTAATACAGTTATAAAATGAAATAAACAGAATATGGTATTGGAGGGACTTCTGGATATCCATTATGTAATTATTTCTAATGGCTTAAATGGTGGCAAGTTGCAAATTCGCAATATAGATGTGTTTTGTTTCACTTTTACCAGGTTGTCAATCTCCTAAATGACCTCTACACTCTGTTTGATGGCATCATTGATAGATATGATGTTTACAAGGTATGATGCTAATTCCATGGTGATAAGTAATCACAATTATAGTTTTTCATATAAACACAACATGTTAAATAAAGATCTGACAATGTATGATATTAGCTAAATCTATCCTATTTGGATATACATGTACACCCCAGTGGCTCCAAATGTGTGAGCACTCTATAGATCAACTAAAATTCACGGTTACATTGACATCATAATATAAAATGGTTATCTTTGAAAATACAGGTAGAGACGATAGGAGACGCATACATGACAGTGTCAGGTTTACCAAAAGTAAATGGTAATCTTCATGTCAGAGAAATATCACTCATGGCTCTGAAACTACTAGAATCTGTACAGACCTTCAGGATTCGCCATCTGCCAGATGCACGCCTCCTCCTCCGGATAGGTCTGCACACAGGTAAAACCACCTTCTATACAATGGGATTTACTTAAGTGTAATGTGTATACAGAAAATGCTATTGTTATATAGTAATGTAGTCCAATCGGTTTGCCTGCTCCAATGAATATTGTGTGGTTCCTCTAGATACAATGGTAATGGTTGTATATAGGCCTAGATATCCTCTCCACAGCATTAAGAGCAATGATGTGCTAGCCTATATGACACTTGTATTTTAAGCAATAGGGTCTTCTCACCTCTTATCTCATCTGCCAGTCCCCTCAGACATCACACCTTTTTTGCATACTTGAAAATGATTATGTAATTCTAATGGTTTACCTTTGCCAGACATAGAATCCCAAAGGAACCTAAAAACTTATCATATCTTCACCAAAATCTATTGTCATTTTATAGGCTCTTGTGTAGCTGGAGTCGTTGGACTAACAATGCCTCGCTACTGTCTGTTTGGTGACACAGTGAACACTGCCTCCAGGATGGAGTCTAACGGGGAAGGTATGATTAGCTCCTATTATTTCAGAAAAGATGTAAGCAATGATAGTTACAATATAGTTGTTTTATTTTATCAAAGCCCATATATATGTGGATTTCTATTGGAGTATACAGCGTACACTGTAAAAAGAATTCTGTTAAAATAACGGAGATTCACTGGCAACACTGGGTGCCGGACTTTCACCGTTATTTTTACGGTCACCGTTTTTTCCTAAGTCACCGTTATTTTTACGGAACTGTCACCGCTATTTTTAAACAAGAAATCTCCGTTATAAATTTAACAGTGATTCTCAGTTAAAAAAACGGTGATTCACTGGCAACACTGGGTGCCGGACTTTCACCGTTATTGTCACGGTCACTGTTTTCCCAAAGTCACCGTCATTTCTACGGAACTGTGAATCACCGTTATTTTAACAGAATACAAAACATCACTGTATTCTGATTCTGTGCCTAAACAATAATTGAAATGGTATTTTGTGTAATTTAACTGATTTGTCCCAGTGTTATTCAGTTCATTTATCCCCCTATACCTAACTCCATGCTCAATATGGTTCCAAACCCAATTTGGTTCCAATCAGCAATATCATCTTAGTGTCAAGACTTCAGACCTAATCATTAGGAATTAGTCTATGAAAGCCTCATAGAATGCTTTATGACACTTTGTAATACCAGTCCATGAGCAGAAGTCACTCTAGGATGGCTACAGAGCAAACATTACAGCTGTATCCGTATATATATTTCTTATCACCACAAAAATGGTGTTCCTAGCATCCAGGAAAATCTCTTCATGAACCAAACAGCCACCTGGTGTGATAAAACTGAGATCAATTAAATGTAGCTTCACTGTAAAATAAACTGTGTTTCACTGTAAAAATAAACGGTGTTTCACTGTATTGGATTACGGATATTCAAAGTAAAATTGATTGATTTTACATTGCCTCACCGTAATCATATGTTATGATGAATCACTGTTAAATTTTACACTGATTCTCCGTATATTCAACGGAATATTTTTACAGTGTACTGAATACCTTTCGAAATCATAGCATGATGTAATTGATGTATTGATCATTTATAAATACATATGGTGATAAAATCTTAAGGCATACTTCTTTTACTTTATCCAAAAGCTCTGAAGATCCATATCAGCATTGATACCAAGTTAGCGCTTGAAGAGCATAATGGGTTTGAAGTTACAAGTCGTGGAAAAATGTTTGTCAAGGTATGATGTATTTGAATTATTAGAGTTAGTATGTAGTCTACGCCATATAGTTATGGTAATTAGCAATCATCATAGTAAGAGTTTTGGAACTTATGTAAGCTTAGGGTAGCATCTTGAGAAAGCTGGCCATATGAAACATATTCCCCACACAAAGGATATGTAAATGTAATCTAATGGTGGCTGGGTGTTACAAATTACGAAGAAGAGAAAAAACAGGTATGCACACCTAACGTAGGCCTAGGGTAGATTCCCCATGGGTCGGGCTCATACCCTGAGATGAACACTGATAGTTCTAATCACTCCTGTATGATAAGATTTGTATTGGTGACTTATTGAAGAAAATACCACTTAAACCTTACCATTATTCACAAATAAATATATAAGAATAGCTACAAATTCAAGTGTTTGTCTCAAGTTATGTGTCCGACTCAAGGTGAATCTACCCTATCCTTAATTTTTCATTTAATGTGATCATCTGTCATATGCAGGGTAAGGGTGACATGGAGACTTTCTGGTTAACGGCGGGACCTGAGACAAAGAAGAATTAAAGACAAGGCAGCCTGTCCATATGATTTACCCTTCACCAGACCTAGATGTAGCCCATACAAGTGTGGTACTGTATAGACATGGAACTGTGGGTTAAGATGGACAATGCCGAATCTTGATATGGCAGATACAGCTGATAGCTCGCAGGCTGTGGTTTTAATGAAGTCAATGACAGATCATATTCTAGCTTTGTAGCAGAAGCCACAGCAGTGATGCTACATGCTAACCTCCCGCTTATGTTACATTGGATGAGACAGCAGGCATATACATGTAGATAGAAATATCTGTTATGTAATTTAACTATAGAATATAACATTATTGTCATACATTACGCTTTATCGTAGTTTTAGTATGTTGCATTGCTTGATGACTTGATGACATGATACACACTGTATTGTGGGATTGATGGTCTCCAAGCGAGCACGTATGCCATCCGTCTATAGTAATCGTTGAGTTTAGAACAGTGAGTGGGTCGTCCCTTATAATAGGTAAACTCAACTTAATTAGATTCCCCCTGGAAAACAATGTTGTTCAACTGGAAGTCTTGTCCCATCACTGTAGCAAAATACGGGAAATATGAGTTTTGATCTGCATTATTTTTCATTTGTTTCCTTTGGTAAAGATGTTGAATAGATTCAATTTTTCAATTCTTTTTTTTTGTGGAAACCCCCGGTATTTGAATACCATGCATGGGAGGGTGGTAGACCTTAGGCTTGGGAGAGTGAGGAATTTTCACCAAGCAATGATACCTATAAAATTAATTCATAATCCTGATGTAAGTGACATGATTATATGAATAAAAATATTTCCCACCACTATACAAAATGTTTAGTCCATCTGTTCTTTATTTGTGTTAGGTTGATCGGATATGTGAAGCAGGGAGGAATACAGATACAGACAACTTGATTCAATTAATGTTTTTTATTTCCGTCGTGTTGCCATTGAATACTAGTCTGGACAAACAAAGCCAGTTGCCTCAACCCAATACACATAAATGACAAAACTATTTATCTAAATAATGTTACTAAAGTTACTCTTTAACATTTTAGGGGATACTTCTTATCAGTGTGACTTCTTACAAAGAAAGAATAAATCTCAATTCAATTTTGTACTTGATGTGCATGAATCGTTTTATTTCGTGGCGCATGAGAATGAAATGATGATACAAGTCTCTTCCCGTGATAATGTTAAATCAGTGACTCAACCACCATAATATGGCGTTCTTCACTTCATTGCATGCTTTCACTTTGAAATTGTTAATCGTCAATATGCTACCGCACTGGTCAATCAAATTCACATGTAGCGCTGTTGTGAGGCTATATGACAAATTGGTGCAGACCGTGCATACTTTGATATATATATATGCGTTAGTTATGAAAATAAGTGTTACTTTTTAATAATAATTATAATGTATAATAGGTGGCTGTGATAATGACCAATCAAGCGAGGGGATATGCAGCTGGTGAAGATGTGAATTAATGAGTGTTAGTGGAATTTTGTAGTTGTGGTTTATGGACACACACATCCTCGTTTTCTACAGTAGCTGTTAGTGGAATCGGGACAATAATACTCCATTGGTATATGTCACATTAGGTGTCAAACAGAGTGTCAAACAGAGTGTCAAACTGTGACTGCACTGTAAAAAATAGATGTACTTTCTACAAGGATCCAATGTAAAACGCTACGGTGATTCACCGTTATCCTGAAAACATTGAAGCATTGTAAATAGCAAATAGTTTACGGTGAATCAGTGTAATGTGGCTACATCTTGTATAGGAGATTCAAATAACCGGGATTCAACGTAGTTTGCGTTTTTTGCGTATACCATCAGGTGGAGCCACATAAGTTATATTCTGCCACAGATTTTGATTTGGGAATCCCCTACACAGGAAGTGATGTCATCAACTTAGGGAATCCTCTCAGGCAGCAATGGACATGGGCTATTAAAATAAAGCAGGTAAGTAAATCTGCATGCATCCATGAATGTATGGCTTATTTTGAACCAGAAATATTCTGCAATGGAAGTTAGGTTCTTGAAGATTATGCTGAGTGAAGAATTATGTAGAATCTGCCTAACAGGAGACCATTGGAGGGCAAATTATATTTGGGTTTCCCTGAGTATAAGTCCCCCACTGAACAGTGCACAGGTGTAAGGGTGGGAGGAGGGAGGTGGCATTAGTACTAAACCTGGAGATCTCAATGTACAGCCAGAGCAGTACATGTACATGTCTAATGTATACAACCCCCTCTCCCAATGGGGGGAATATAGGGAAGTGGGAATATTTGTCTGAAAAAAAAAAATTTGCGAGAAAAAAGTTCGAAATTGCAAAAAAGTGAAATTTCCCTAAAAACCCCCGATTTGGCGAGAAAAAAGTTCAAAATCGCAAAAAAGTGAAATTTCCCTAAAAAAACCCTATTTGACGAGAAAAAAGTTCGAAATCGCAAAAAAGTGAAATTTCCCTAAAAAAACCCTATTTGGCGAGAAAAAAGTTCGAAATCGCAAAAAAAGTGAAATTTCCCTTAAAAAACCCCTATTTGACGAGAAAAAAGTTCGAAATTGCAAAAAAGTGAAATTTCCCTAAAAACCCCCTATTTGACGAGAAAAAAAGTTCGAAATCGCAAAAAAAGTGAAATTTCCCTAAAAAACCCCCTATATGGCGAGAAAAAAGTTCGAAATCGCAAAAAAGTGAAATTTCCCTAAAAACCCCCTATTTGACAAGAAAAAAGTTCGATATCGCAAAAAAGTGAAATTTCCCTAAAAAAACCCTATTTGGCGAGAAAAAAGTTCGCAATCGCAAAAGAGTGAAATTTCCTTAAAAAAACCCTATTTGACGAGAAAAAAGTTCGAAATCGCAAAAAAGTGAAATTTCCCTCAAAATTGGTAGTTTGGCGAGAAAAAATTCAAAAACAGAAAAAAGGGAAATTTCCTTTAAAATGGCTAGTTTGGCGAGAAAAGAGTTTGAAAACGTGAGAAAGTGAAATTTCCCTAAGAATGGCTGGTTTGGCAAGAAAAATGTTCCAAGACCTGAAAACTGTGAAATTTCCCTAAAAAGTGGAGGGGTGGGGGTATCATGGTCCCCCATGCACTTCCCATTTAAACAGTGGACCAACAGCCACTGTCAATATAATGTTGCCCTATTATTGGCTTCATGCTGGGCAAACTCCAGGTATATGAGGTGATAATAATGATAATGATCATAATGGATAAGTCTATTCTGTTGCAGGAGAGGTCTTGACTGCAAGTCAGTTCATGGCGGCCACCGATGCAGTGGTCACCATGCAGGTGGCCACTTTCAAACAGCATTGGGGATGCTCTGTGCACTGCTCTACAATCTAAACATCCATTACCCAGAGAATGTGGCTGTCACACTTGAATTCATCCAAAGGTATTAGTTAAAAGATGCTTTGACATAAGAAACTTTACTAATAGTTTAATTAGATAAAGAGAAACATCATATATATGACTGTGTGCTGACCATTTCTTTATCTTTAACTATCTTTATGCATGACTTTTTTGCTCCATTAATGCCCATTGTATATCATAATTGTCATAACATATCAATATCAATATATAAAATAGAACATTAGCAAAAGCTCTAAGATCAAACTCTATATCAACAGTAAATGCAGTTCAATATGTGAAAAGAATATACATAGATTGCAAACATATATCTCAATATTCTTATAATCCATTTTAAGTAAATTAGCAATGCGAAAGTTACAAATTATCAAATTAATTGATAATGGCATGCTTCTTCAGGGGACTGCTTGGTTCGTAAATTATAACTAATGTTCTGTCCATGATCCAAGCTCAATGAATCATACCTCACACTCATTTCATTTTCAGATGTTTCCTGAGAATTAGCCTGACGGGTGGATCAAAATCTGCCAAGAAGAAGGCAGTGGCAGGGTCTCACCATTGGATTCTAACTTTAATAACTATGTTTAATAACCGTAAAGATGTGGACTAAGTAAAGGGTTATTCAGTCCACATATTTCTTAAAGGGTCCCGATAGGTAGAATCAAAGAGACACTTTAGGCTCAGTCTCACGACCTTGGGCCAATGTTTTCGTCTCTGACCGGGTGCCAGCTCTGACTGGGTGCCAGCTCTGACCGAAAACATTGGCCCAAGGTCGTGAGACTGAGCCTTTCGCATCTATAATGCAGAAGATATGTATTAAGTATGTACATATTTTTAAAAAAATACAATTTTGATAAAAAATATGCTAAAATTGACGAAATATTGGCAAGTTTGGTACCAATAAAAGCTTATGCTGTCTGTAATGCAGTCAGCTAGGAATAAATTGCATTATAACAACCTTTGGGGATCTATAAACACTGAATTACTAAAATATAAAAATTGATCATGAAAAGTCTTAATTTTCCTATATAATCTAGGCCCCAAGCAAAAATATTAAGCACATTATGAGTGGATTATTAGATTTAGTATTGATTTGATATCAAATCATTGCTTTGATAAAATCAGACATATTAGGCATCATTGGATCAGAATAATTTTATTCAACAGGTTTATTGATACAATAGTTTAGCTGTAGTATTATGGAATGCAAATATCATGAGAATAGTACAAGAACATTCTTTTTAAGGTTTTTGAATTATAAACAGACAATTTTCATATAAAGGGTACATAATATGTTTTTTTAAATTCCCACTTAATATTTATGTCAACACCTTATTGGATTTCATCATATATGGAGGCAATAAGGTAGCCATATGTCAGTCAAAATCCTTAAAAATATGTTTTTGATCAATTTTCAGCCCACTTCATTCCATTACACCAATATCCAAAGATCCTACCCAGAAATCTGTTAAATGAGAAGAATCCAAACTAATTATGTCTTATATGTGAAAATCTCTTAAGGCAATGATTAAATACTAAATTAATACGAAAATTGATTGTTATTTACCCTAAAACCTTACCTTAAAAAATGCCCCAAATATCTGTTGGTTCCCCCCCCCTCAAATCCGCCAATGACCCCCCACCCCTGTTGTTGAAAAAATAAGCACTCCCATAGTGCCACCCCAAAAATATTTGTCAAACAAATGGATAACTGGGATATACGAGAGAGCACCAGCCAATCTATATATCATTACATATATGCGTGTGTGCTAAAATTGGAATAAACTGTTGCATAAGTTATACACTGTGTTCTTTTTTGGTGTATTCTTTTCTATATATCTTCACCTGAACAAGGCCCATCCGGCCGGAACTGTAGTGACGGTTTATCTGAATAAAATGTTTACTTCTGTCATCCTGAAAACTAGTTTTCCTGTTTACTGATCAATTCATCATTGGTATAATAAATTTATCTCTCTATATTTTCTATATAGCCTTTTCACACTTTGAATACTAATTGATCATCAGCCAGAATATAAATAATTCAGCAATATATGTGACATGGTCCAGGAAAAAGGAAACTTAATGAACCCTGTAATAAGGCCCCTTTTCACATAACATCCCACATATGGCTAGCAAGGAAAGTGGATAATTGTCTGGTAAACAACAAGGAAAAATCATACAAATAACGGTGAATCTGTGCCATAAGAACCGGGACCTCGTTGAACAGACATGGATTTACCGTAAAATCATGTTAAATATTAGTCACATCATATGGAAACAAAACGCTGATTCATTGTAGTTTTTCGATAAAACAGTGAATAACCGTATATTAAAACATTAAGTTACCGTAATACCACTGCTAAATAAACACTGAATCTCTGTAAATTGAGAACGCTGAATCTCCGTCAAATTAACGGTGACAGTTCCCCGTAAAAAAAACGCTGAAAGCGATGTCCCGAAAGTTGCCGGTGATTCACCGTCATTTTGACGACATTTTTTTTACAGTGTGTCCTCTTCATATTGCACATCCAAGTCCAAGTTGAAGTGCTGAGACTGATGCGTAGATTCTGTAATTTACCACTGCTTATGTATGAGTGTTTGTGTCCTGTCATGTCATTATAGATTGTCTCTATATGATGGGAGAAAGGCAATTGTCGATGACAGGTAAACACAAAAACATCACATTGGGTAAATCAAACAAAGGTAAATCAGACGGTGACTGTGAGCACAGTTTTATGGCTATTCTACAGAATAAGAGGGGTACCCTATCCCCACCCCTCCTGCACCCTAATATAGAGCAGCATAATTAGTCACAGACTCGACGTGATTAAAGGCTACGGAGGCGATAAAACCAATAAGTCATGTAGTAAAAAGCGGGACATGTAAACATCAGTAAATATTGCCAATAATAATCTTATTTATGATGGTTGCTTTTACAACTGGTGTAGAGGAAAACACAGATATTCTTTGTCACCTGTCGAATATTGATCATAATTATGTTACGATCAATCTCTATATACCAACGAGTGAAAAGGGGGACTTTCAATAATGACTGATTGCTGTCTTTATGTTGGTTTTAGCAGACTATGTCTGTAACGTCTCCATATTTACATGCAAACATAGTTTATCAGGAAATTCATGGAGACAAAAACCTTCTATATCATCTGTATCCAATTAGTGTGAAAACACCAAGAGGGAAATAGATACTATTCAAGTAGCAGACCAACACAGATCATAAGGTATACTTTGGGATACAAATGCATAATTATAATGCTTTGTTGTGTCTGTATTTTGTCCAACCATCAATGCAGTTTGACCCGCTTCCAGTTGACAGTAACAATACAATCTGGTATTTGTACAGTATTTGAGTGTGCGCGGCCATATTGGTCCTGCTCTCGGGATTTCTCACGGGATACAAGGCTTCTAGATACCATGCATTTTGTCAGGAGTAAGCTGGCTTTCGAGAGCAGAGCCAACATTTCACAAGAACGGTTTATGCCAGCACACACATGGTGCTAGCAGATGACACAAATTCTCTTGTCCGCGCTCCCACGTGAGTATGTCCACTCGTGCGTCACACAGTGTAGGAAGTGCTCTCTAAGTGATTGGAATGTTCATCGCCCATTATACATGGGTGTATCATATGACTCCAATTCATTCTATACATTGCGCATGGTGCCCCCGGTCCTGTCTTGACATCCTTCTAGCTTATTCTGTATCCTTTTTCTTACTTTCCGGTCCTGATGTTAGCCAGAATGTCTCCATGTCGCCCTTTCCCTGTATCAAGAAAGGGTTTATAACGGTTTTTAGACTTTTATGATTGGTGCTATATTCGCAGGTTAGAAGGACACTCCTCTAAATGGTTTAAGCCTGGGTGTCTATAGTGCACTTTTGTATCAAAGTTTCTGAATTGATATCAAGCACCAGGACGTAGATATCGGACATAAAAACTCCAATGCCAACTTTTTGAAACTGATATCAAATCTTTGATATATAATTTGTGAATGCCGACATTGAGGTTTGAGACTTTGAAATTGAATGGTGAAACTAGGATATCAATGTTTTGATATGGACGTTTTCAAGGGTGAACATTTGACGCGACACAGAAGTAGCAGCTGTCGAAGTACAACTTATAAATGCTATAGGCTATGCCAAATATATACATGTAGTAATAGATGGATCTATACTGGCGCCCTCTTGAAGTATAGAATATGCCCTGGTAACATGATGAGATTGACGGCTGGGTTTGCCCTCACATTTGGATTTGTAGTAGTTTCTAACAGGAACTGTGCCACTTTGATAACAATAGATGTCCATAAAATGTCACACATACCTTAACAAACATCTGTCCACGACTGGCCACCACAAATCCTTCATGTTCTACCAATAGCTTTTTTGTGTCATCACTGATGTGGATCTTTAGGGCTAATAGGAAGGAACACAATAAAGAAACATCAGTTTCTTCGAATTACCGATAATAACAAATGCTATAGTAAACTCAAGTACGTATGAGGCCTATATAACCTATATCAGAATATCAAGTGATCAATATACTAAAGCTTAAATTTAGCTTACCTTCCCCGTTAGACTCCATCCTGGAGGCAGTGTTTACTGTGTCACCAAACAGACAGTATCGAGGCATTTTCAGTCCAACCACTCCAGCAACACATGGACCTGTATAGTAATATAGACATTTCCTACTACAGGTTGATTCAATCCTGAATTCAAAACACAACTTTACATGATTTTTGCAGCATTAAAGTATACTAATACCAGAATAGTTTGATGCAATGAATCTACTGAAATACAATATTGTATTGTTTATACACAATTTTACTGTCATATATGACATGACTAAAAGTATTGCATATTTGGTAGAAGATTACCGACCTGAGTGAAGCCCTATCCTGAGGAGAAGGCGTGCATCCGGAAGATGGCGAATCCTGAAGGTTTGTACGGATTCTAGTAGTTTCAGAGCCATGAGTGATATTTCTCTGACATGACGATTCCCATTCCGTTTTGGTAAACCTGACACCGTCATGTATGCATCTCCTATCGTCTCCACCTATGAACACAGGAGAAGATGGGTGATGTTTTCAATATTGTTAAAAGGATAAACATTATTGTTCTGGGATAGTTTCAAAAACACTTCACTGATGGTATTTACTCACTACAGCTTGCCTGAACAGCCTGAATTATATTCAATACAAGGAATGTCTTATTGTTACTGACCTTATAAACATCATATCTGTCAATGATACCATCAAAGAGTGTGTAGAGATCATTCAGAAGGTCGACCACCTGGGGGAGAAACATAATATGTGACATTGTGACAGTCAGAGGGAATCCAACCCTGATGGCTCTAAATATCGATTTGATATCTTAGTTTGTTCTCAAGGTAGACTGTCTTAGTTCTGAAGCTTAGTTCTGAACTAATGAAATGGAGAGTTGAAAGACATATGGAGTGCAAGAATAGAATAACCAAGTCATGAATGAATACAGTATTTAGATGTGTACCTGTAGTGGAGTACTAGCTGATGCTAATGGTGTAAAGGAGACTATGTCACTAAAATAGATAGTGACACTCTCAAATGTTACAGGGTCCACTGTTCCCCTCTCTTGGATTTCCTGGGCGATTGACCTTGCAAACAAATAAAAGTATAAGCTGGAATAGTTGCAATACCTTAAAAATATATAGACAAATGCCAACGCCCATTGATACCGTCTCAAGGGAGGTATCAATGTAGTTGGCATTTGCATTTATTTTTTATTTGAAGCATTTAATGAAGAAACCCCAGCTTTTTCTTAGCCCATTGAATATGGCCACATTGTATTCAATGGGGGGCATTGAATACGGCCTTTCCTATAGTTTGAAGGTTTGTACGGATTCTAGTATTATTCGTACGGATTCTAGTATTATTAGTACGGATTCTAGTATTATTCTAGGAATATATTCGGGTGAAATATGGCAGGGAGGTATCAATGTAGTTGGCATTTGCATTCATTTTTTATTTGAAGCATTTAATGAAGAAACCCCAGCTTTTTCTTAGCCCATTGAATACGGCCACATTGTATTCAATGGGGGGCATTGAATACGGCCTTTCCTATAGTTAAGCATAGTAAAGCTCGTTTTTCAAAAAAAAAAAGTATCTAACTACAGCATTTTAGTATTTCGAGAGAATTTCTCCTGTATTTCCTGAGCAAGTGAGATAACAATAAGCCTATGTGATTGTATAATATTTTTACACTGATACTAAAACCTATATTGAGTAGTGATTATACCATAATAGTCAACTCCGACTATGTGTGGGTATAATGTGCACGAAAACAGTTGGGATTCAAAATGTCATGCTCAACTGACTTCAGGTACGGACAGTCATCTTTTCCAATCTAAATCACTCCTCTACCAATTTCTCTGTATATTAGATCTTGGGCTTACTTAAGACATCATAGGTCACATGTATTCTCAGGTTTAATAGAAGTATCAGCTGTTTTTGTTCCAATTCTGACCATGTAACTGTGGCTATGCAGCCCTCCATAGATAGGGACCCCAGAATCCGCTAGGTGCGCCCCTGTGCACAGTGCACACAGCAGGTGGGTATTTTGGTGCAGCTATCTATATAAGAAATAGGTGAAACCCTATGAAGTTATGGATGGCTCTTGTTGGCTCTTGGTATGTGATATTGTCCAGTATGTTTTTATATGGTGTTAAAGAATGGAAGCAATCAGAGGATGCTCTCACCTGCTCTTAGGCCAAAAACATCAAAATGCTTATGATTGGGTCATTAAGGCAATTTGTTTACTCTATTCCAACACCCACTGAAGTGATTTGCAGTATATTGGGTGATTGTGTTAATAGGGTCTGCCAATCATGGCCCAGCCTGGCCAGTACTCCAGATGCCCTCCCAAACCCTTTACATAACTACCTCCCACTCACCTGCCTGACACAAATAGGCACCACAACCTTTCAGATTGACTCCAACAATTGTGGACAGTCGAGGGAAAAGGGTCCTCCAAGGTAAAAACTCAATAGTAAAATTGATGTCATCAGCTTTCCGGTGATATATTTTATAAGCAGGTACCACCTCTAGTTTTTGAGTACTGGCTGTCTGAATATCGGTGGTCACTGTCCAATCTTAAATGCCAATAAGCTCTATCTTCCTTCGTTTTAGAGATATTCCTATCCAATTAGCATAATTATGCTAATTACCAAAATATCCAAACTTTTTCAAACAATTGGTCACAGCTTTTGATCTAGAAATGGTATTTACATTCTGTTTTCAGCATAGAAATTGTTTTGGGGCCTTCTTTCATTCAATTTTTTAAAATTTTCGATTTAGAATGAAAATCACGTTTCCGTGGCAACCAATGTCTGCAAAAACACCAATTTAGGCCCAAAAACGTTCTTTTCCATTCCAAATATGGAACGTTTTCACCAAAAATGGAATCTTCTAACGTGGCCTATCATCTTCTACATAAAAAAGTTGTATAGACAGGTTTTTGCTATATCTTGGTCCTTTTTGGCTATACGGAGTCCCCTGGTGGCCAAAGTTGGTACTAAAAATCCCCCGCGGACGTCCCTTTTCCCTTGTTGATCCACAATTATATAGGAGATGTACTGGGGGAACTTGGGGGGTTTTGTTGGCACATATATGATGATTGCCCAGGTTCTATGATAGATAGGAAGAAAATTCCAAAAGATTTACATCATGTTTCTTATGTTCTACATAATAGAAGAAAATGAATTGACTTTTTAATAATTCTCAATTTTTTCTGGAGTCCCTACCATAGAAGAGTTGACTATAACTGAAGGGTTATAGTGTACTAACCATATGGCACATCATCATCTACCTCTCCAGTTTACTCCAATACTGTCGCTACCCTGCCTTGTCCCACCATACCTTGTCCTACATTGCTTTGCCCTGGTCTACTTTACATTACTCTGCTCTGCCTTGTTCTACATTACCCTGCCTGGCTCTTTTCTATATTACTCTGCTCTGCTTTACTCTGCCCTGCCCTACCTTACATTGTTTTGCCGTGTTCTTCGGTACATTACACTGTCCTGCCTTGCTCTGACTTACTCTACTCCACATCCCTCTGCTTTGCCTTGCCCTGCCTTACTTAGTCCTGCTCTACTCTACATTACACTGCTTTCCTGTACTCTGCATTATTCTGCTCTTTCTAACTCTGCCTTGCTCTGATCTGCTTTACTCTACATTGCTCTGCTCTGCCTCGATCTTCCCTGCTATGCTTTGCTCTATATTGCTCTGTCTTGTTCTACTCCGCATCACCCTGTTCTGCTCTAATCTGCCTTGCTCTGCCCTGGTCTACTATAGATTCAATACTTAAAATTCTTTTTTTTTGTCCTGATGCAATAGCTGTTTTTGCTACGTCCACATGACTATAGAAATGTAATTCAAAGTGACTAACTTGTACAGGTCCGTTATCATCAGTGTGACATTAAGAATCATAGCTAAATATCTTGTTCCTATACGTATTCGCATATAACAAATCTATAGCTTCTAAAAATAGTGTTTCAAATCCACTTTTTTGATCATGAACATACTGTTATCCCAGTATTCAACAACACATTTCAAAAGAATTATTCTATTAATGAAGAAAAACTTGAATCGCAAGTTCCCTGTTGAAAAAGATGTTAAGCTTTTGACTCACTGAGGTAGAAGTCTATGCAGCAGATCCTCAGCCTTTTTCTTCTGCTCCAGATATTGACCAGTTCTCTCCTCCACGAGGTCCTCCAGATTGTTGGCATACTGCTCCATACGCTGGAGAAGGTTGTCCATGATGTTCAAGGTCTTTCCCCTGGGGATAAATAGCATTTGTCAGATGACAACATTTTGTAAATTTGAGATTTACAACATTGGTTTATATAAATGGCATACTACTCCCCTGTATGTTTTAGCAAAAAGAAGCATCAAAGCATTCTGTCTTACTTACTCCAGTCCAGCTGCCGTCTTAATTAGAGACTTGACCTCGGCTATGTTAGGCCTCTCAGTGGGCTCGTCAGTCCAGCACCTCTTCATTATATCCACCATTTTCTCTGGGCAGTCCAATGACTTAGTTGTGGGACGAAAGGCTGGTGTCCTTCCTTTTTTAACTTTTTCAATTATTTCTAGAACAATTAAAGATACGAAAAGTCTATTATCAAACAGCATTGAGGCACTGGTAAATGGTACCTTTGTGATATATCATAAAATTCAGGAATGGAATTCACAAAATGAATGCAATTTAACCTTCAGTTGATATATCTGCATCTTCCTGATAGAATGGGCCCTCTCGTGCCACAATCTCCTGCAGTAGGATACCCATGCTGTAAATATCAGACTTTGGGCTGCCCGGACTTTTGCCAGTCAACACCTCTGGAGAAGTCCAAAGGTCATCTGGAAAATGTAATGATTATGAGGTATAACTAGATTAATTGATAGAAGTTACTATTTTTCATAACTATTATTGTACTTCCTAATCAATACTATCCTATATATAGAATAATACATTAGATGTACATGTAATAACTCTAGTTTACACTAAGTGAGATCTTATTACCATTAAACCCAGGTTCATTCAGAAAAGGCAGCTGTTAGTGGAAGGTAGTCTTTATTCATGATCACGGCAAATCACTACATATATGATTATCTGCAATTAATGCAGGATTGTAATTAAGAATGGAACAGAATTCTTCCTGAAAATTGTCCGATAAAATAAATCTGTAATAGTATGAAAGCCACTACTTTAGTAGTGCTACCTTGTGGTTTTCTATCCGGTTGGTTACGCCATTGTCTGATACCAAAGTTGTTCAGTTTGACAACAAAGCGGCCATCAACCAGACATGAGGAACTCTTTAGGTTACCATGGAACTTGAGGAACGAGTCGTGGATAAACAGCATCCCCTGTATGGTGAAAGTAGTGTTATTTAGTTTCACACAGTCTGTCATAATCTGCTATTAATTTACGTTCTAATAATCACATAAACAGAAGGCACATTATGGTGTAACACCATCATCCGAATTTGTCATTCAATACCTAAAATAAGTATAATTGGCAGTAACTTACCTCTATGATGTCCAGCATTATAGAACATTTGAAGGTCCAGTCCAATTGAATTTCTTGATTCTCCAGCACATCCTATTACAAAACCAAATTTAATATTCTAACCCATTCTAATAACATTATCTAATTTTTTCTCTCTCAAAATATCTATTAGGATAGGAAATCTTAAATACAATTCAAGCAACCATCTTACAATTATAATGATGAAAGATAGGGTATGATATACATATGACCTACTAGTAAGGAGGGTATGATATGTGTAACATGAAAGTAATGGTACATGCTAACATTGTAAATGTTGATACACGACGATCATTAGCTATATTTTTCTGCATTCAGTTGACATTGTTACCGCGTCGCGAACGTGTTTTATGTCAAATAAACGGGTTCTATGTGAGCTCACTGAAACGAAATATACATATGACCTACTGGTAGTCCTCCCTTCATGCAATACTCAGTGTATAAGCACACATCATCCACAGCAACACTAGCTCCAATAAACTTCACAAGGTTTGGATGAGCCAGATCATACACCTGTAATGAAGATGGACAACAAACTTTAAGTCCTAGAGAGCTGCACTGTATTATGGTCAAGGGGTTTCCCTAATAGTATTATGTACAAATGGAATGACTGTTGATAATCACATCGAGGGTATCCCCTTTTGTATGACCATTTATAAACACCCCACCCCAAGAGGATGCACACACGGGATAGCTTTCCCAGGTGAGAGGACAAACGTTTAGAGCGTTATCTTAATCAGTCTTTTAAGATTGTCTTATTTGTCTTAACTTTAGTACCTGAAGTTGAACTTAGAGGTCGCATTATTAAGATGATCTCACTTGTCTTTAACTTTAACTCTTAAACTATCTTATTCCCATCTTAAACTATCTTCACAGTCCATGGTAGGATAGGCTAATTATCTTAAACTATCTTAATCCGATCTTAAATTATCCTGGATTAAGATTACTTACAGTGTCTCAATACAAAACACCGATTCCCAAAATAAGACACAGAATTAAGTTATCAAGATTTAAGATTAATATAACGCTCTAAACGTTTGTCCTCTCACCTGGGAGAGCTATCACGTATTTGCCAAGAGCATGGTATTGGGGAGTTTTGGGTGGCTGTTCCCCATAGTTTTACACGGTAACACAATTATACATAGATTATCAAGGCTTTTTCATCAAATCTACATTATGGTTGTGTTGGATATTGAATTACTATCATAATAGTTTACACATGGTATAATGACAATCCATTTGACATTTTAATTCACCCTTTTCAGCTCCAGTAGGATTTCCTTACTGCCAAGGTCGACATTCTTGAGTTGAGTCAACCTCTTGATAGCCACACGAAGCCCCTGGAGAAGATTCAAATTAGTTATTGGTAGTATGCATGACTTCTACCATAGTGACACATTGACATGGGAGGGGAGTGCTTTATTACTTACATACATGAACAACCACTTCATACCAGTGATTTATCTTCTTGTTGGCTGAATAGGTGTAATTATGGGTGGGGGTATGTTTTTTTGTTTTTTTTTAGATAAACCTCATTGCTTTATTGCCGTGTTTTTCAGGTTTAAATTTGGTGCTCACCCCCTTAGAATACTATCTTATTTTGCTGCTCCACGAGCTGCTTTACTTTGAGTGATATTAACGATTTCTATATATGCGTTATTTAAGACATGACTCCTTATTACTGCATGAAAAAGGCCGGGACCCAACCACAATGGCAGAATCACAGATTTCGCATAATTATGTCTATCTAATCTGTAGTAGGAGCTTGCAACAATAAGGACTTTGGTTTTATTCAGATATAGCTATACCAACACGTTACCTTATACATTCCTGTTACTGCAAATGTCTGCATACCCGATGTATTTGAGCCAATTGTTCCCAATGACATGCGGGATGACTGAAAAATATAGATAGGTTAATATGACCACTATTTAATATAGTACAGAATGTATGCAACGTATATCAGCCTATGGAGATGGCTTTCCCCGGAAGAGTTGACATGCTGCTTGAATGCAGCATGGGCAAGTAACTCGTTAAGGTCAAATCCCATAACACGAAAAATGGGCCAGAAAGTGTTGATTATTGACATAATAACAAGGGGCAACTGTTGCCAATATTGTAAATCGCAACACTTGTCCCCCGATTTTAGGCCTCTCCAAATCCCACTGTACCCGATTTGGACATAGAGAGTGTTGCGATTTGAGCCATGTTGGACATGGTATAAGGTTTGAATTCGCAACAGAAGGGACTTTAATATTCAAATCTTAAGGAAAATTGATGCAATTACATTATCTGCAACTACATTCACCAATATATGCATAGCTAGAAATTATAAATCGTAGAGCAAAATCTCATATACATGGATCAGATGGGATTTGGATAATGATTAATCAGTGACACAACCATTGCAATATAGCAAGAAACCTTGACATATTCTAATATGCAACATTTTCTAGGTCTTCTGGGGGAAAATATCTAACTTTTTTGATCCTTGCAATTTCCCAAATCACAAGACATAGGGAACACTTTGCCACCGATTTTGGCATGTCTTGGCCAATGTAGGCCCCAAATTCAGTGATATTATCAATTTGCAACATTTTCCAGCCCTCTCTCGTTGTGGGATTTGACCTTTACTGTTGGATCTAAAAGATACATTTTGTGGACCAAAATGCTTCGAAAGTGATTATTAAATAGGTATACATTTACCTCATCACCGGACGGCCTCTGCACTATTATCTATGGTCTCTACACTACTAAGTGTCATTCTAATAGTTCACTTTATAGAGTTTGAGAGAGGCAATCCATTTAATTGTCGGTGGTGATCGTTCTAGCTGCATACAGGTCTTTACCCTTAAGGTCAAATCCCACAATGCGAAAAATGAGTGAGAAAGTGTTGATTATTGACATAAACACAAGGGGCATCTGTTGCCAATATTGTAAATCGCAACACTTGTCCCATGATCTTATGTCTCTCCAAATCCCACTGTGGTCAATAATAAGCAAGCAGTTGTTGCCTATAGGACTGGTTAATGGATCTAGTTGAGGGGAGTTACTTCATGCTATGATTTGTCTTGATTATTCCCTCTCAACTAGCCTAAAGATATCTGGAGTGTTCCCCCTGTATAAACCAAATCGTTGGCCTATTCTAATAAGCAACATATTTGAGCATAATCAGAGTAAAATGTCTAAATGTTTTGATATCTTATTTATCATAATCACAAGACTTAGACAAGGGTTATGACCAACATTGGGCTTGTTTTAGCCGATATAACCAACCAATATTGGCTAAGTAATCAGAATTTCACAATAAACTACATTTTTCAGCCCTCATTCGCGTTGTTGGATTTGACCTTTAATGTGTACATTATACAGCCTTATATACAGGGTACTCACAAACGCTTTGGATCCCATTTGTTTCTTGGTGTCCAAGATCACATCCTCAGGGTCTATCTTCCATTTCATCTCAGCTATTTCCCGTTCATTTTTCATGTGTCTTTAAAAGAACAATCGTTTTGTGGAACTTTCTCAGATATTCCATTTGCTCTTGCTGATGTGCTAGCATTGTGTGCCATACAACATCCCTTTCCTATCAGTTATATGATTTAATACATGTTTCTATTTTTACTTTTCCCCTTCTCTTGAGAATTTTATAATGGACATTGGTATAACATCGAACCTTTAAGAATAATAGAAGGGATTTACCTGTAAAGCAGAAAGATCCCAATCGATGCAAGAATCAATGTCGCTCCCAAGACACCAGAGAATATTGACACAATTTGGATGAGTCTAGCATAAGGATCTGAAAAAAAGACATTGCCATGTGTACACTGCACATGTATTTCAGCATTTACCTACAATAATACATTAACATTAAGTAACACATTTAGAAGTGTTAACAAAGATAAAATTACGAAGGATAGTTTATCAGATATACCAGGGGTGTGATTTCAGTGAGATGTTGATCAATGCATCTCCATACAGTACAGTGGCAGCTAGAGATCGAGGCATCCACTAACTCTACTTGATCCAGATATAACCTCACTTTTTACTAACTCAATAGTATGAATAACATGGCCTATTGGTGCATTTTCGTGCTCCATACTTACCAACAATACAGAACTCTCCGTCAAAGCCACACTTTGGAGTATCAGGGGGTGGGCTGTCACGGCCATTCGGCCACAAAATTCTGTCCGTCTGAACTATCAAGCTGTCGTTGCCTGAGAAGTAGTTTGCAATGACCTATCCAATGAATATATAATGATATGGGTTGAAAATGTTTCAGACTAAATCCAAGGACGTTGACATTGAATAGGACTGAAGCTGATGCATGTCCAATTAGACCTACCTCAATTGAAAATAGACACCTCTAATCGAGAGAAGAATCAGGATTTTTGTGGTTTTGCTCTTGATTTCGGCCATCAATTCGGTCTTGATTATATAATATCATGCCCAGTAAACAAAAAACGTTATACTACATTTTGTAACGTTATTTAACGTTATATAACGTTTCTCTAAGGCTCCTCACTATGGCATAACGTTATTTTCAATTTTAGAACGTTATTTTGACGTAAAATAACGTTTTTTTGTTAGCTGGGTGGTAATAATAAAAGAATATATCATGTTCTACCATGTACTCTACCTGTATCTCTGCTGTGTCTTGGTCCTGGACATGACTTATCATGTAAGCCTGTGCTCGGTCTCCAAAATCGGTCATAGAAACGCCTCCAGTGAGACCTTAATAATAGGAGTTTCATCACATGTATCCTCACGATTTATAACAATCTTGTCAATATTACAAGTTCTTATAGTGTTTTCGAGATTCTATTGGCCTGTCTAACGAATTGATACTGGTTGATGATGAAAGTATTTAATCTCAGTAGTGTACTCTAAAATTATCAGTTGAAAAATGGAAGAAAGTAAACTCATACTTGGAAACGACCTGCCCCAGACACGGCGTCCCAGTGTCCTTCCATCAGAGGGGTCATCTCCTGCTGTTAATGTCTCATTTAGAGACCTGGCAAAGAGCATGACACTCTCATGCAGGTTAGCCGCTGGGTAGGGCACCTGAAAAGAGAGTGATAAACATTTTATGGGCGGCGTGTAGTGCTTTAATGCGCCACGCCATTTGTTGTCACATTGCATGAACACAGCCCTCACGAGTGACTCAACCGTGCTGCATGAATGCATCATGCCGACCCTCCGTGGTGGGTTGGCATGATGTGCACCAACACATTGCCGGCAAGTTAGTCCCAGGCACTGTGCTGGTGCATCATGACGACAAATGAAGAGTTTGAATGCAAACCCGCATATCTCCATCCCAGAATTAAAGCATATAATCCTTCTTGTAAGGACATCCTGGGGTCAATTATTATACTTTGGTAACAGACTGTATACTGAGTAGGTCCTATAATGATGTGAAATTTTTAAATTTAGGAAAAATTTCTCCCTAATCTTCATTTTTGTCAAATTTTGTCCCTATTCTTAGAATGGCACTTATGTCGTTTTGCATCCAACCTCTTCAAATGTTGCTGGTATAAATATCTTTAACAACAGATCAGTATGTTAGTGCTGCTTGAAATCAAAACTTAATTCTGCAGGAGAATCTTTCTAAAATTAACCAAAGGAATATTGTGGTAACTTCTACGAAAAAATGTATTTGGACAGCCAAGGAATTCAAACTACCAAACATCGGGACTTGCTGCTCCGTGTAACCTGTAAGGTGAAGAGAAACTTTACACTGAGTATTCATTACATTGGTATTATTGGCTATATATAGGCTTACGTACGTCTTCACCCTTTTCATATTGGAAACCCCAGATGGAAGACGAGTAGTTCTTGACGTTCATTTCAAACGTTTTAAAGTCTTCGTCACCCCGGCGGATGTAGTAAGATATAAAGAAGATATTGGTGTAGATCTTCTTTACCAGCTCATCGTTTTCATCACCCTAGGTGAAGGGAAATTGATGTTTGCATTAAATCAAGGGGAGTATAGCACATATTTCGGCAAACAAAGTCTGGAGATGTTCTTGTGTCATGACTTGTGACCCCCATGAGAAAGGAGAACGTTTGTAGAATGAGAAAATATGGGTAGATTTTCTGGAGAAGTACACCAGACATTTTCTCATGTCATATTCTCGGGAATTCCTTGTTAATTGCATGAGTGAAACTGGGGAAATGCATGTCATCATTGTATGTAATATGTATGGACAAATCTTCTCAAGCGGTACATAAGGAATGTTTTTCTTGTCATATACTTGGGAATTTCTGATCATTTGCACAAGTAGAACTCGGGAAATACTCATCACCATTTAACATGTCACTCTAGGAACGTTCACTATTCTCAAGAATCTCCGATTTGTATCTTTCGGGAGAAGTATACACGATATACTTTCTTGTATCATTATTGAGTTCAAACTGTTTACAGGGATATAATGAGACATCCGTTATCTTTTACATCAGCATCCATGGCCATCTACTAATGCAAACATGATTAAAAATTTAAATATTGTAATCTCTTAAACTATGACTTCAACAAAATATCATAATACAAACATACATAGTCCCAGCCATAGTAACCGAAATGGCGAATCTGTGAGTAGTATGTTATTCCGATGAATATGTAGTCCCCATTGTCAAGGCCATTCTTATGAATAAGAAGCATTGTCTTTCGGAAGGTACTTCCCAGCATGGCCAGAATGATGACTGTGTGAAAAGTGAATTATGCAATCTTTATTAGCATACAAGTTGGGTAGCCAGAAGATTTTACATAAAGTACAAGAGAAGAATGCAATTACTTAGGTATAGATCTATAAATTCGCCTATGTAAGGACCTACAGTACCATGTAAACAGGCATTAGGTATCCCCTCCATCCCCAGAGAAAAAAAAGAAGAGAGAGGGGGAATTTAAGAGAGAAAAAAAGGAGGGAAATAAGTATAACTGCTTACTCCGACTGACTTTAGCTGTTTCCACCAGGTAGTGCTCCAGCCCCTGTTCCCCGATCAGGAGAGTTGACATACCAATGGTGATGTTCATTTCGGCAAAGGTGGACTGTAGTCCTCGCCTGGTGTGCAGCCAGATGATGTCCTCCCAGCGGCAGGCAATGATGCCCACGTGATTCCAGCCAAAGTACTTTAGGATGGAGCCCACAGCGCTGCCTGTCTGCACAAAGGTGCCCTGGAAGCGACTCAGTGTCTGCAGAAGACAATATCACAGGGTTCTTGTGTTTGATATTAACAACATATTTATAGTTTAAGGCAACGTTAGATGTCAGTTATTCAGTCCACAGAGTTTCTGGCTGCACCCATCAGCAAGCTGATCAATGGTACATAGGAAAATGATGGCAAGTTTTATAATAATTATCTCAGTTAGCTAAAGTAGCTAAACATTGAGACATTTTCCACTTTAATCTTCAGATTCAAAATCGTTTCAGTTTTAGACCGTCGCCATTTTCCAAGTATTACACACATATATATATAAATATATATATATATATATATATATATATATATATATATATATATATATATATATATATATATATATATATATATATATATATATGTATTTCCTCAATGGCCTAATATAAGGATAAAGGACTGACCTGGAAGTGGTTCTTATCGTTCATTTCTATGTCCTGACACAAGGAGGAGTAGCAGGGAATGTTGAGGTAGGTGGCCAAACGGGCCACCATCTTACACACCTCAGAACAGGCCGGACCTATGATGGCCAAGTAGTCCCGGCGATGCAGCAACGTAAAGGCAGCACCTATGTAAGTAGTATATGGAAATGAGTCTACGTGGCAGCAACATGTAAGTAGTATATATGGAAATGAACCTACAGGGCAACAGCATGTAAGTAGTATAAGGAAATAAACCTATTGGGATAGCAACATGTAAGTAGTATATGGAAATGAACCTACAGGGGCAGCAGCATGTACTTTGAATATATGGAAACGAACCTACAAGGCAGCAGCATGTAAGGAGTCTATGAAAATGAACTTACGGGGCAGTGGCATGTCAGTAGTATATGGAAATAAACCCACTGGGGCAGCAGCATGTACTTGTCATATATGGAAATGAACCTACAGGGGCAGCACCTTGTCAGTAGTATATGGAAATGAACCTACAGGGGCAGCACCTTGTCAGTAGTATATGGAAATGAACCTACAGGGCAGCATCATGTCAGTAGTATATGGAAATGAACCTACAGGGCAGCATCATCTCAGTATTACAGTGTATATGGAAATGAACCTACAGGGGCGGCATCATGTCAGCAGTTTATGGAAATACATACAGGGAGGGCAACATGTAAGTAGTATTATGGAAATACATACAGGGACAGCAACATGTAAGTAGTATATGGAAATAAACCTACAGAGACAGCAGCATGTAAGTAGTATATGGAAATAAACCTACAGGGACAGCAACATGTAAGTAGTATATGGAAATAAACCTACAGAGACAGCAGCATGTAAGTAGTATATGGAAATGAACCCAAATGTAGTGCAACATGTAAGTAGTATATGGAAATAAACATACAGGGACAGCAACATGCAAGTAGTATATGGAAATAAACCTACAGGGACAGCAACATGTAAGTAGTATATGGAAATAAACCTACAGGGACAGCAACATGCAAGTAGTATATGGAAATAAACCTACAGGGACAGCCACATGTAAGTAGTATATGGAAATGAACCCAAATGGAGGGCAACATGTAAGTAGTATATAGAAATAAACATACAGGGACAGCAACATGCAAGTAGTATATGGAAATAAACCTACAGGGACAGCAACATGTAAGTAGTATATGGAAATAGACCTACAGTGAGGGCAACATGTAAGTAGTATATGGAAATACATACAGGGAAAGTAGCATGTAAGTAGTATATGGAATGCTTTTATCAACAGATGATTTTGAAACTGTTGTAGTGATTAACTTTATCAGATTCAAGTTGAAAAGATGGTCGGAACCTTTATGATTGAAACATCTTCCTTATAGTGATCTCTACTACAGATATAGCTTACCAATTCCTTTAATGGCGTTGCAGGCAGAATTCTCAAAGTCAACATTGATATTCAACCCCGGAAGAAGTTGTTCTTTCTTGATGTCCTCAATTGCCTGGTACACTAAAAGAAATATGTAAGACTGCAGTGATAAGAATCAGAGGCAAGGTCAAATCAGCTGCAAATTGTACGGATCTTTTTAGTGGCGTATAGCAATTTTACAGGTTAGTATACGAGAAAGAGTACAATATGATTCCGCTATGCCCTGTTCATCCCAATCACCAAATGAGCTCATGGTACTGCCAGTATAATCGTTCCCATTCTATTTTATAGATGATATCATTTCAATGTTTGCAAATTATTACCTGCCCCTCCGCACATCTCCATGCCAAAAGGGAAGTAGTAGCCGGTGGGTGACCTCATGGGGAGCAGCACTAGAATGTTGATGTCCTGCTTCTGTCCGTGGGTTTCTGACATACTCACCACCAAGATGAGGAATAGCCATGTAACCTTAACCATGGTTCCCTAGGATATCAAGGTTGAACAGATGATGATCAAAGTTCTTGAGCTGATTACCTGTACAAGATTGCTAGATTAAACAGTGTAGAGACATTGATACAATCAGGGATGTAAGTCAGAGATATGTGAAAAATCTGAAACCTGGGAACTTAATATGCTTTACTATAGTTACAAAGTTCATAATGATTTATCATGTCCTTTGTGTCTTTAGATACAGTAGACATGCATTTCCTTCCAGAATGATATCATGACTAAGTGTCCACGGACAGATATCTCCTTTTGAGTAGAATGATTTATCATGTCCATAGACAAGCTATCTCCTTCTCAGAAGAACAGTAGTTTCCTCATCCACCACCAGTCAGCACCACCAGCATTGCCTGATTATTAACCAATCAGAGCCCAGAGATCCATTTACTTCCTGAATCAAGCTTTCAGATTTTCTATTTTCTGAAATCTTGTCTGAACCTTGTCTGAATCACCCTGTGAACATAGCTATAGAGTGATTATATGAACTCAAATAAGGAATAAGGGAATGAGAAACATAAGTAGAATATATCTATCATCAGACAGTGCTTCAGAAAGGAGATGTATGTGTTATAATAGTTTTTGAGGGAAAATTCTGACATTCATCAATTTTCTGAAATCAGACAAAATTCTGAAGACTTACATCCCTGTACAATGTATGACTGTCTAGTCCTCGCGGAACAAAGCGCGGTATTTTAGTCCATGCAATAAAGACATGGGACCTTTTATGTAATTATTGCTATCAATGTATAACTAGAATGCAATTACATTGCAATTTTTTTAAACTAAACTGATTGAAGGATTTACCAAGTATTCTAGGAATGGATTACGTATTACTGGTACCGCTATAGGTTCCATTTTTCTGGAATCAATCGGTTTGTATAAATATTCATTGGCAGTGTTGGAGCACATTATCATGTGTCACACAATTAGAAATTGGTGTCACAAATACCTAGACACCACTCCCCCCTGTCACTGGTATGCATGTAATGTTAACCTCATATCACACCTTGTACCGTTACATCAGTCATATAAAATGGAAGTTGCACGTTGTATATGGAAATGGACCTACAGAGACAGCAGCCTATAAGTAGTATTTGGAAATGAACCTACAGAGACATCAGCTTATAAGTAGTATTATGAAAATGGAACCTACAGAGACATCAGCTAATAAGTAGTATATGGAAATGAACCTACAGAGACAGCAGCTAATAAGTAGTATATGGAAATGAACCTACAGAGACAGCAGCTAATAAGTAGTATATGGAAATGAACCTACAGAGACAGCGGCATGTAAGTAGTATATCGAAATGAAATAGTATATATGGATGGACTACAGGGACAGCAGCTTGTAAGTAGTATATATAGAGATGGACTACATGGACAGTAGCGTTATAAGTAGTATATGGAAATGCACCTACAGGGGCAGCAGCATAGGTAATAAATAGGAGATGAATATGTAACTGATAAAAAAAACTACAGAAAGAGCAGCGTTTAAGAAGTATTTATGTATAGGAAGCTACACTGATAGTAGCGAATGTACCTACAGGGGTAGCAGAATATGAGGAGTTTTAATGATATGAAAATAAACCTATGGTGAACAGCACATGTGTGTATACAATGTATATATGTAAATGAAACTAGTAGGGAAGCTAAATGCAAGATACAAAGAAGGTAATGCATTGATAGTACAGCAGACAACACCTTGCGATTCTATATAAAGTGCACTTACCATGACGAAAGACTAACTTAACTTCAGTGTGTCATCGCAGACAGTGGTCGCTTTCACAAAATGAAACCAAAAAGCAGTGTGGCTATATATATAGAAAGCTTTCACCAGCCCTACTGATCAGTGATTGGTTGGCTACCCTACTAAGAGACTGTGATTGCTGGAAATGCCGTGAGAGCCGGGAGCGGCTCACTGCATTGGCTGATGACATAGTGCTTGCATAGTCCATGATGCTTGCACCCCAGGTACACTACCCAAGCAATTATTCTGAATTAGCCCGGGGAATTAGCCAATGAGAATGCTGCAGGGGGGTGGCCAAACCTTACATGGAGGGATGCATAATATTATAGGGTTGTGAAGCTCTACTGTAATTGTTTACCATTATTTGATATCCCAATATTATGGCCCATGTCCCAACTAAGTTGGTTCCTCCATATAGGTAGGAATATTTTCCTCTACCATTCAGAGGGTAGAGAAATGCATCCTTTAGCTGACTTACTCTTGGGCTGGACACATTTCTTAAAGGCATCCCTTCATGCACAGAAAGGGATCCCAAGGTTTAGGGACTTTCAGAGGAGGGGCTAATCTGGAGATGCAATGTTACATAATAACATATGTCTATTTCCACTCCTAGTGTGAGGGTCTGGAGGGCTTCCCACAACACTAGAGGGTTTAAAGTAGCTCCACTTGGGGAGTTGCCTTGCCTGCTGAATATATTCCTTCTTTCCAAGTTTTCCTCACATATATAAATACAATATAAAATTATGATAATGCAGGATTTGGCAAGCTCCCATTATAGCGGGTGGCAATAGTGTTTAAAGGTGTAAACTCATTAGTCTCACCAAGACCTCACACCACTGTAAATTCCCATTTAGAATGTCATTGTATAGAATGTCTGTGATGCTGGTGCATGAAGCTAGCTCGGTGGGATACAGGTACATTATTCTTTGGCTTGTCGCGTAAAAAAACCCACACAGGGACAAAGATTTATATCCCAATTGACTCAGGATCAGGGTGTTTCAGTGATTATTTCAATAAATTGTCTTTGGATGAAAGGTGTAAGTTATGAACACATCAGCACCTCCCATGATTGTTCACGAGAATCTCCCATGTTTCAGTTTGGCATCCCCCACACGTATATATGTAGCCTATACTTTCCTAACCCAGACACAACCACAAACACATGCCTACAATAGTACAGAAATACCCAACCTGCACTCCATCTAGGGTCTCCAAATACAATGACTTTAGCCTTGAACACTAAAAAAAATAAAATGGTTTCTCATCACCATGCATCATAAAAATCAGGTTTTGAGAAAAACTTCTTTTGATTTTAATTTTTATCTATGAAAAACATGATAAAATTGAACAAAAATTAATATTGGCATATTTGGTGTCAGATTAAAGCTAATAATGCTAGCAATGCAGTGGTATAGAAATAACTTATATTTTCTCCACTTTCAAAGATCACTTAATTCTTAACCAATAGAATGTGAAATTTGGTCATCAAAGCATACACTATTCTATACATTTTAGCCCATGAATTTTTTTGTTAAAGCCTCCCTCGTCATATTTCTCAGTCATTGGTGATGAGAAACCACTTTCTTTTTTGAGTGGCCTAATGTACAGTGACTGTACACACTAGCACTTAGTGACACATGTAGTACCTGACTGACCATCATTGATCAAGTGCTTTCCCGCTAGAACTCACATCATGTGCAGTACATGAGGTCTCTACACCTGCTACACTAAGCTTGATGTAATAGCTATGCTGGTGTTGAGTTACCATAGAAATGCTGTGTGGACAGAAAGGTTCCATAGTAGTATAGAACACCTGATATTAGTATCTTTTTGTAAAACTTTATTTTAGGTCTGTTGTAAATTAAATTTAGATTTTTCTCTTTTTTTGTAGACCTATTGTCAGGATCCACAGGTGCCTTTTGATAGCCTACCATGCATGGAACATCATAATGTGGTGCCATGAGAGTTTTTGAAATGGACGATGAAAACAGTCATTTTAAATGGCGTCATCTAAGACTCAGTGAAGACCCTGAGTCAACAAGCAAATGTGAGTGAACTCAATATTCATCATTTGCTTCTTGGTAGCCTTTCATTTTAAAGCTTTTGCCCCACCAAAACATCCCATAGCATCTTTCCCTTTATATATAATAGGGAGAGGATCTACATCTCTCGTAGGTTGTGAGTCTGAATGCAGCTAGTTTCAGGGGAAGTTTCAGATCTTCTTCTGTCTGGTTATATTATTATATTCTGACTCCACAGAGCACCAACATACCTGGTTCTAGAATTCTCATCGATCATAATATTACCCCGGGGGGGGGGGGGGCACTCAATTTTTTTTGACAGGGGTGTCCGGCTGGACCCCCTGGCAACCCTTGACCCTTGCTTAGGGAGATTTCCAAAATGAACCAGTTCATACGGAGATTTTGGCCAAAATGATTTTCTGCTTAGAGAGATTTGGGAGAAAATGAACTCTTGCTTAGGGAGAATTTGGTAAAAATGGACCTTTTAATTGGGGTATTTTGAAAATGAGCGGAGATTTTGGTAAAAATGGCATGGATTCAGAGGAATTTTGGTCAAAATGACCCTTGCTTAGGGAAATTTTTGCAAAAATTGACCCTTGCTTAGGGGAATTTTGCAAAACTTGACCCTTGCCTAGGGAAATCCTTCTCAAAAGTGGACCATTGCCTAGGGAAATTTTGTTGAAAAAGTACCATTGCCAGCCGGACACTTGTGTATGCAAAATATACTAAGTGCCCCCCCCCCCCCCCTCCCCCCCCCCGGGAATATTACTCTTTGTTCATGTAAATAGCAATCTGCACCGACATCACACTCACAACATGTGCAACTTATTAAAGAGTCTACAATACCAACCCAAAACGTGTAATTCTTGTATATATTCTGAGTAAGAGTTGCTCTCCTTGAACGACTGTATATAAAACTCTTCACATTAAATTTTACTATAGAAGGCTTCCGGGAAAGACAACACTGTAATCCGTCGCCTCCGGGTTGTTAAAGGGTATCGCTACCTGTTCGATGATCTAGATATTCTATTGATTTCTGCATATAACTTAGTATAATATTAGTTCAATACATAAGGAACTAGAAAAAGTAAAGAAAATGGCATGGTACAGTGCTCAATTCTATGGGATAGCCACTTGAAAAAGCTAGTTCTTAACTAAGCTAAAAGAGCATTTTTATTTTGTGGTCAGATGACCATGTTCTTCTATTGCTATCTTCGAATCCCTTTGGATTAGATTAGTTGGCAGAATAATCAAATAGAAAATGGAAAAAAAATTACATGTTGTGGTGCTCATTTTTCTGTAATGCCCATTTAAAGAAAAAGTACTTCCTTTGTGAGGCAATCTAGCCCTATAGCCCATGCAATGGACATTGCTGCTTAAATACTCTCTATGTGAAAATTAGAATATAATGCAAGATTCCTTCCCCCCTTTATTTTACCCCCCCCCCCCCCACCAAGAAAAAAGAGAATAACTATACCTTTTTTGAGAAAAGGTCATGGCACCTTCTGGGATAGAACTCCGGATCCTCTGATTGCAAAGCAGGCATCATAACCACTACACTACAGATTCTGGTGGAGATCTGAAGAACTGTTGTGCTATTATTCCATACATCTCTTATTGACATATGCCACGAGAGGGCAGCACTAGCTACATAGTACAATGTTGATTCTCTGACATCCACAGGGTTCCAGCACCTACTTTTGTAGCGATACCCTTTAAGGTAGATTTACGGCCCAACTCTTACTGTCCCTCTAGGTGGGACTACCGCTGACTGCACACTATATTAGCGTCAGCACCTCCCAGGGATGAGTTGTCGAGAAACTGACACTTCCCATGTCAGGGGTGTGAACTGGGAAAAAGCAAAAGATCTGAGGGTTTGGTGCTGAAGAGGATTTGTGCGACGAAACAACTTAATTCATCTACACTATGCAATTTCATCAAAGAAAAACAGATGTACTAGTAATCTAGAGGGAGTTTGGCGGATATGCCCCCAAGAGAATTTTGAAAATCAAGAGGGCAAATGGGGCTATTTGATGTATTTTGGTGATCTGGTCTATTGAAATTTCCAAGTCCCCCCCCCCTCATAAAGCGAAGCAGATTTCTCATTGGATCTGGACGAATCACAAGAATGACCAATTTAAAGACCAAAAGATCTGAAATCAGATTTTAATCTGAGCTTTCACAGCCCTGCATGTGGTCAATTATTGTGGCCCCTCGTAAATAGTAAAATAAGATTATCACAGGAATGGTCCGGAATTCCGCAGATTTTACTGAAGGTTTGATAATGTTATTTCTTTGGTTTAGTAAATGAACAAAAATAGATGTTTGCATCTTTATCACGTCCCCCTTTTTTCAAGACTTCCCCCCCCCCCGTTCAGATACTGTAAACGTTCATATTTTCGCCATTTTTAGATATCCGCGAAAATATGTACAAAGCAAATATTTAGTTTTAAATCAAATAGCCAAATCTCAAATTCGCGAATTTTTATATCAGCGAAAATGTCCTTTTTTGGAAATTCGCAAAGATTTATACACGCCAAAATATCTACATTTACGGTATGCCACTCACTAGTCGACAATAAGTATGAATTCCGAGATTTTGGTCAATTATTTGCAGGAAAATTCCAGCCAAGAAGTAGGAAAAACGGAATTGTTTAGAATTTCGGAATACACATTTTGAGGGTTTTGAAAATATGCCGTAGTTGTGTAGGCGGCGGCGCTTGCAATCTAATTAAATCCAAAGCCGCTATAAACCATCGTACCCCCGGCCCTCAAATCCTCAGATTGCTCAAAAATAACAAGACATTTCAATTTTATTTCACTGATTCTTTTTATTCAGTTTGTCACAATTACAGGCATATAGTGCTTAAGAACACTATTTCAATTCCTTGCCTGTAGCCTGTTGATTGCAACTTTTTAACCTTTTATACGTTCCTGGATGTTTTTGACACAGCGTTGGTGATGATCCTGAGCTTAAGCCCAGTTCTCGGCACCGCCACCGCCCCACTCGTTGGAGGTGGGGGCAGCTGACCAGTCGCCGGTCTCGGCAGCCGACCAGTCGTCGGCCTTGGGGGCCACAGCTGCGGCGGCTGGCGCGGCAGGTGTGAAACCGGCAACGGGGGTGGCGATGGGGACAGCGGGAACAGCCACAGTCTCGGAAGCCCACTGTAACAAACAAGGAGACATGCTGGTTTAGAAGAGTCTTGTCGATTTTAATCAATCTTTTTATGTACAGGTACTCTTGCAGTTTTGAGAAATTAAATATTCAGGTTCAGTTAAAATCCATGCCGCTCAATACTCTGTAATATATGCATTATTTTTCTGAAAATGTCTGCCAGTAGTTACAACTTGACTTGAATATGCTGACTGGTAAATAATATAATAGATGACATTAAACATTGGGCCTACTCTTGACATCAAACTAATATATAGCCTCATTTCTAATAGCACGTAGTTTGGATAATGTCCAGTCAGTTTGTATCAAATTCAAATGATCAAGTTGTAAAAGATTTGACCAACACTTACATCTTCCTTGGTTGGGGGTGCGGCCTGAGGAGTGGACTCTGGGCCCCAGTCGGGAGCGGCGAACTGCTCCTCCTTGGCGGCCTTAGCCTCGATGGCGGCCTGCTCGTCCTTCTCAGCCTGAAAGGTAATCAATCAATTATTATAGAGAATGTTCTTTGGGGGTTTATTCACATGTTTTTTTTGGTTATGTTCTCCCATCAACAGATGGTACATAAAATCAAACTTTCTGCATACAACAGCCTTTAATATCACACACATACTTTAATCACATAAATTCAGAGTAATGATGGAGGTGATTATGGTGGGTTCCTGACATGTTAAAATAACATTCAGCACATATTTGTTCACTTTATATTCTGGTCATTTTCGATGATACATACCTCTTCTGGGTCTCTGTAGAAGTACAGATCCACCATGACGTCCCATGGTACCTCACGGCTGATGGTTCCACGCAGACGCAGCACCTCACGGGCCAGCATCCACCACATCAGACCGATGGAGTGCACGCCCTTGTTGTTGCAGGGGATGGCCACATCGACGTAACGCAGTGGGGAGTCGGTGTTGGTGAGGGCGATGACAGGGATGTTGACGTATGAAGCCTCAGTTACGGGCTGGTGGTCTGTGCGTGGGTCGGTCACCACCAACAGGCGGGGCTCACGGAAAGCAGCCTGCAAAATGATGAATACGGGTTTTACATTCAGGTTCAAATGTCTCACAATCCGGCTATTTGGGCAATTTAGTTGGGTTTAATTAGCCTATCATGGTTAATGCAATGAGAGAAAATGCGGATACATTCAGATGTCTAACTATTCAACCAAACTTCATTTGTCATCTTAGCTCAATGTACAGTACTTGAGGGTTTATTTAGAGAGGATAGGACATTCCTTACTTTCAGGAGAATAAACCATTTCGAGGTCAATGCCAGCACGCCAGTCCTTTTTTCTAAACACTTATTTGAACAAGATGTTATTATTCCACGCGACTCACCTGGATCTGGTTAGTGAAGGTACCGGGGGTGAAGCGGCCAGCAATTGGGGTAGCTCCAGTGGCTGATGCGAACTTGAGGACGGCCCTCTGTCCGTAGGGGCGGGCAGAGATGACGCACACATCAGCTGGGTTCTCTATGGCAGCGATGGCGCGGGCAGCCAGAAGCAGCTTCTCCCACGTTTTACGCAGGTTGATGATGTACACACCTGGAAAATGTTGAACAATTCTATTAGAATAGTCTAGGTACTTTTACCACCAGAAAACTGATACCCACATATTTGTCATTGATAACCTTTAACCATTATATCATTGATAACAGGGATACATTTTAAGTTTTCCCCTGATTTCAAGTGTGTTTTTTCCCCTGTTGTTGAGACCTGTTCATAACTCTCTTAGAGGGCCTTTAGTCAGGGGCCCTAATTTGAACATTTCGAGTTTTTTTTTTTTTAGATTGGTCACTTTCAAATTCATCTATAATTTTCTGACTGGTGAGCCCAATTGTCTCAAGGATGAGGTTTATGATATAAATTGATCACTTACCATCAGGCTTGCGCTTGAAGATGTACTGCTCACACTGGAAATCACTGTTGGTGGATCCCAAGTGGGTGCCACAGGCAAGGAATTTGACAACATCCTCCTCCTTGAGGGAGAGACATTCGAGACCTCCGGACATTGTGCTGCTGATCTGGGGTAACGGCGACCAACCTGCAAATTAACATGTTGAACATTCATGAGCCCATTTAAATATTTTAAGGCCAAAGATTAATTATAGGGTTCCCAGAAAAATTCAGATTGAAATTCGATGACATTTCCATAACATTCCCATAACATTCCATTTTCCATGACATTTATAACATTCTCGAGGGGGTCGGGGGCTTGGCCCCAAGAAAATTTCTAAAATCAAGAAAGCAAAAGAGAGATTTCTAGGAGATTTTGTGATAATTAATTCCATTATTTTAATTTTCCCATGACATTCCATGACACAAGGCAAATTTTCACATTGTATGTGGGGCCATCACTCCCAGTATCGCCTACAAAAATCATATTGACTATTGTTTTTGACAGTGTCAGTGACGTGAGTGACCTGACCATGTCGCATGTTGTTGATGTATTGAGTCTGATTATAAACACACTCGTGACACTGTGTCAGTGACACTGTGACACTGACTGTAGCCCGGCGATGTCAGCGATATTGCCAATTAATTGAATTTTCAAAAGGACACTACTAGTAGGTAGTACAGAAAATTGCCTTTGCCATTATAACTTCATGATCAAGTCATTCGGATGTGTATTCGCGGCTGTCACTTCAACACCCAGCAGGTGCCCGGAAGGCGTCTGTCAAACTTGACAACACGTGTTGTGACCGGGGAGGCACGGACAGTGCAAGTTTCAGACTTAATTTTCAAGTAATGCACTCAATTTCGATACAAATGACAATTGAAACGTAATGCACGTTTATTACTGTTGAACATTAATCAGAATTTGTGAGGCATTTGCCTCTGTAACATCACACAAATGCCAAAAATTTGGAGATCACTTACAAGTGCGTGATGCCAATGAGAGGTTCCGACGGGAAAAGGACCGGGGTTTACATGTGACACGGCAAAGAGCTGTCAGACCAGTAGTTGCTGCAAAACTGTAGACCTAGTTTTGATGTCTTTTTACATATTGCTTCATACAGATATTGTTTATAATACAATTTATGGCTAATAACTGTGAGAATGCGGGAAGAAATAGGTCGATAGTGCTGTCTTCGTGGATAAAGTGTGCAGTTTTAATGGCATATTGGCCTCATAACATCGATCTCCAAGCAGAAACCCCAGTCGGGGTCTACGATTGGAGATTGTTTGGAGGCCACCCTCGCCGAATGATCTGACCCATCCTTAGGAAATCATGTTATAGTCTTTTCTAAGCTTGTGTTTTAAGTTAGATCTTTGGCCATTGATTTCTAGAAACAACAGGTGATATGAATAACCCTAGTATTCGACAAAGGTAAGTTTGTCGACACAAGTTTACAACCTGAAATGTTTGTTATGGTGAGTGATAATAGGGGTCACAGACCAGCTGTCAAACCCAGGAGTGTCAAACCGAGAGTAGATAGTGGGAAAAGTTTGTGTTGCTCACTCATCCTATGTCACTAGCTTTGCGTCGATCTACTGAACGTCGTATGCTTAACTTAGGGGTTGGCTCAAAACAGGTTAAATGTTTTTACCCCCCCCCCCTCCCCACGACAAGGTCAAGGGGTCTAGGCCTACATTTTTTTACCTCTTCAAAAATCCCTTGGCAGGCTTGAATTAGAATTTGTCAAGTAAATCCTCAACTACTACCGGGTGCCGTACTGCTCTAGTCTAGGGCAGACACATCTTGTCACAAATGTGTAAGGTGTTATGTTCGTGAAGTGGTTTATTACGTACGACAAACGTCGTAGTAGACTCGTGGACGGATAGCATGTTGTACAGACCAATATAGAGTAGACAGAGGTGCTGCCGTTCATGGGTTACAGTAGTAAACACCGTCGTAGCGTAAGTACACAACACTCCTCCACACTTAATATATATGCTGGAATAAACATATGATTAGACATCACCTTATTGGTGTCAATGAACTTTACGTCTTTGAGTCTTTATCTCTTTGAGGATATGTAGTATACTATAAGGAGTCTTTTATCTCTTTGAGATTACTGATAACGATAACTCTTATCTTTATGTAATGTTACTTTAACATGAACAGTAGTGTCAGAAACACAAATATATCAGTCTCTGAAATAGAACAGTTATTTAGGCACATAGTCATTGAACTTTGCTGGAGCCCTTCTAGGTCTCACAGATACACGTCTTGGAGACGGCCCTTTCGGTGGAGTAGCAACCACCTGGGGTGGAATAGCTCTAGGTGGTTCCTCATAGGTAACCACATCTTCCTGTGGCATGGCCGTAGCTGGCGTTTCAACAACTACAGGGTCAGTACCACCTTTGGGTATATCACTTATGATATCCGTGATTGGCCTTTGCATAGGCCTGAGCTGTTCGTCATCAATGTCATCTTCGATGGCTTCGCCGGACTTTCGAAGATGGTCGACATGGACGTAACGGATGTTACGGCCGATTCGTACCAAGTACTGTACGGGACCCTTCCTAGACACTATGGATCCTGGTACATACTTTACGTCGGTGCCTCGACAGTTCTTTACACGTACTCTTTCTCCTTTCTCGAACTCTCTTAGCTGTGGCACTCGCTGGTCTCGATACTCTATCATTTTGTCCTGTTTTCCCTCCACCGTCACATGAAGGTCGGGTTTTATCATCGACAACCGCGTGTGAAGCTGTCTTTTGAGAAACAACTCGGATGGGGATACCCCTGTCACCGAGTGAGGCGTCGAATTATACGACAGGAGGAAACTACACAGCTTTCTGTGAGTAGTCATGCCGGGTTTCTCGTCCAATGTATGCCGCTTTAAGGCATTTTTCAGGGTCTGCACCGCTCGTTCTGCAAGTCCGTTGGACGCTGGATGGTAGGGAGCGGTCAAGGTATGCTTTATACCCTTGTTATGCAGGAACTCGCGAAACACTTCCGCGATGAATTGTGGGCCGTTGTCGCTCACAACCTCTCTTGGGAACCCGTTATGGGCGAACATCCGCTCCAGTACCTCTATGGTCTTTTCTGCGGTCGTAGATTTCATGAGCACTACATCTAACCACTTTGAGTGTGCGTCTACTACCACTAGGAACATTTCAGATTTGTACTCTGCAAAGTCTATGTGCAGTCGGTCCCATGGCCTTTGAGGATATCGCCATGGATACATCGGAGATGCTGGTGGATCGTTCTTGAGACTCAGGCATGTTTTGCATGCTTTTATTAATGCTTCTATAGCATTGTCGATGCCGGGAAACCACAGGTAGCTACGAGCTAGTGCTTTCATGCGCACTATACCGACGTGCTCGATGTGTAGCTCTTCTAGCATTCGCTCATGCAGTTTCTGTGGAATGATAACTCGCATTCCCCACAGAAGACATCCTTGGTCGCACGACAGCTCGTGTCGTCTGGTATAGAATGGTAACAGTTCATCGTCGTCAACATGGTTCGGCCAACCATTCATGGTGAACTCATACACTCTGGTGAGGATCCGATCTTTTCGGGTCGCTTCTTTGATGTCTCTGGCGTTGATCGGTAGCTTGTCAGTGTGGCTAAAATAGTTCACTTCAGCTTCCATATTCTCTCTGGCTATGTCCACTGGTGCCCGACTCAGATAGTCGGCATTGGCATGATCCTCTGATCGCTTATATTTGACCTCATAGTTGTAGGTCATCAGAATGAGAGACCATCTCTGCAGTCTTAGTGCTGCCAACGTTGGCACATCCGTTTTCGGACCCAATATTTTGGTCAGTGGCTTATGGTCGGTCAACAGTGTAAATGACCTACCATACAGGTACTTGTGGAATTTCTTAACTCCGAAGATAATGCCTAACGCTTCGCGTTCTATTTGGGCGTAGTTCCTCTCAGCTTTCGTTAGAGTCACTGACGCGTAGGCAATCGGTCGCTCCTCTCCGTTCTCGTCAACGTGTGACAGAACCGCACCAACTCCGTAAGGAGATGCGTCTGTCGCGAGGAGAAGCTCTTTGTTCACATCGTAATGTGTTAACACTGTTTCACTGGTAAGGGCGTCTTTGACTTTCCCGAATGCCCCTTCGCACTCCTTTGACCACTTCCAGGGGACGTCATCTCGCAGGAGATTATTTAACGGAGCGAGAATTGTGGACAAATTCTTAACGAACCCACCATAGTAGTTGACCATCCCGAGGAATGTGCGAAGTTCTGAGACATCTTCTGGTGCTTTGGCGTCTTTTACTGCGCTCACTTTTTCTGGTACGGGCCTACGACCCTCTTTGCTTATCACATGTCCGAGATATTGGACTTCGGGAGCCAAGAAGGAACACTTCTCCCGTTTCACTCGGATGTCATGCTTGTCTAGTCTTTGAAGTACCAGTTGGAGGCGCTTTAGATGCTCATCCTTTGTGGGAGCAGTTATCAGGATATCGTCTATATAGCAGCAAACACCAGGAATTCCTTGTAAGACCTGGTCCATGATCCTTTGGAAGATGTGTGGTGCTGTCTTTACCCCATAGGGAAGCCTAGTAACTTCGTAAAGTCCTTGCAAAGTGTTGATGGTCAGGTACTTTCTTGACTTTTCCTCCACCACCACTTGCATGTAGGCACTAGACAGGTCCAGTTTCGTAAACTGGCTACCACCCGCCAGCGTAGCGAATATATCCTCAGCTGTGGGTAGCGTATATGGTTGATCGACAACCGCACTGTTTATAGTCACTTTGTAGTCACCACACAACCTCATCTGTCCATTATCTTTTGGAACCACTACTATTGGAGATGCCCAATCACTTCTTTCAATGCGGCGATAAACTCCACTCTCTTCAAGCCTATTTAGCTCCTTCTTTACACCGTCTGTGAGGTTATAGACAATGGAACGCGCCTTTTTGAACTTTGGCGTGGCATCTGGTTTTAACTCAATTGTCGCCTCAAAGCCTTTTATCTCTCCTATCTCTCCTTTGAACACGGACTGATACTCATGCAGGAGCTGTTCCAGGGGCGTTGCATGTATCGCGAAGACATTTTCCCAGTCTATACGTATAGCTTTTAGCCAGGTCCGTCCGAATAACGGTGTACGGACGCCTTTCGCGATCACCAGCGGCAACTGTCTCTTTTGACCCTCGTACTCCACATGGACGTCGATTTCACCGAGTAGCTCAACTTTGTGTCCGGTGTACGATTTTAAGTTGATAGAAGCTTCGCGTAACTCAAAATCGGGGAAGAATTCTTTATAGTCGTCCTCACCGACAATCGAAACTGCCGATGCCGTGTCTAAAGCAAATGTCATTTTGTTGTTTTCGACACGGGCATTCACTGTTATTTCTCCGTATTTTCCGCTTTTAACTTCAAACAGTGATGCGTAACTGACCTCTTCCTCTTGTTTTTCGTCGTCATCGACGTAATGTGCACGGCCTTGGCCTCGCCCGCGACCTCTTCCGCGGCCACGGTACGGACTTGAGCTACCTCTCGACTGAGATTGACCTTGAGCAGACTTCGTTTTGCAAGCCTTGGCAATGTGTCCAATTTTATCACAGTTGAAACACTTTTCCGTTTCGAATGGGCACCGGCCCTCGTGGTCGCCATCACAACGATAACACTTATTTTTAGTGCGGGCTTTTCCTTTGTTCTTGTAGCTACCACGTTGAACCCGGTTGACCTCATGGGTAGGCCCCATGAGCTGATTACCATGGCTAGCCGTGTCCATGGACGTGCCTATATCTACGGCTTTCTCCCATGTCAACCCTGCCCCCAAGCCTAACAGTCTGTTTTTGATTGCAGGGGATCTCAACCCGGTAACCAGGCGGTTTCTTAGCCTCTTTTTGATTTGGTCTTCATCCCCAAACCCGCAATGTATGCTGATTTTTTTTAATGCCACTATATAGTCTGCAACAGACTCATTATCACCCTGTTTCCGCTCATCAAACTTGAAGCTCTCGATTAGCTCATTTGACCCTGAGGTATAGTGGTTACTAATCAATGTAGTCAGCTGGGCATATGTTTTGGTCTCAATTTCAGCAGGGGCACACAATGCAACCAAAAGATCCACTACCTCAGGTCCCACCATAGATATGAAGGCATCAATTTTTTCATCATCCTGGATTTTGTTTATTCTCATCCAAGCATTAAACCTTCTTTGATAATTAGCCCATTTTTCTTTATTGGGACTAAACTCTCCTATGGCACTCACAACATTCCTAGCTTCAGCCATAGTTTCTAGATGTAGACTCCCAGCCTCAGATTCAAGATCACTTATTTCAGAGTCACTCATTTGTAGATCAACACTTGTAGATATAGGGCCTAGCCTACACAAATGCACAGTCACTTTTAGTTTCAGAGATCTACTTTCACTTTCATGGAGTTCACTTTCACTTTTGGGATCTGGAGTCTACTTTCAGTTTCAGGGACTTCACTTTTCACAACCAAGTTTTCACCGTGTATCAATGGGAGTTCATCCAATTTTGGTAGGAATGGCTTCTTGGCCTTTTTACTTAGCTTATAGTCGACTTCTGCAGGAGAATCACTTTTAGTGACAGCAAGAGAATCGAGTTTTATGCGTGAGTTCTTTGGATCCCATACCCGTTCGCCATTGTTATGTTCGTGAAGTGGTTTATTACGTACGACAAACGTCGTAGTAGACTCGTGGACGGATAGCATGTTGTACAGACCAATATAGAGTAGACAGAGGTGCTGCCGTTCATGGGTTACAGTAGTAAACACCGTCGTAGCGTAAGTACACAACATAAGGGAGTGCTCATTTTTTAACAACAGGGGGGGGGGGGTGGTGGATTTGGGGGGGGGGGGGTAAAAAATTTGGACCCCTTGACCGGGGGGGGGGTAAAAAATTTAGACCCCTCTTGGGGGGGGTGAAAAAAATTCAACCTGTTTTGAGGGAAAAAGCCCGCGCGTTACTATGCTACAAAGGGGCGCGATTTTCGGCCTGCCAGGGGGGGGGGGAAATTTCGACCCCTCTAGGGGGGGGGTGAAAAAATTTCGCGCGCTCCGCGCGAAATCTCACCGCCCCCCCCCTGTTGTTAAAAAATGAGCACTCCCTAAATGAGATTGCAAACTCGTGCAGTAATGCACCATTTTAAACCAGAGATATGGAGGGCCCCTGGTAAAACTATAGTATGGTAAAACTAATCATGATTAATGCTATTTTTTAAATCAATCTTTTCATAGGTACTGACTGCACCGCTGAACATTACAAACATGCCACTGGTCATCGGAGGAAACCCATGTACTAAGATAGAAGATGCCCTGAATGCTATATTCAAAGGGGATGTTTTCAAGGAATCCTCTGCAAAACTACGACAACAAAAAGCTGAACAAGTTTCCAACAAAGGCCTTCTGTATGTTAACCAGAGGGAGTTTGCTGTTGTGAACCGTAGTGATGGTGGGTATACTTTCTATATACAGACTGTCAGTGATATACATGCGGGGTTTAATCCGGGAGATGTTTACACCTGATATATCTTCAATAAATCATATAGATGTGAATCTCGCAAAGATCAAGTATATTTACCAATCATTTTGGGATTCACTATTTCTTTGACAACAGGCTGATGATGGATTGGCGAGGAGAAGGGGGGGGGGCGTAAAAATTATTTAAGAGACCAAAACAAGTTCACGAGTCTGCGTGCTACGACCAGTATACATTTTAAGGGTTGGGAAAATCTGAAGCTTGCTGGGAGGGGCTAAAAAAGTTTGACCTCTATTCTGGAGGGATCAACATTTTACACTCTCTTTTGATGAAAACCTTTTGCATTACAGAATTCATCAAACTGGTGGGTACACAAGATGCCACTACTTGCCACGTTGTGGTGCTCCGAAATACAGGTTAGGACATGTGATCATTGTAGTATTACTTACCTGACGTGGGAACTGTAATCAATCAAACGATACACCACATGTCACCAGTGCATTCAGACTCTATCACCCTAATCCCAAGGGCCACCAACACTGTGCCTGTAGTTATGTTCGAATAGCTAGTATTGTCAAATGTTTGTACCATACCATAATATTTAAGCGGCAGTATTCAAATAAGCGCTGGTTGTGTTTTAAAAACTAAAAATAGATCTTTAAATTAATAAGCGCCATTCTTGTATATAAAGCGCTGGGGGATGATTAGACCTCCACGACGGTATGGTAAATGAGATTCTATTATCTAAAATAAATATCAACATTATGACTATTGATGTTATCATTGTATGTTTTACGATTGATTCAAAGAATACCAACCAGTGATAAGAACTCCTTGTTGTCAGGGTCCGGGGTGACTGTACTAGCGCACTGTGATGGGTGCGACACGAAGGCAGCGCTCTGTAATATGATCAATGCGGTAACCGCTCCTTCTAAGGACGGGCCCAATGGAAGGTGTGTGTAGACCTACTGTTGTAGTATTCCAATATATTTGGCGATTATATGTATTGATATGGACTCAAATAAATAAGGTTTCTTCACGTAAAATTACAGAGATATCTACAAGAGTAGCAGACAGCTGATTTTAGTTGACCCTGCTTTAAAACGACCATGATTTAAAGTTTTAAAATAATGAACTTTTCCTTTTAAAGGCAACGAATCTTAAATTCCAAATATAGGTAGCAATCAAATAGGATATGTCAGTGTTCAAAGTGGGTGTTATTTACTGGTAATGTTTGAATGCTGATTAAAATAGAAACCCACTTTATTTTCAGGCTAGACTTACATATTGTGGGAGGCTTCATGGATGATAAACACGAATCCATAAAACTATCCAAATCCATAATTGGTAGGTTTTAACTCATTTAGTTTTATCAGATTTATTCAACTTCCATTTCAGATGATTTCCCATGTGATTTCTTCACAAGTGACGTTAGTTTTGGAGATTTAGGGGGGGGGGGAACTGAACGTTCTGGCAGATTGTGTCATACTTGGTATCAATAATATGTTCACATCCTTATTCAACCAGTCTCATCACTATGTATTACTAAACTACTAGAGCGTCATACATTATCATCAAAAGAATAGCGATGAAGCATGAATCAAAGTCGGATAATTAGAAGATAGAATCCCAGGAAGTGTCTAACGCATATACAGTGTACATACTGCCTCTGCCATACAGAAACATGATTAGGTGTAAACGCATTTCTAAACTCAGCATGTCTTTATTTACAGAGGTCCTTGTAAGTCGTAAAGAAGAGTTACACCTACAAACTGCATGCATAACAGGTAACGACTTTTTTTTCTGAAAATAGACGAAATACCCACCACCCCCACCCCACCGCTGAGACCCCATAGAGTTGTAGAGGTTAGAAGTAAGCATTTTGAAGGAGTTATTTTGGGTTACTGATACTGTCCTACCGCATGTTTTATGACGAGAAAAAATGATTTGATTATGCTTCCGATACCATTTGTGATGTAAGTTGTAATATTCCGGTAAATCTACTTCTTGTTCCTCTATGTATTGTGTATTCTGTGTCTTGCAGCTTTAAACGACACAGTTATCAATGGCACACATTTCCCGGTTATTTATGGCCTGGGTAAGTATTCTATCATCTGTTTCTTTCTTTTCATCTATTGACTTTTCATTAAAGATTGATGTATTGGTGGATTTAAACTTCCAGTAATATGGATATAGTGGAAGAGCGCAGGTGCAATGTATCGGGGTAGTATCTTTCTATTTCTTTTTTTAACGCAGTGAAGTACTTGGTTGTATCATGTATGGAGGGGTGGGGTAAAAGATCAAGTATAAATAATTAAGTCAGAGCACATGAAATTTCTCTACGTGTATCTGATTCTATGCCTCTCGGGTCTCGTTTACAGCGGTGAATGTGGAGACAGGAGAGATATTTCCTGCCTCTTTCCCCGATGACAGCCCTGAGTTGGATATTCGTTCTGCCGCACACTTTGTTGGTTGTAAAAAGGTGAGCATGTTATATAATTGTGATACCCCGGTAGTTTCTAAATTATGTAACCTTGCTATTTCTATATCATTAATTATTTACCCTATCCCGCTATCATATATATATATATATATATATATAAATATATATATATATATATATATATATATATATATATATATATATATATATATATATAAATATAAATAAATAAATAAATAAATAAATAAATAAATATATATATATATATATATATATATATATATATATATATATATATATATATATATATATATATTTATTTATTTATTTATTTATTTATTTATTTATTTATTTATATTTATATACATATACATATACATATATACCCATTACTTGTTAGACTCGATTTTCAAAGTTAAGAGTTAACCTAAAGTAAATTTAGATAATCAAACCCTGCAACCAAAATCTCAAGCGGAACTCGCGCTATTCTCGTGTCAAAACTCGAGAATTTTAGAACATTTCTTAAAATTGTGTCATATTCCCTTCATTTATTGCAGTAAAACTCGGGAAATACACATCTTCATTCTACTTATTGAATTTCTGGTTATTTGCACGAGGAAAACTCGGGAGATACACATGTTGCTAGGAAGGTTCACTATTCTTGAGAATCTCCTGTATCTATCTTGTGTATACAGCTTGTGCTTTGGAGGGGAAGTAAGAAGGGATTGCTTCCTAGTATACCCCTAATGGCTGTAAAATATAATGGGGCGATCCATAAATGAAGTCACAAAAAAAGGCCCATTTTCAATGCCGACTCACCCAGTTTCCCATTCACGCTTTCTTTCAATACCGATATCATTGTATACCACACTCAGACCAACACCCCCTTCTTCCTTTTGTCATTAGCGATTTTGTACAACGCTTTAAAAAATACATTTAATTAAATGATAAAATATCTTACTGGTAAACAATCTTTCACACAATACTAACAAGTATAAGAATGAAAGAAGAGAAAATTGTTTTCTTTTTTTCAGATGCTTAATATATATGAGGAAGGTAGAGGCGTGTTAAATGTGGGTCCCTTCTCGTGGGAGCCCTGGGAGAACGTCGAGCTGTGGTGCTCTCAGCCCGACGACATTATACGGAAGGTACGTAATGGGGAAATATATTAGTCCTGAGGCCAAAAACTAATTAAAAGGTGTGTTTCAGGTTACACGGTCTGAAAATCTAGCCAGGCAAAATGTCTATGGTCGGCCCTGTTTTGCTGGGTAGGATCGGGTAACCTGATACACGCCTTTTTTAGCCTAAGCATTATATGATTATGTCTTGAATGTCCTTTCTTAAGGCTTACCAAATTAATAACAAGGCAGCACACACGAAAGTATCGATTATGGTCCTTAATCACTAAGGTCTTGGCTTGATTTGACTGTACATGACGTAGTAGAAACATATTGCAGAGGGAATTATCATGGCTTTTTACCGACAACCCAAAACATAAATGTTGTTGATTTAGTACCTGGTAAGCAATATTATTGTCCACGACTTAATGGTCTAAGTAGAGGTAGACTGGTCTTGTTTTAGGGAAGGGAGCTTTCACCTACCTGTTGACCTATCAAATATCACAGAGGCTACCGGTAATTACTATTGACGACTAATGTCACCCTTGGCCACAAGAAAAAAGACGATGAATCATTATTAGATGGGGAAACGTGAGACTAGAGTAATCACAAGGCATGTGTACAGTGTTCTCTCATTGGTTGATATACTCCATCAGAATACATTATGCCTGTGGTCTTCAGTGAATAATTAGTGTGACTAGAGTGGCTAGACAGGCGTGGACCCAGTAACTTTAGAGGAGGAGTAAACACGAATATGAAGGTGTGTGTTTGTGTGTTTTAGAGCTGAACGGCTCTAAAGGTATTAATGCAGGCATGCAAACTCCTCAGATTTCTTAGATTTCTCAGATTATTTTTTCTCCAAATTGGTCATTCTTGTGATTCATCCAGATCCAATGGGAACTCTGTTTACCTTTATGTAGGGGGGGCTTTAAATTTTATCAGCCAGAAAGATCAAAATACATCAAATTTCACGATTTGCCTTCTTGATTTTCAAAATTTTCTTGGGGGGGGGGGGGGGGCCCAACCCCCCCCCCCCCCCAAGTACTTCTGTGACATGTGGTTTGCAAATGAACACTAACTCTTTCAGTGATGGTCTAAGGTGGGGGGCAGACATGCCAGATGTGCCAAAATCAATCAGATTGCACCATTTCAAGTCCTTTGCATACAAAAAACAAAGTTCCATCCCCAATAATAAAGGCTGGTCTTAGCGTTGATACATTTCTGGCCAAAATTCACCATCCAAAACACCAAGGTCCATCCTAAATCATAAAGACAGGGTGGATGATACAGATTTGAGTTGAAATATATTTTTGGCCAAAATGCAGCAAAATGCACTATTTCAAGTCCAGAATTTCAAAAATGTCTAAGACCTTTCCATCCAAAAAAGAAAGTTCCATCCCCAATCATAAAGTCTTGTTAAAACAGATCTTCGCTTTGATTGATTTTTCCCTTACTGTTGGTGTAGACCGCAGGTTACTCTTCTATGGTATGTCAGTTCTATTGAGACTTATGTCTCTCACCCCACCCATATTTTGAAGTGTCCATGAACGCAGAATTTCAGTGTGGGGAAAAAAATCTTTGCTTTGATACATTTCTGGCCAAAATGCACCAGAATGCACCATTTCAAGTCAAGAATTTCAATTTTGTTTTAAGACCTTTCCATCCAAAAAACAAACCATAAAGACAGGCTGGATAATACAGATTTGAGTTGACATATATTTTTGGCCAAAATGTAGCAGTATGCACTATTTCAAGTCTAGATTTCCAATTTCCCTAAAAAACTTTTCCTATTCAAAGAAATAAACAAGTTCCCAGCCCCAATCATAGAGAATAATTCAGAGCTGAGCCTTGATATATTTAATATATTGTGTGCCAAAATGCATCAGAATGCACCATTGGTAATTATAGGCTTTCAAATTTTCTTGAAGGGGCATGTCCCCAAACCCCACCTAATTCAACTGCTACACTTCGCTTGCGATGATATTTAGGAGGCAGGGGCATACAGTCCCCCAAAAAAATCCTGGGCTCAGATTTTTTCCCCTTCGGAGTTTGCATGTCTTTAATGTCAATATCATCTAAAGTATTGAGTCCAATCCAGGAACTTTACCCTAGTTAACTAATACTGGGTAGCATTCAATTTGAAAGAACTTTGTCTGCTTGAGTGTACACCACTGACTGTACAGACCTATGTATTTTAGATGCATTTTAATGTACTCTCCAGTACATGTCTTATACTCAATAAATAATTGGTGATTATGTTTCAGTATTTATCAACATCGCCGTTACAAGAACCCGAGCACTTTGTGCGTCATGTCCGAGCTGCTCTCACAGTCATCATGCATCATCCGCAGCCAGAGCGCACACTGTTCCCGACCAGCCGACCGCACCGGTACCAGATACAGCCCGACGGACGGTGGGAACTGCTCAACGATACACCCACCAGCTGAGGCCTGTCCACACGTCTAAGGTATAGGGGTTAGGCGGGACCTCTCTCTTTATGGCAAGGGTCACTGATACACTGAATTTAAGTCTGCGTGAATTTATAATTTATAGCCAATCCAGGAAAAGAAATATGCGCAAAAATGTCTACGTTTACAGTAGGTACTGATAAGACGGGTAAAAGGGTGTCCACCGATATGCGGGTTACGCATGGACATAGTACCCATCGTGGTAGGGTTTATCAGTGCTGTTTACCTCAGCCAGCGAAATTCAGATGGTGGACCCAATGGGTATGAGTCCAGATCCCTATAGGGGGAAGCACCAGAGCATCACTAGACTTATGTATGTAGGCTACCCAGTATACAATATACAATAGGGGTGACATGAAATAGAACTTCACATGTACACTACCCGGTGTAGTGCCTGGACAATGTGTCAAGGTTTAAGGTCTGCATAGCATTGTAGCACAACTTTTATGTTTACAGATAACCAGGTGTACATTATGTCATATAATACGTGTAAACTGTGTATACCATACATTCTCGCATATAAGTCTGACCCTCGTATAAGCCGCACCCCTAACTTAGGACAATCCTATGAACTGCACCTTGGAGCTGAAAAGTGCTACTTTAGGACTGTACTATACATTGCACCAGTAAAACCCCTCGTATAAGTCGCACCTAGACTTTGGGAGCCGCACTGGGGTTCTGACCCTGTCGTACAAGCCGCGGCTTCTGTGCGAGAATTTACGGAAGTTCGGCTGTTGTGCCAATTGGTGGGTTGACAGGTCTAATAGTTTTACATGTGGGACAAACTCTGCATGTGGGACAAATACCATCTGCTGTTTGTTTTCAAGTGATACTAGATATGCTATTAATGTGTTCTATCTGCCCATACTTATGTTAATGTGTTCCACCTGAGTAGGCCTATAGCTTACACTTTCCATTGACTACTGTGATATCATGGACTAGTATTTAGAGAATATAAAATGATGTTTTTTCTGTCGAGACTTTCTGTGGCTCTATATTAGCGCACGCAGAACGTAACAGGGCCTTGGTCGGTTTAAGCGGTCGTGACCTTGCTCACCGTACACTGTCATATTTTAATGCACACGAGGTCACTTCCCCCCGCTATAATTCACTAATCGGTTTGTAACATTTAAAATGCTATAATAAGAGTATGTCAGCAGAGGAGGCACTGCATAAACAGCTGACAATGCCTGTACTACATTCAAGTATAAAGCATGTAGTAATCATGTAACCGGGTCCCACAGTAAAAATGTGGCCATTGAACGTTGGGAAATCTTGTGAGAGTTTGGCACGAGCCGGGGACCTATTTTACACACACCCATTTCCCCAGTTGTTAAAAATGAGCACTTCCTAAGTGTGGGACCATATTATGTTCAAAACATATTCTAGAGGTTATCTAGAGTTTAACATTTTCTAGGTGTTATCTAGAGTAGCCTCAGTTGATTAGCAATGCTTCAGCTATTGTGTATGTCAAATTCACACACAGCAGGGCGTTCAGATGATAACCATGTTGGATGTAATGAGAATGAAAAAATAAAGACGCAATTAAAGAACCACTTTGTTCGTATACATGTTTATTCCAATTTGCCATTCTATCTGGTTACATCGTTCGACGATTTTAATTGGTTTTGCTGTACAAGTATATCATTATCACAATATGTTCAACGTTATTAAATACTCTGACGTCGAGTCAGAGTGACTAAAATGTCATTTAACAAAGGTAAATCTACACTTCTTGTCACATTCTAAGGGAGGGTTCATTATTTATGGCAGGGGGGGGGGTGAGCGTTTGGCAAATCGAATACGTCAAAAATAATTGGCCCCCCCCCTCGGAATAGGTTGAAAAAAAAAGGCCCCCCCCCCTCGGAATAGGTTGAAAAAAAAGCGCCCCCCCCCCCCCCTCACTCTGGATCGTTTTCAACTTTATTACAAAAACGATGTTGGTGTCTACTAATTGTATGCATTTAATCCTGGGCACTTTTTTACCTTCAATTTACTACCTTGCAACAAATACGTCCATTCGTAAGGTGTTTTAGTGTAAACGTCTCATGATACTCGCTGGTGAGTGATAATAGTCAAACCTCAGACACTTGACTAACATACTTTACCGTTGAGTTTAAGGGCCCCAGTGTTTATAAATTGGAAGCTCCCATACCCTCAGTGCTTACATGAGGCCGGCACTTTTTTGAAGACTAACAAAACGGTGGCTATTCTGAGTGTCAAAAGTGATGCAGTGAGAAATTTGCTGGGAGTTTGAGGAAAATTTTAGAAAATTTTGAAAATATTGACATAATTTGGTAAAATATAACACAGGCTGTTATACCAAAATTCGCGACATTTCAACGTACTAAATTCGCGACATGTTTAGCAATACCCCTAAAAAAAAAGGCCCCCCCCTAAGAATAGGGTAAAAAAAAAAGGCCCCCCCCCTTTGATACCCCTAAAAAAAATTGCCCCCCCCCTCAAATGCTCACCCCCCCCCTGCCATAAATAATGAACGCTCCCTAAGTAAAATACACGTGCAGCTCCCTTCCAATCACACTATAGACTAGCCAGTCCTAAAACCATGCATTACCAATGCCTAATGCTGTTTTAAATGAAAGTGACCAGAAATTACCAGACCTCGCAATCTAATACTACAATCGATAGTTATAAAGGATTACCGTTAGTTTCAACGATTAGCGAGAAGAGTAGGTCTAACTGATGTATAAAAATGTGCCGAAACTTTAAATACAGCCCCTAAGATTACCTCGTCTCTATAGATGCCAATTCGTCACTTTGTCAGCAATACAAGTCAACTGTAAATCGAATTGCCCCGCGTCTGGTTATGTGTGATATAGCCCCTGGGGGAAAAGTGAGCTTAACACAGAATCTCAATGCTACACTACGTCCACGGCTTTTGAAAACAAAACCTAATATTGATAGAATGTGCAAATTATACACATCGGTTTCAGACAGACGATGCCTTCATGTAACATTAATCATATCTAACGCTAAGGGCAGCATACTGCTTCAATGCATTATCACCTTTTGTCGTCATGATGCATGAATGTAGCACCGGTGAATGACTCACCGGTGCTGCATTTATGCATTATGCTGATACTACAGTCTCGATACATTATCGTAGTTGATACATTCTTCCAGGGTCCAAATGCTAGTCCAATGCGACATCATGACGACAAACGAACATGAAGCCTTGAGGCATCATGCTGCCCTCAAAGGGTTAAGATAACAGAGATACTAATGATAATGTAGAGCGCTGCATCCTTCATTTACAGACATAGGGAGAGTGAATTCTAAGTCTTGACTACCACAAAGCTTATCACAGACTGTATTCTAGGTCTGCTTTACCACCACGAGGTGGCAGCACTCGGTGTACAAGCGTTAACTAGACATACACCGATAACATCAAGTAGGACACAGCCTTTAACACAGAGATATTTTTGGAAATAATGACATTTTTGCACTTGGGAATAATTGTGACAAAATATTAAGAGACCGTTAGGCAGGCCTTGGAAAAATGAATAGCTACGTGGTACTTCCCAAAATTACTTCAGAAACCCGATGATAACGTAATACTGTTTCAATGAGAGTAAACTATAGCTTAAAATGAGTAGCTGATATTTTTCTTCTCTGTGGGACATGTTATCAAATAGTTGATTTTACGGAATAAGTCTGATCGGTATGTTTCACATCTTTGTAGGCTAACCACATATTGTATGGAATGTACAATTGCGTAAATCGAGCCCTTTAAGTTTACAGACATCAGACCCCTTTGAATTATGATTCGTCCCCTTTTTAAATCAGATCCTAAGAATCCTATTCCTGTCGTGATTATGGTTAATTCATTTAAGAGAATACAGATCTGCGCGAAAGCGAAAATTAAACCGCAGTCTTTGCTTGCACCACCGCCTGGTAGTCGAGTCTCAAAGTTAGATATCAGAATCAGGGTGTACACTACCGGTCAATGGAACATTACATTGTCCATTTATGAGTCAAATTATGTATTAGTAGTACTTTGAATCGCTAAAATACACTGCCGTATATGTGGCATTTTGGAGACATAACGGTGTAGAGATCAGATAATACCGGTGTCTAAAATAGGTGAAGCTTTTACGTTTAATTTTCGTGGATACGCCTAACCTACATATAGGCCGCACCCCAACTCTGCAAAATTTTAAAGGCCACAAAGGGGGTGTCGTAATTTCTAATTTAGTACTGAAGAATACTTTTAAAAAAATACTTGTATCCAATTATAGCTGGGTTCGATTTTTTTCAACGCGTATAAGCCGCACCCGATACATGTAAAGGCATGTTCAGTATCGTTTTGGAGAATTTACCGTTACATAAAATTTAATGCTGAACATATTTTGGTACCGGCATGACTAGTAAGCACGCACCACTCTTAATGACTCGTCTTGTATTTCAACATGATTTGGAATTTCAATTTAAAAAGATACACATATGAACAGGAAACCCCACAAGAAACTAAATAACTGAAGATTGTTACGGCGTACATTTTAAATCACTGTCTATGTCTTCATAGTACCCGGTACTATCAGTATCTTCAGACTCTGAGACCTGCCTAACATGAGGTTGAACCCTTAATATGGGACCTGGAATCATGGTTTATCTACTATGTAGTATATCAGCTACCTGCGTATAATATTGAAAACCATTATAAATGCACTTAATGGTGATACTGCCCGAGCTATATTATGTCATCTCACCTATGATACGGAGACTTATACATTTTGGGGTACAGAATACACACCATTTCAACACTACCAGATTCTGAATAATACCCCGTTAAAATGGTAGATTATTGAAAATGAAGCTGATTTCTGATTCCGCCAGGAAAAACATTTCGCTACATTTCTGTTCCTGTTGTATTTGTTACAAAGTACATATCCATCAAACGACCTAGACTTTGGAATACCACAGTCAGCTTTTTGAATGTTACAATTTTCTTTCATTCAACTGGAAGAACTATGAATGTTTAACACTATAGCTGAACACATTTCATTGGAGTCCATATGAATTGATAACAGTCCGATAGGAAACATGTACTAACATAGTAATGAACCTAGACAAGTGCTCCTCATTTTGTAACAATCTAACAGTACCGGTAGTTTATACATTTGTGACACGATCTGCGAAAAAGGCCCCTAGCACAGGGTGCACTAAGCTCCCTTTTCCTAGTACATGCCACATTTATTAAACTGAGATCTACATACTAAAATGCCCGGGAGGTGTAGTTAACGTTTTCGAGTCAGCGCCAGCTGATTTATAGTAAAATCTTTTTTTTTCAAAAGTTTAGATAAAAGCTATAACAGTAGACTAGTAAATTGTGCGATGTCCTACATTCCTACGGTTCTTCCTGGGCCCAGGTTTCTAAATGTATGTGATAATTGTTGACATGATCCGGCTACACAGTCCATTCTAATCCTGGTCATTATGTAATATATATCATATCATATATATTCACATATACATGTATATGCATCAACATATCTTATAGACATACATTGATAAAAACAGTCCCTCCACAAAAGGTGACTTTGTTTTGTCAGTCCAAATCGACAACAGTCCCTGACTGTGCAGTATAATAATTGCATAAAATTCAACAAATAAAGGCCCGATCAAACTAGGTTTACAATTGTAAAAATAACACACAAAAAAAAACATTCCCACGACTTTTAGTCGTAGTCATTTTTGCATTCAAACGTATACACTTTTATAACAGGTGTATGTTTTTTCTCCCTTTTTTGTGATTAGTCTGACCGGGCCTCACTCAACATATCGCTTCAGTAACAACATGTAATCCATATCCTCACGGACACATGTAAAATAGAATATATGTGCAGCACCAACGGTATTACGAAGTACTCTTGGCCTTCACGTAGCCAAAGTTCATTCTCAGTTGCTCGAAGAAGATAAAGGTGAGGATCGTCTGTGGTCCAAGTCGCACAAAGGCCGGGACAAATCCCTGAAAAGGAGATAACAAAGAGACTGAGTGTATAAAATCAACATCTTGATAAATCGTGCAATCTATGATTTAATATGTTCTTGTTTGTTATAGTCATTGGTGTCAAGTAACAGGAATGTCGCTGACATCATTTGCTACAGTACGTGGGATATCATTTGCTACAGTGTGTGGGACATCATTCGCTACAGTATGTGGGATATCATTTGCTACAGTGTGTGGGACATCATTCGCTACAGTATGTGGGACATCATTTGCTACAGTGTGTGGGACATCATTCGCTACAGTATGTGGGATATCATTTGCTACAGTGTGTGGGACATCATTCGCTACAGTATGTGGGACATCATTTGCTACAGTGTGTAGGACATCATTTGCTACAGTATGTGGGACATCATTTGCTACAGTATGTTAGACATCATTTGCTACAGTATGTGGGACATCATTTGCTACAGCATGTTAGACATTATTTGCTACAGCATGTTGTACATCATTTGCTACATGTTTGACATCATTTGCTACAGCTGAGCATGTGAGGCAGTAACAGAATGGAGAAAACTTGTCCATGCTCACTTACCTTGAAGAAACCCATAGGTCCTGCTTTAGCAATGTCCTTCGCGCAGTGTAAAAGGCCCTAGAATTAAGCGAGACACTTTAATGTGCAATTTTAACACATGGGAAAACGATAATATAGCTATCCCTTTAAGCATACTATCAGAATATTGTTAGGATCATCAAAATACATGTTCCATTCAAATCCGTCTTCAATACGCAGTTTTGATGTATGATCAAGCTGAGAGCTCAAATTTATGCCCAGTCCAAACCAGCCGTCCAAGCACATAATTTAATAGGTGTATCGTCCAATGTACTTACAGTGTACTGCCCGGGTGCAGCATTCATGACGCGAGTCTTCATGACGTCAAGCGGCATGGTCATTAACGTGGCTGTCCCACCCTGAACGGATCAAGGATACATTTATACTTTTACAGTTTATTTTGTAAAATTATAACTATGTAGATTGCCACTAGAGCTATCCGTTTAAATATGCCTATGGGGAGAAAATGATATTCATAAATCATATATCTACTTTCTCTTCTTAACTCATTTTTCTCTCTCTACTTTCTTTATCACTGTTTTATCAAAAAATATATATTTGATATATTGTTACTGAACATCCCTAGACAAGTTGTCAGATTCCATGTGAAAGTTTTAAACTAAACAGAAAATCGGAAAACCTGGATGTACTCACAGCAAGGAAACTGGCTGAGAAGTGAGCTACAATGTTGTCCTGGAATAAGCCCGTCTGGATGAGAAGTTGCTTGAACTGGTCGTAAAACGACAACTGTGAAAAGAGAAAGCAACTGGTGAAAACAGTATCAATGAACGTCAAATTAACCTGGTTATTCCGATCGATTATTGTATAAAATGTACATATTAATCTATATTTGGATGGAGTTTTTTTTATCAGATGACCCGTGTCTATATTGTATTTGATTCTGAAGACATACCATCAATGTTATCCAATGTATATTATCGAAAGTACCGGTATTCACATTTGTAAAACATGGGCAGTATTCTTGGGTATATAATTGTTGGGCTACTGGCCAATTATGCACATAGACAATTGGAGACGGTAGAGAGTGTGTACATTGTTTTTCACCCGTTGAACTTAAGTCATGGCCTTGTGTGATACGACATAGTGTGGGCCTTTGGATGCATGAACTTCCCTAGTACTCAAGCACAGGGATGAAAGTGACCGATCTAAAAGAAGACTTGAAGTGTTCAAATTGAGGCCCCTAAATAAAGGTCCTCTAATAGTTAAGTACAGGTCTTCGCGAGATAAAATTTAAACAACCTGAAGTCAGGGGAAAAAATGAGGACTTTCATCCCGATTAAGCATATTTACTCTCATATTCGCCATGTAACATACATTTAGACAAGTTAGAGTCTCTTATCGTACAAGTGATAGTATCGGGTAACTGATCATCTGACCATTATGTCACTCTATCTGTCCAATATGGGGCTACTATCAGCTTACACTGAACAGTCGCCAACAAGCATTTACTGATGTTCTCAGAAACATGTACAATGTAATAGGTTTGTGGAACATCTGACAGATCTTCATATTAAAATGACAACTATACTGCGTTCAAGATCCCGCCAAGGTTGTTACAAATATTAAAATGCATTCTGCCAGCATTTATGAGAGAAATGATGAGATGATTTTGGGGAAGGTGACCTATACTGAGGTATATCTCGATGGTTCACATGTTCCAGGGGCGGATCCGGGATTTTGGAAAAGGCGGTGGGCAGGCTAGGTGACGATTGGTGGTACAGTTCATGCCTGTATGTTACTATATTACTGTTACAAGGAGTCATCAATGGCTTACCATGCTCTTATACATGTGTATACCTCAGGTAGTACATGCCTGGGATACATATGTATTTTGATTGTTGATGTATTTTGAAATACACATTGCAAAATCAAAAATCAAAAATTGCTAAAATATATATATCCCTCGAAAATATTTACAATTAATTGAGGGGTAATCTATATCAAGGGTCCCCTACCTGTCCTATGGTGACGAAGACTGCCCTGGAGCAGGCCATGGTGGCCCCAGAGAAGAGCTTAGTGCCGCCCTCATGGCGGTACACACTGAACAAGCCGTCAAAGGCGTGCTTGTAGCTGCAAATAACAGGCTCTATATGTTATACATCTCTGACATATATTCGAAATGATTTAGTCATCTCTTTGTTTAGGCAGATCCAAATTGTGATACACCTTTGGAAAATAAAGTATCTTCCGTAAATTCCTGCGTACCACCCGCGGGTTTTACGCAAATCAGCCTTAGCTTTCATTTGATACCAAACATGTTATGGGATTCTCCTAAACTGGGGGTGCGGGTTAAACGTGGAATGTGGGTAGTACGTGGGAATTTACGGTAACCAAATCTCATAATTCACGAGCGTAGAATGACATTTCAGGCCAGAATTTTCTATAAAAGCAAATGAAATCATTACAGAACTTTGTTCAATTATTCCAACCAAAGCGTCATCCAGTCATTAATTACACAAGGATCGCACAGAGTAAGCAAATCTTGAAAAAGAAATGGCTATGGTAGAACATGTATCATACCCCATGTACCATTTAGATAACAGCAGAACTTTCTGTGTGAATGCATCAGGGTGGGGTGAATTGTGATTCAAGGCAGAAAGGTGTGCTCGCAAACCAAATTGCTTTGACCACTATAACTTAACAATAAACATGGCTAATGGCAACAGGGAAGTAAGTCAGAAACACAACGAGAACGTGCCTTTAACATCGCATGTGGTAGCTCTAATGTCTTAGAAATACTATTGGTATGTGCACATACCCAGTCTTGAAAGGGGGAGCTGGCCCTGCCTCACTGAGAGGAAGAACCTCTGTGAATTACTTTTTTACCTACATATTAAAATAATCAATATCATTATATTATTTCTACCGATATATAGACTATAAATCATAATGTGAATCGCAAAAAAAACAAAGAGTTCCGTCAAATACACGACCAACGGTAACCCTTATATGTAGGACATAGTTATTTAAACCACGGTGGAGGGCTAAGACAAAGGATTCGCACCTTGGTTATATTGCATACCGTGGTTTAAAGCAGATAGACAATGGTTATGAAAAGGTAAGAGGATTAACCACAGCTTTCTGGTAGGGCGACTTGGGCTTCGCCCTCATCTGGCCCCACCAGAAAGCTGTGGTTAATTCTGTATACCTTTTCTTAACCCACGGTGGGGGGGGCTAAGACAAAGGAATCGCACCTTGGTTATTTCGCATACCCGAGGGTTAAGTCAGATAGACTACACCTGTACCTTGGTATGCCTTATACCCACTGCCCACTGGTCATCGACTCGGTGTATAACACCTCGTCTTGGCCTTGTGGGGCAGTGGGTATAAGGCATACCAAGGTACAGGTGTAGTCTATCTAACACATAACCATAGTCTATCTGTTACATATACATGTGGTTGAATCGCTTTAAAACCACTGGGAGTGTCTGAACAAAGGAGGGTCGCCATGATTATACTGATTAACCCACGGTTATCCCTAGATTGAACGAAAGAACGTTGCTGTGTATACTATATAACCACGGTTACATGAATGTTTGTTCTATTATATACACAGTTCACTGCACACACTCAGAACACACCACTAGTGGTTTAAACCAGATAAAACAACACACCTGTGCGGTTCTACGATTTAACCACTGCCCACTTTAAACAGGAATGTTGTATTATTATTATCGAGGGCACATTCGCCCCGGGTTATCCCAAAAGTTCTGTTTTAAAAAACGTATTAGTCATCATTATTAGTATAAATCTAAACATATAAACATTCCAAACGTGTTAGCATGATGAGCTACCTTATAGTAGTTAAGGTGTACACGTCCAGTCTACAGCTCGACACCTCTTACAGTAAATCACAAAATGTGGATGTATTAGGTGCAGATAAGTACAGTTGTGATGTGCTGTTTTGTCTAGAAAGGGTACAGTCAGTCTCACCACTATGGGGTCCTAGGAGGGCCAGATTTTTTTAATTTAATTTTTGTGATTTTTTTTCACTTTGAAAAAGAAATCACCTTGAAAATATAACTTCGCTTTAAAACAATATATTTTTAATCATTTTAAATGTGGCCTTCCTAGGCCCCCACGCACCACAACTTTATCTTAGTCCAATCTGGAGGCCAATACCCCGTCTCATGTGACCACCCATCAGTACAGCAGGCCCATGGAGTAGCTCCCAGCAATGAGTATAGCGCCTCTGTAGGCTCATTGCTACCAGCCATGACTAGGAATGGGTACTAATTCTAGGGATTTATGAGCATTAACACAATTGTTATGACTAATACTACCGGTATTAGCTGTTTTCTTCCCATTACTTGGAATGTAACATTATGTATCTACTGTCGTTAAAGCATGCTCTATGGGTTATAATGAACAAATCTGTTAAATATATTAATGACTAAAATAAGAAGAAAGGTGGTGGTAAACCAACTTACTTTCTCCTTTGATCAACTGGCAATTTGATATCATTCTGCATTCTGTGTGAATAGAAATAAAATCATCATAGACACCTTAGGGTAACTGAATAAGGTGTTAAATAAATAAAATGGGATTTTAATTTTCCTTAATTGATTAACCATTATACAGCTTCTTCAACATTTGAAGAACACAGTATAGCAGAGTAAGAGGAGTTCTTTTATTCTTTATGATAGAAAGATTAAAAAATATAATAATTAAAATGACGCTACAAAATAGTTTTACCCCTCATTCAATCTCCCTTCTCTAAATTATTCACAATAATTTTATGAATGGCGTAATATGCAGCCTACCTGACGTTGACCATATCTGCGGGTGTACCAACGAACCCTCCGCACGCTCCGGCCACACCCCCGAGCAGTACTTTCTGGTAGAAGGGCATCTGCTTACCGTCCTCCGTCAAATGGTCCTTCACCGTCTCGTAAATAGCGAACCTTGTCATAGAATATGTCAACTGAAACGAAGAAAGGTTTTTACTTTATTAAAACGGGTAGATCCTACTATACTATATAAATTGGATTTTTCTCCAATGTATACTGTAGAGATTTTTTTTTTTTTTTTTTTTTTTTTATTTAGTCCTCATACCGTACAACATGGTCTTCCAGACTAATTTTCTGACTCACCCGTATAAATTGCTTAATTAGAGTTAAATGTAGGCGACAATAAATAATCAAGAATCAGGGTACAGGTGAGTGCTTTCGCTGCAAACCGAGGCAGACTATAAACCGAACCGAACAGTAGGTATTTACAAATATACATGTATAAACAGGAATGTACAATATGAGTAGTTACATGATGAAGGGGTGAAGTCGCATTGGGGGGGGGAGGAGGATACAATTAGTATAGCACTGTGATGTTACTACTCGGTCATCAAAAAGTAGGAAATCACTCGATTCTGGTCAACTTTTTATCAGGAATATCATGATTTGTATGTAAATATCAGGAAAACGTAGGGATGCTTAGAAGATTATTAACACTGGCATCTCTGAATTATTACATTGTGTTAGTAGATTAAGGCCTGACCTGTCTGAGTAGGGAGGCGGAGAGTCCGTTGTAGAGCGCTAGGGGACCATGGTTACGGACCACATGTACCCCCATGCCGACCAGCCGCATGTTGCCGGACTGCTGCGTCTGCAGGTGCACCTGGAGGAAATCAACATACAAAAGATGTACCGACCGTTAACCCTTTGAGGACGACATGTTGCCTTAACTCAGCATTTGTCATCGTGATGCATCTATGCATGGAATTCGAGTCTGCTGGCACTGCATTGGTGCACCATACCGAGTCAGTGTATAAACATGTAGGGTCAGCATGATGCATATTACAGTGCAGCCATGTTACCTACTAACTAGGGCTGTATTCATTCCATGTCAAGAATCAAGTGAAGCTGTCCATTACAGCACTATGCCCATGACACTTTCCTCTTTTTACGACAACAACTCTATGTATCTATTATATGTTATTATATTGCAGCATGAGTCTCTACTTCTTTCTTTTTTTTTGGTTCATGAAACGTCACCAGCTTTTATTTACTCGCAGTTTTACTTTTCTTCTTTTGCTATGTACAAAGATCAGCAGGATTTATATGTGGTTTTGATGAGTATGAAAAATTCAGTATGAGTGTTCACATTCTTTAAGTATATATCCAGTATTATTACGCTAAATATTTCGTTATATAGGTTTCCATATGTACAGTTCATTGTTTAGAACCGATCGGGCTGAGGGCCTCCAGACAGTGGATGGTGTAACCTGACACCACACCTCCCTATCAGCTGGAGGAGGCTGGAGGGGGGCTGGAGGAACCATAACACCATTAGTGGGTGGTGGGTGCTATCCAGATAGTCCAGGTGCCAAAGTCCCTTTTCCAGCCTAATCACACCCTATTTGATTAAAGGGACAGTCTCGCCACTCACACTTAACCACATAGTAGACTAGAATAGTACTAGAATTGTGAATGAGATACGCTTGGTGATTACCATATGTGGGTGGTGAGTGCTATCCAGATAGTCCAGGTGCCAAAGTCCCTTTTCTAGCCTAATCACAACCTATTTGATTAAAGGGGCAGTCTCACCACTCACACTTAACCACATAGAAGACTAGAATAGTACTAGAATTGTGAATGGGATACGCTTGGTGATTACCATAATGTGGGTGGTGAGTGCTATCCAGATAGTCCAGGTGCCAAAGTCCCTTTTCTAGCCTAATCACAACCTATTTGATTAAAGGGGCAGTCTCACCACTCACACTTAACCACATAGAAGACTAGAATAGTACTAGAATTGTGAATGGGATACGCTTGGTGATTACCATAATGTGGGTGGTGAGTGCTATCCAGATAGTCCAGGTGCCAAAGTCCCTTTTCTAGCCTAATCACACCCTATTTGATTAAAGGGGCAGTCTCACCACTCACACTTAACCACATAGAAGACTAGATTAGTACTAGAATTATGAATGGGGTACGCTTGGTGATTATGCCACTTTAACCCTTAGGGGCCCAGTGGCGTGAAAATGGCGTGAAATGGCGTATTTTGCACATATCTAAAGTTGACAATGATCTATCACATAAATATTAAGTGTAGAAAACTGTGAGACATATCAATGTCTCCGGGTGACCTCAGCTTTTCATACATGGGCTTACATTTGTTGTCTGATAGATATTACCGGTTTTAGAGCAATTATAGTAGGAAAATCATGATAAATATCTCTGATTTCAAGTTTTCCCACTGGCTGTGCTGAGTATTCTCCTCGCATCATAATACTATTAGTTGTCATCTTAGTTATTATCATATATTTGTCATGCAATTTGGAAAATGTGATGTCAATAGGTTAGATATCATTCCCTTTTTGGGGATGTGATGAAAGAATTCCATTGTTGCCATGGCAACGGAATAGAAGGTTCCTCCATGGCCCAAAGTACAGCCAATCTAAGGCAAACTTTTTTTGGTCACTTTTTGGGTATTCAAAAAAGTTTGCTAGTACATTCATGTTCAATTTCTTTAAACAATCCGACCTACCGACCCTACATTTTCCTTCCACGTTTCCTGAAACAAACCTTTTTTTGGCCTAAGTACAGATGAGCGCAGAAAAAAAAATCAAAATCCTTTCCCCATTACTCTAGATGTAATTCGGAGTAAAACAACCCATGATTTAATTATGGCAATAAAGGTTCAGCAGTCACCTAAAATCAAAATGCCGTCCTTATAGGGTTAATGAAGGGAATGACAATGCCAAGGTTTAATGCATACCACCCCTCCCATTAAGGCCAAACAAAAAAATAATCCTCGTTCAGGTAACATGGCCAAAAAAAATAGGGTAGGTCGGTCAATTCTTTTTTTATTTTTTTTAGGATTATTTTTTAGGGTCTTAAGATGAGTTGTATGGGAGAATCACATTTTATAGAGTAGTTATTTGATAGTGTAGAACCAATATCTGTCTAATTAAGCCATTATCAGTTCTGTTTTTGTCATAGAAAGGATTTCCTCCCTTCTTATCTTTCAAAGGATGACAATTAGGATAGCTGAAGGTCATTTGGTACGTCCTTTCCCCTTTGGTGATAACCTAGACCAGGAAAAGTCTAAAAAAAAAATCTAAAAAGATTAGGGTCGGGCCAAAATGATAGGGTCGGTCGGGTTACCTGAACACAACTTTTTTTTTGTTTGGCCTAATGTCATATTTATCATTGATGATAGAACAAGCCATTTCTAGATTTACTGTTGTACATGTATTTGTTAACCTACACATGTACAGTGGTGTTATGCCAGGGATTATTGCCATATAACCACTGCTTCACAAGGTCGAGACGAGGGGTGATAACACCGAATCAATGACTAGTGGGCAGTGGTTATGTATTAGATAGCCTACACCTGTATCCTAGTATGCCTCATAACCACTGCCCCACAGGGTCAAAATGAGGTGTGATAACACCGAGTCGATGACCAGTGGGCAGTGGTTATGAAGGCATACCAGGGTACAGGTGTAGGCTATCTGATTTAACCCTCGGTTATGTGAGGGTATACGATATACACAATGTGTGAAATCAATTGTATTAGCCCTCCACCGTGGGTTAAGTGGCATAATGCTGTGTAGATCTGTGAGGGTATACGATAAAACCCACGGTGGGAACTCCTTTGTCTAAGCCTTCCCCCGTGGGCTGCATGCAACAGATGTACTATTGTTTTGGGTCAATGATAGATAAGATACATGAAAGTAGGCTTACAATATCTGCAGCCGTTGGGACTTGAAATAAGGATAGCGTTATCTTATCTCTGCTGCTACACATACTCAGGGGTTTTCTTACACATTCACCCAGGCTGTATTGTACCATAGTCTTGTGTGCAAGTCGAATCCTTGTATACGCCGCACTTGAGAAAACCATATAAGCCGCACAGTGGGTCTGATTATGACTTCTAAAAGTCCTCGTATAAGCTAGGCCTACATCCCAATTTATGGTATCAAATTAAAGCTCTGGATCGGGTACCAAATCGCAGCTTATACGCGAGACTTTACGGTTTACAATGTATTGGGAAAGTTAAAAGAGAGACATGCTGGATATATCGGTACACTCATAACTGTCATACAGTAGGCTACTTTATGAGGCTCTACCTCTAAATAATGAAATAAGAGAACGTCTAAATTTAACGGTAGGCTTGTTTGACCTACTGGTAGATAGAGTGTTTCTGCTTTTATCTCACATGAAATGTAGACAGAACGTTGTGTACATTCATGCCTCTACTATTACTGTAACATTAAAAAAACTAATTCTCTCCATATGGGGTCCAAAGTACTGTAGGTCAGAAAAGAGAAAGATGGCTGCTTATGGGCATAGTGGGATGTACAATGTAGCATCCTTGTGGAAACCCAATTCTAGTAGATAGGAAAGGCTTATCAGGGGTGTTCGAAAGTCCTAGACTTGGAATGGTACCCTAAATTTAGGTGTGAATTGTCCTAAAATAAAAGTTTCCTTGGGATAGTATGCCCCCCCCCCTTCAGGAAATATGTTTGTAGCGCTTCCCTTGCGACTCTCAGCACAACGCATCCCGTAATTTCACAACGTCTTCTGAAATCTATTCGGTTTATAATATGCCCCCATCCCCAAGTCAAGGTGCTACCAACACCCCCTACAGACTTTGCAACAGCTGGTAGCTCTGAGTGAGCCATACCCTTGAGGAGTTGTACCTCAGAGAATGTCAGTGCCATAGGGCTATACATACATAGGACCCACCCAATGGGAGTCACTTGCATGACTAGCTGCTGTAAAGGTCATAGAGATATACTGTATATACCTCTATGCTAAGGTTATATAGCTGGCTCCGCACCAACTGCTTTTTGTCACTGCCTTCTGTTTAGCTCCAAACATTGAGATAACTCTCTAGTTGTTCTCATATTGTAGGCAAAAGGAATGGGCCGCCATAAATTTGGCCCCTGCTGGAGATGGGGGGGGGGGGGGGGCAGAGTGTCCTCTGTCCTCTCACGACCTCCCCCCCCCCCCTTCTTGTTAAAAATTGCCACTCCTTTTATAGGGGAGTCCAGATTATTCTCTCTTATCAATTTAGATATATATCTCTTTCACTCACCGGGGATATATGGCATCTATTTAACATTGTATTAGCAAAACTGGGGCCCTTGAAAAGGCTTGTTTGGGTGGCGGGGGGGGGGGCATGTTGCATGTCGATTTGAAGAAATGGCAATTAATGTCCTATGTTACTATATGTTTTCCTCCTGTCATGTAATTTTCACTAAGCTTCAAAATGTCCATGTCGCCAATGATGTCGAATTGACGGGTCTAGAGCGATAGAGTGATATAACTACTAACAGGACAGAGACATACAGATACTACGGTAATAAACATCCATATTAGACATTAGGTACTATGACCCTAGACCCCTAAATTCAACACAGCGACATGTGCCATTTTGAGGCTTAGTGCCATGGGACAGGAGGAATAAATAGATAGTGACATGGGACATGAGCCATTTGGCCCAAAAGAAATGTTGTGTTCAGGTAGCATAGCCCATAAAATAGGGTAGGTAGGTCGATTTCTTTCTTTTTTTACTTTTTTTTAAAAGGATTATGAGAACAAATTCCTCCTTTTTTCGAATTATTTCAGGAAAAAAACATTTCTGTGAAAAAAAGGTGTTGTTTTTTTAAAAGAAAAACCCAAAAAATGCCTTCCAAAAAATAAGAAGATGAAAAGATTTGGGTAGGGCGATAAAAATTGGGTCGCTCGGGATACCTGAACAGAACTTTTTCTAGCCTTTCTTAAAATCAATATGGCGACACATGTATTTCCTAAAATCGATATGGTTACATGTCCCCCCCCCCCCCCATACTACATAGGGGTGTACTAGGACAATGTATTACCTGTAGGCAGTAACTGCTGTATAAAGTTGACACATATATCAAACACCTACACGTAGGATATTTTGCTGAAAGTGGCATTTAAAAGACTTTATCTTTTTTTTATGTCTAGTCTATTCCAATGGTTATACATACATGATACACTGACTCAGCTAGAAACCAGTCAAAACTAGAGCCTAGTAGAGGTCAACATGTCCCCTGTATGGAGTCCAATGACAATTTATAAATAAGCCTCTACACATTTTTATCACTAGAGTCTAGAGTAGCATTGTGTGATTACCTTGAGGAGGTCCAGGGGATGGGTGCACATGGCTGCCCCTGCACTGGCCATCCCACCAAAGTACCACTTGCCCACCTTCTGTGGGGTGGGGGGTGGGCGGGGTGTGTCATCTTGTCCCATGTTGTTTGCCTTGTCTCGCCGTGTTCACACGTACCGCTGCTTCTGTGCCAACTGCAGTCGACACACTGGGACTGCTGACTAGTTAGCTACAGTGCTCTGTGTATAATATAATCCGCTTTGGGGGTGAGAGTAGTAGCCTAGCAGAGGACGTGACCGTGGACGCGTCCGTCAGCGTAAATTTACAGCTTTAAAATAAGTAAATGAAACAGCCCTTCCCACAAAACACCGCTGTGCCTGTGGAGTGTGGTCACGTCAGTGTCCGACTCAAGTGAGTGGGTCACGGGATAGACCACTGCTCTCCGGGGGTGGTAACAGTGCCCAGTTGGATTTTGGAATGATACTCTGGACGGCACTTATCTACAGTATCAGTAGCAGGCAGTGGTTCCTCGTCAACGTGTCCAGATCTGCCGGTGTGCCACAAGATGCTTCTGTAGACCGACGACCCCGTTGAGTGAGTACAAAACACACGGGCAGCGGAGGTTGCAGGTGCGTGGTTTTGGGTCAAGGTCGGGTCATCGTACTGTGCGCTGATTGGCTGACTGAGGACGTAAACAATGCATGTGTTGTGACACGTGTTCAGTTGACTTGTGATGCGAGCTTCATTTCAAATGACATTTAGCTATTTTGGCTACTGCATTTTAGGGCCTTGAACACTTTAGGTGTGACAAATATTATTGGAGAAGACGGATAATCCTTGGAGGGTCCGGAAGATGACTAGGCGCACCGTGTCGTGTAGAACCAGCAGAAGGGGGCGGGGTCGTGTTTATGTGGGTGTGAGGGCGTGAGGGCTTCCTCAGGAGCGCCTTGCCCTTGGCCTGGTAGCAATTGAATGTGTTTTCGTGTCTATGCTCAGGAACAGGTAGGCCCTTATAGCTATGATATCTCTGACATCGTTTCTAAATGGTCACAGTAGCATGGAAAATAGGGGGAGGTGGGGGGGGGGGTCGTTTCTGTCATGGGGTATAGCACATGTACATTTTATGTCGCTGTTTCTGTGTATCAGTTTCTATCACTATCAAACATTACAAGTACAACATTTGGATAGGAATAGTAAGTTATAAATGTTTGTGCAAAGTGGAGGCGGGGGGTTAAGACACGACCCCACCTGTGATATCTTATTAAGTAATCAAGAGAATATCAATTTTCTGGTGAAGATTACGTGCGAATTGCGATACTTTGCACCATCCCAACGAGTAGATTCTTTCCTGCTATCCACAGGTGCGCGGGTGGCCTTCTTTGGAGAGATTGGCTTAGGAGTTGGAATATCACAACTAGGCTCTATCAGCAGCTCTAACGGCAGCCAGTGATACAGAGCGCAGCCCATGAGAGATGATACATGTACATTTGTACTTAATCTATGTCACAACAGATTCTTTTGGTATCAAGCATATCAAGCATAGACACAGCAGCCTTATACTAGCTCACTAGTCACGAAGAGCTCTTAAATCATAAATGACTGTGGTTCCTTACAGTTTACAATAAACGCTACATTGGTGACAGCTATCATTCGAACCTGCATAGACTTCAGTTGAAGGAGGGACGATATCGGACACAGAGAGGATGGACAGTATGATGAGGAGGGAAGAGTGAGGAATGATCCTAGAGGTGGCAGATGATGAGATAATCCAGCAGGATGGCAGAACCCAGGGTCAGGGTGCCAGACATTGAGTAGGCCTAGATGCTGGGCGAAGATTGATTGATGGATTGATTGGATTGTTTTACGTCCAAGTGTGCTATGACGCCTGTGACTTACTCAAGAGTTTATCGAACTCTTGGTCCGTTCTTTTGTCATTAAATTTTAGGTTGCGCGTATAAGTGTGTGAGTGCGTGTGCCCATGCTTGTGTTAATCCTTTAGCGTTAACCGTTAACCCATAATCTTGACACTGGCGGGCCAGTCGCAGCTCCATACCAAGTGGGCCAGTAGATCAGAAACTGGCAAGTATATGCAACTTCTTTCTATCTGGCTAGAGACTATTTCTCCAGCCTATCGGGCCGAGTCTCAAGGGGGGCCTATTTTCACCCTGTTACATCTGTGAGAGATAAGGGCTAGGTCTTGTCATGCAAGGAAGAGCAAGATGTGATTAGGTTTGAGTGTAGGTGAACACTGATTTACTTGGGGCTAACTGCCCATTATATATCAGTAACATTGTCACGTGATATGGTTCTGCATGTCATCTGATTGGCTGAGCCCTGATCAGGGTGTGTGGTGCCACCTGGTGGCCATGGTCCCCCACCGTGGTCCCTAGGGAACATGGCGGCAGGGAACATGCTCGTCGTGCTCACCTAGATCAGAGACCACAGTGGTAGGGAACACGCTCATCATGTTTCTGGGCGCTAGAGACCAACCAGGATTACCACACATCTTTCGAACATCTTTGTTTCCTGGAGGAAGGTCAGAAGTTCTTTCTTGTTAGTGTTGGCGAAGACACTGTTTGTGGATGACTTGCCATGAAGATGGTCGTCCCTACTCTTGTTGGTTGCTTGACAAAAGAGCATCAGATGCTCCATGGTCAGAGGTACATACCTGTTGGTTTTCACCCTTCATGAGGTGTCTGTGTGTCAACAGCGAGTGACTTATCCGAAGAAGGGCCAGTATTGTTGATTCCCTCCTGGTCAAGCATGCATGGTTGTCTTTTGCCTATCGAGGGTTCGATGGCTCTCAGCTTGTTATTTTGGTCAGAACTCAGGTGTCTCTGCCACTCTTGGTTGGTATACTCGACAAAATCGGGAGGAGGTCTGAGGATGGGATGCAAGCCGAGCTGGGTTTCCGACTCAGAGCTTTCTTAGCTATGTGGTCAGCAGCTTCGTTCCCTTCTATGCCAATGTGGCTGTGCAGCCAACAGAGGACAACCTCCCTTTGGATGCCAGTGAGGTGTGAGACCATTAGCTTTATCTCCTGCACCACAGGGTTTTAGGGGTCATGTTGGTGTATTGCTTTCAGATGATGATGGCCTTTCGGCCTGACACCTTCATCCACTCCAAAGCACTCAGGAGAGCATGGGCCTCAGCAGTGAAGATGCTGCTTCTTTCATGTAGTGCTCCTTTGCGGGTACCAAAGGGTGTGAATGCAGCAAAGCCAACACGGTTTCTGTCTTTCGAGCCATCCGTGAACACCTCAGTGTGACATTGGTGCCGACAGTTGATTTCTGTCAGTTTTTCCATGTAGTTGTCGGTTTGGGTTTCCCCTTTTTTTGTGTTTGCAAAGATCAAAGAGGATAGTGGGACCCGCCTGTGTCCACGGAGGGGGACTGAGCAGGTCCTTGCTTCATGACCTTTGAGATTGGTATGCGAGCCTCTCTCATCAGGATTCTCACCCTCATAGAGAAAGGCTTTGTGGCATTCTTCTTCCTACGGAAGACACTGTGGTCCTCCTTGAAGATGGTGTTATGAGTCGGATTTCTCTCATTTGCCTTCACCCTGATGGCGTATTGGAGGGATAGTGCTGCTGTGAGGATCTCGATACATATGGTCCCCACGGTCTGGTCAGGGCACATGGTCTTCGCCACCAGTGCCAACGCATCCGGAGGAGAAGACACCGGAGGCCGGGGCATGAAGAGCCCAGCAGGTGACAGAATAGGAAAGAATCCTTGTCGGCCTGTAAGCATAGATCTCTTCTAATGCTACGAGAAAAAGGGGAAAAGGGGGCCACCAGAAGGAGGTGGGGCCGGGAAGAGGGGCATCTTCCAGTGCAGGAGGGCGGAGGGAACCACACAGGTGGTAGTGGCTGGGGCGTTCTGTGGCGCGTTTCCATGTAACGAGGGAGACTACTGAATGGGGGACGTTGAATAGGACAACAGCCTCCAGTACAGGATGGCCAGTAGTGGACACATTACAGACTCAAACCCACAGTAAATTTCCCCAGGGCTTGTACGGGAGTCAGACCAGGGTTAGGCTTATATGCAAGAATTTACAGGCTTGACTCTTCAAATCGATGTACAAAAGTGCTAAAATGGGTATGACTTCTGTTCTTATTGATGGATTCAAAAACCTAGATAGGTAAAACGATTTTGGGGTAATATGCTGGCAGTTGTAAAGATGACGGCGGCGGGTTGTGTGAGAACCCTACATATGAGAAAGACCCAGAGCATCTTGTACAGCCCCTCCCTCCTTTTGATGGGTTCTAATTGATTGCAGGTGACCACTTTAAGCTATGATTTTACACTGGCTTTTGCACTAGACTCTAAAAGGAGGAGGAGTGAACTTTAAAATTAGATGGTAGGAGCCAGGAAAAATCGAATCTTACTGAGTTGGTTGTCTCTACATAGTTAAAGGACTTGGCCACAATTTGCCTTTTTTAACAATGCAAGTTTTTCATAGTGGATGCCAATTTTTTTTTCTCCATTTCTGGCCATTTTCACTGGGCGTTGACTACTCTGCTGACGGACAGACTATGATTGGGGGACAGCCATCTGTTGGGAAAAGGCTGCACTGTAGCTTCTCTCTTCTGACACTAGGTGTCATCAGTGTGCGTTCACATTATTGAACCCCAATTATAGCCCCTTCCCCCCTTTCAACTAAAGCAACTGGATTTAGTGCTTAAACCTGTTTGCCCCCCCCCCCCCCCACCCCCCGCCCCCTCCCGGTCAACCTCTTTGAGTTACCCCCCTCCCCAGGTTGTTACGGAGTGTGCCCTATATTACAGTAACGCGCAGGTCTACAGGGACCCTCCGCCATTTTAAAAGGATGATATACTTTGATTTACCGGTAGCTATCTGAGGAATCACACAGGTTGGGATAGACAATCAAAATCAATTGACAAAGCGAAAGGCTATCTTACCAAAAATTCTAATTTACATTACAGATGGTGACAATTCCTATGTCACATGGAACACAGGACTGAGGTAATAGTTTTAGACCTACACAATGTGAACATTATCTTTCTCATCAGACATAAATCAAAATAAAGTCGTGGCATATCCATAAAGTAAATAAATCAGCATTTTCCTTTTTTTGAAAATTTCAATATCTTTTTATTCGATTCAAATTGCAATGTTTGTTGTTGCAACAATATTGGCATACACAGGGTGCTTCCCCCTGTCCACATACTTTCGTCGAGGATTTTATGTAGTACAGCAGTTGTCTATTCAGTTTTTGTCTTCCCTGAAAAAATAAAACCTACGACCGCATTTAGTTTACAAATCTCTAATAAAGGATACCACAAAACGGGTAGTTGTGCTTTGTTCAAAATAGAAACATTAATAATCAAATGTGACTTAATTAGTCACATTTTACTCTGGTGGTTGTAACCATGGTAACCGGTATTCATTGATAAAGTGGATGTATTTTTGTTATTAATACTGTCGAATCTCCCCATGATATCAGGTACATGAAACAATAACACAGGCAATATTAACCCGAAAGGTGACCGTTCTACCCAAAGGTTTGTAAAGTACTAGTGTGAGTTTTTTCTGGTACATATATATGATTCTTGTCACTTCCCTGAGAGCAAGTTAGATCTCTCTGCCAACACCTTAGGGTGGCCCGGCGCAGTGCTTGTGGTATGGACGGAGGCCGATATCTTCTTCCACACGATATCAATTACTAACAGAGGACAAAGTTCAATCTAACAAGTGCAGCTAAGACTAGGGGACAACTCCACGAGATCTAAATCTTGTGTTCTGTGCGTGTAGCTACCCCTTGCAGACATAGACTATACAAGCAATAATAGGGTTACTTTTCTCTAAGACATCAAAATCATTAATTGCATAACAGAATAAAAATTACCAATAATTATAGTACGTTGTCTATGTTACATTTAAATGCGTTGCTGGCATTGCAAGTATACATGATGAGTGTATATAAGGAATAGCGCTAGATACGTTCCCAGTTCGCCCCTTCACTACATCGTTATACCATCTCTCCCCCCAAACATAGCTATTATTGGCAAGGTCGGGAAGAAACTTATCACAAGGAATATTTCGTGCCGTCCTCCCAAAAGGAGGGCTACTGGTGAGCCCATAGCTAGGGAAGGGCATCTTAACTAGTGTTAATCTAACCTATAGAAACTACAAAGGCTGTGCTAGTGGAAGAAGATATCAGCGACACCGCAAAAAGATGGATTGTGTGATATACGTCACAAATGACCCAGGGCTTGGTGCAGATGCGGAAAGAGGATCAAAAAGAAAAGAAGGTCCACATAGGTCAAAACACCACTACTCCCCACCCTGAAGAATGGACCATGGCCCCAGGTGCTAAGACCCTGGCTAAGACTATTCTAGGTCTGGTCATTCTTCAGGGGGGAGAAACAGGGTGGACCATAGTGCTATATTTCTGGACTTAGGCCAAAGAAAAAAGTGGAGGGATTTTGTTTCAGGTAACATGGCCCCCTTTTTTCAATTTCTTTTGGGGGTCGTGTTACCGGAAACAAACTTCTTTTTTTTTTGGCCTAAGTATCCTTTACATGTACCGTGGTGGGGGGGGGGGGGGGGGGGGATTCCCCCCTCTCCCTACATGGGAGTTTGCCATTGTGCACACTCCTCCTTCAAGGTGAGGTGAGCCCCTCATACATGTATTACACATCAAATGAAAGGTCCTTAATTATTCTGTGTGTACCTTTAATTTCAGCTCAAAAGCGTCTCATAAAAACGTCTCACCTGCTCTTAACCATTGTAGGTATAGGAAGTCTGTGTGAACGTGCCTCTTTTAAAGTCAGGATTCAAGGTCACTGGCCTATCTTCAGCATTAGTTCACACAGACTCCGTTTTCGGGTAGTTTTTGACATTTTTTCAAGAGCCTTTTTCTACTACAATTCTTTTTCTTTTTACAAACTGAAAAAAAGAGGGAGGTACAGTTTGTTTCAATTTATATGCATGTCTTTATTTTGATCTGATAAATGAAAAAACAAATGCAGGGGAACAGTTCAAAGTCAGCTGACCAAACTCTGTTTTTTGCTGGAAAACCGTCTCACAGAGACCCAGGGTAACCCTGGGTCAATAAGTTCCTCAGTGAACAGAACCGTCGGCCAGTGTTGGCATGCTGACCGCCAACATGGGACCCGAGTAGAGGGACAAGCTTACAAGACGCCAAAGGATAGAGTTCACAAACTGAGCATGGTCGCTGTGCTGAGCCTATGTCCTGTATGCCCACTTCAATAGGTAGTAATCGTGTTTCTTTGGCATTATATATCATCAGGCTGGGACTACATAATAAACTGCAGAGTACTATGTCATACCATTAGTCGGTGTTCTGTAATCAAGGTGGCTAACGGTCATCTTACAATGTTGTTGATGTAGCGCATGAAATTTATGTTTTATATACACTTATGATACCGACAGCGAATATTTCATCAGGGCCTTGGCCTTTTTACCACAGCAAAATAAAACAGTATTTTTGACCATCTTCTCCGTCTTTTTTTAAAGTCTATGTACACGTAAGCACTAACGAAGCGTGCGGCATGAGCACACGTACCGATAAGCTCCAATATGGTGCTATGGAACGGTGCTCACCTAGCAATCGCTTGTAGAATGGTCAGTCCATGGATTTTTAAGCACTTATAACACAACTGTTCTTAACTCTAAATCACTATGCAAACACACGCTATGCGAACAGAACCATCCGTCGCCCTTCCTCCGAATTATCTTTTGGTTTGTCCATGATTAATATACTGCACAACGAGATACATCCCATTAGGTCTTTGTAAGCACAAATTCATTTTTAACTCACAAAATTTGCTTGTTCAATACATGAGAAGAATTAACCACTCTCGGTCACCGGTTGGTCATGTTGGTGCAGTCACCACTGAATGTCATGTGTTTCTACAAGTCTGGTAACATATATGGGCAACCACTGCGAGTCGGCCAGGTTGCTTGGCAACTTGCAGGTGGGCCGTATCACAAATAGCTGTTCCACCTTTCAGAGTTTTAATACGAGGTGAGTAGCTGCGATGGGATGCTGGTTCTCCGTGAACAACCGCTGGCCCTTTTACTTAATAGTAATACCCTCACCTCCCATAACTGAGTCCAGCCACAAAAGTATGGTCGGAAACAAAAAGTAGAAGTAGCCCTTAAACTGTTGGTTATAAATCAGTCAATACAGTTAATTAGGTTAGCGGAGTGACTTGTCATCGTTACTTAATACACCAATAATTAGGTCTTATTTCTTTTTTTATATTATGGCAACATAAGTAAACGATACCTCTATACCCGGAGCACCTCATACAGCGTTAGAGAAAGGATACAGAGTGCGTACAAATGAGTTCATGGTAAATAGAATGAAACTCATAAGAATGAACATATTGTAATTGAGTACAAAACTTAGGTAACAAATGGTAGTGATTCTGATGTTATGTTGTCCATTTCCAGCCCATAACAAGGAGGAATATCGACTTGTAGATAAATCGATATACAAGTTTTTATCAGCTATATCTATTACATTGGAAACTATTTGGGTAAAGATGCATATTTTTCAAGTTCTTTCCACCGGTAGTAAAAGGGTTAACAGGAATATAACTCCCTCCTTTACATCGTCTCTCTTTTTTTTTGTGGGCAGCAATTATCCCCAATCGATGTAAAAAATAAAACTCATGAGAAAAATACATCTGCATAACAAAAACATCAGTCCAATATAAGATGGAAATTACACTGTTGATTTCAACGTCCCCCTCCCCCCATTACATAATCAAAAACAATGAGATAACGAACAGAAAATAATCCATTTCGCGTCAGTCAGGATCCTTTGACCGTAAACACCTCAAACTGATTCCTGGAACGCAATCCACAGCTGACGACAGACAAGGGACACCATAAAACAAGACACAGTCCATCGTCGAGCCCTGGTGGAAGAAGCAGATTTCTCATAGAATGTAGCATCACCGGCCGACTTGGTGTCCCAATCACAGGCACAAGGCGAGACTGCATCCAGTCGCTGAGCTGCAGGCCGGTGTAGCCTCACCAGGCAAACAGTCTGTAACTTGGCCTGACGAGTGTCGAAACACTAGAAAGTCCCTTCTGCAGCCCCAGTGCGCAGTGCCTTAATCTTGGTCTTGAGTCACTGGGCGCGGAAGGATGATGTCACTACCCATGGTAAAAGAGTTTCTGCGTACCGCTGCCAGTGGAAGGTGCTTCCCCGCACTACTACCATCTATTTGGACACTTGCTTCTCCCAAAGGCAGAGACCCCCGACGCTGGCTCTTGTCGAGTTGCTGGGGTCAGTGTCATGTCGTATAACCTAGGTAACGGTCGCAGGAAAACAGCGAAAGGCATTCTGGGTAGTGACATGTTCAAATGTCCATCTCAAACTGAGGTTCTTCTGCGTTTTCTGTGGAAAAAGAAAAAGGATAGGATGCTATTTATGGCTATATATGGCCTGCATGAATAGGCATTTCAATGCATTCACTGTTGACACTTTCTATGCCTAGATCACTATATTAGTGGCTCCAGATGGGTCAAAAACAACCTGGCGACCTGGGCTGTTTTTGGAGGCGACTTCCGACCTAAGGCAATAATATAAGCGACCTGGCGACTTTTAGATAAAATTTACTATAGATTAAGAGGTCCAAAAAAGTGACTTTTCGACCTGGACTCCTTAATTTCAGCGACTTTCCGACCTCAGGGGGGGACCCCTCTGCACCCCCATATTATATGTTGTAACCTAACTAACTCATTGAACTTTACTATTTTAAACGTACCTGCACTGCGGTTCTCAGCGATCTGGTCTATGTGTCCATTATCCTTGGCGGAGCCGGGGCTGGTTACTCCGGGGATCTTCGGCAGGTTCGGTGGGCTCTTTGCCAGTGGGGAGTTACGACACTGCATCAGGAATGAGCGATCATAAATGATCCTGGTGCCTGGAATAGACAAAGGCAAAAGACACCAATGAGTAAAAAATGACATTTAGGCGCCGATATCAATGTGTTCAGATTTCCATGTTTCAAATATCCATATTAAAGTGTCAGAATTTGGGAATAGGTCATGAATTTAGTATATTACCTGTGGATAAGGCATGGCAACCACAGGTGAAGGGGAGTTAGCCAATACCCTGAGTACCGTATATTGTATTTAGGATGTACAGCTGTATTGACTTTGTATTGGGTTCAATATTCAAGTACCCATAGCTAGGTGATTGCAAGGTTTGCATGATGCAATCGATAAGGTTTAAAATTTGGACACTGTTGCAGATAAGAGATTATCTAGATGTATACACGGCTCTATGTATTATGAGATCAATGGTGGTACCGTACATTGACTATGGTTTGGTGTTTACCACTGGCTTACCACTCCCTATGATAAACAAAATCCAGGTATTATATAATACAGGGATCAGGGCTGTTTACGTCATAAGGGATCCAAGAGAGATGAGAGTGAAGCAATTGTATACTAAGGCTGGTTTGTTACCGGTAGATTTACGTAGAGTTTATCTCCAATGTACTATGTGCCATAGATTGGTCTATAACGGTCAGCTTGAAATAATACACAGCACCGGTACTCGTTCCACTTTTGCCCCCATAATTAATCAGAGTAGACCTAAGCTAGTGTCGGGTATAAAAAGTCCAGTCTACCAGGCGCAGGCCCAGTGGAATGCTTTACCAGGGGATCTGAGATGGTGTGTAGAAAAAGATGTATTCAAGAAGGAATTGAAGGCCAGGTTGTGGGCATTCTTTCATAAGAAGTGGAGATCAGACCAGCTGAACCTCATTTATGACGGTCAGAGTATCTTACAAGGCCGAGCGCCCCCCCCCCCCCTCAACGGTAAATGATGTTATGACTCGACAAAATGATAGTTCTGCATAATTTAATGTCACTTGGTATGGATGAATGGTGTGTGAATGTTAGTTTAAGCTGTTTATGTTACCTTTAAACAAATTGGGAATATAATCAATTAATGGTACAAAAAATAGTATTGTTAGACTTAAGCATATGAAGGAGCAATATAATCTGAGAGGTCAGCTTTTGTACCTATACCTCCCTAGAGGAGTCATGCAGGAAGATCAACTGTAAGATGATGCCAACTTCTCTAGGATAAAATAAAAATCTTGTGAACTTGAACTTGAACTTGAACTTGCACGGCTAAGAAATAATACACTGCAGATTAAAGTGTCATAAACATGCTAACGGGATATGCAGGACTATTATGTACATGATATTTCACCATTCAATGGTGAGGGAGGGGGGCTTTTTATTCCATTTTTATTAACATATTTAAACCACTAGGGAGGTCAATTTTTTTATCTGAATTTCTAGAACATAGAAACATCAACGATTCTATAGGTATTCAAAGTGTGAAATGTACCCACTGGAACTACATCAATGATCTTAGAAAATGGCTGTGGAAATTTATTTTTGTCATGCGGCCATTTTGCCTCTTTTCTTTTTTAAAGAAAATAAATACATTCATAACAGGTGTGTGAGTGCGGGGGGGGGGGGGTGTCATCAAAGCTGATAACCGACTTGAAACAGCCTTACGTCAAATTTTGTTTCCCATACCAATATGGATCTTGTCAACACCAATGCTTATCACATCCACATATCGGTGTACATAAACGCCTATTACGATGCACAAATACACACGTCACCCACCAAAACAATAGGTTAGATATCTGCGCCCACTTCAGCCATGATACAGGCGTGATTGGGTCGTGGTAGGGGTCCGGCCCGACCGTGGGCTTAGTGGATCAGAGGTTGTGTAAGTTTGGATCATGGGTGCCTGCTCGCCACAGTACCTCACTCCACCGGTAACCCACTGGAGTACCACCTCCAGGCATATAGACCTATGTATGTCACACCATATCCTGCTTGGTTTACCGCCTGGGTTTTACCAGTCCCATATGAAACCTAACTCGGTTAAGCTTAAGTATTGTAATAGGGATAACACTTTTTTACTAGCTTACTGAAAACTAAAGTATATATGACATATATTTCTGACCCAACCACTCAAAACAAGTGGTTTAGATCGAATGTGAGCGCATGGTGCTTCCCGATTCATGTACTACCCTAACCAGTCCTATGATGCAGCAGACATAATACCTTACACATGTACGTGTATTGTACTATACGTCATAACTTCAGACATTATTTAGCTTCAAGTACCAGTAGAACCCCAGCCATCATCGGACGCCCACGCTGTCAATGCATAGTACATGTAGGCACACAAAGGGAATTGTTTGAACCCCCATGTGTATATCCTCTCTATGTAGTACCTTTATGCCCTTGACTTCAGGATTGTGGATACATCTGTACTCGAAATCATAATACATTGTTGGGCGAATAACAGCTGTCAGTCTCATGAGCTGAACTACCAGCTAAATGCAGTAATAATGCTATAATTTAGAGTCGTTTATGCCGGTTAAACTAACCCATGGTCAAGATATCATGAATTGTTTCAAGCATTCCAATCCAACTCTTTTTTTTTAACGGCCCACTTGACCTTTCAGGATTTGAAATAGCTGAAACGCACTGACTGCTTTCCGTTGATCGAGTGGGCGATTAAAATAAAGCAACGTCACCTGGAAAAAAATACGCAAAATAAACATGCCACCCATGGCAGTTTGACTGAGGTGAACATGGAGGCATTGGCTCGGCCCCAAATTACACGGCACACCCTGTACCTACACCCAGGCTGCAGCTCACATCACCTCAACACACCTCCAGCCAACAAACAATGAAATTTTGAATTATATCCAGTTTTCTCACAGTTAATCCACATTACATACACGTATTATATAACTAGGGACTATGTCTGGCCAGCTTTCCAAAGTGTATGCATAGACCTGCTTGATTGTGTGTTGGGGAGAATATTTCACGTATATTTGAATAGTGTTGACACACAAATTCCCAGGGCCGTTAAAATTGAAACGCATGAATGCAAAGGCCTACTGATATCGGGTGCAGTAGGAAACCTCATTGTATTCAATTTGTGGTGATAATTGAGACAGGCAGGGTAAAATTTACAACCTCAGGGTGGTTGATGATTCACACAGGACTTATGTGGTAATACTGCAGAGATGATTATATTTAAATACATAGATTCAATTTGGCATTTTAATTGGTGTTTCCAGTTACAAGCTTTCCCCCCGTTACCTATTTAACATGTAATACCTATCAAAATAGCTAACCAGTACGATGTGTAAGACCGCACAGAATAACTAACTCTTAATTCTTCCTTCACTAAATCTTTCTTGTGAGGTAAAAAGAATTCATGAATATAAACTATTTTAGCAAAATGGGGGAAAACATTTGTTGGTTCAGTTTTGCTGGGTAGCATTTGGTTACCAGAAACACCCATTTTGTTGGCCTTGATGTGTTAACAAAGTTGTTTCACTGAGAGATTATGTAATCAGTTCTACCTGTGCACCTGTGACTAGATTGCACGCGTGTACTGATATAACACTGTTATTAAGATGGTAACAGGAAACCGTGTGCGTGGACAGTGCAATGCACAGCTACATGCAACATGATAATCGTGATTATTCTTCATAATGAAGACTAAGGGAGTGGTTATTTGTAACACCCCTGCTACGTACATGCAAGGGTTCAACATTTTTAAGACCGACAAATAACATACGGTACTGACACTACTGTTATTTTCGATTAAAGGCAGCCTCTTCAGCAATAACATTTGCGATGCTGGGGCTGCAGATGCATCGACAATAGTCTCAAGATGCCCCGATCCCAACACTGCTCCTTCCCCTATGCTGTATATGGTATGGGAGCAGAGCTTATCTTCACTTGATACCTATTTGCGCCAGATTGGTGGCACAAATCATATGAGTATTGTACAGTATTGGACAATTCACATCCACTACGTACGGATTATTATCTAGATCAAAGGGGTAATTTATGTAGCTGGGGGCTACTGTGCAGTTTATTTTTGAAAGAGGTTATTATATTAGGCCTAAAAAAAAAAAAAGTTGTGTTCCGGTATCCCGACCGACCCTCCGTTTTTGGGGCCGACCCTAAATTTTTTTAGACATTTTTATATTTTTTTGTTAATTTTAGGACATTTTTGGTGTTTTTACTACTAAAATTTTAAAATTTTACCAAAAAAAAAATCTTAAAAAAAAAAAAATCCGACCTACCGACCCTCTTTTTTTTGGGCCATGTTACCGGAACTCAATTTTTTTTTTTTTTAGGCCTTATGAGTATACAGGTGAGTAGATAGGATGACAGCCAGCTTGCAGGCTGTATCGACAAGTCACAAGGCCATGTGTTTACCCGTTTGACAAATAACAATTAAAAGGGGTTAGGGACAAGACCCATTCCTTTAAGGCTTATCTGGAACAAGGCCTTCTCTTACATGTACTTACTTAGGACAACGGACTGCATGGGACTCTTCACACATTTGGGAGGGGCGTATATTAAAGACAGGGGGTGGTTCCAGGATTGTGAAAAGGGGCGAGGGGAATGGGAGGCGGCACGCTATTAAAAAAATCCCTCAAAAATGTTAACTTATTTTAAAGGCGCACTGAACCCACGACGTCATTTGCGTCCTGGGTTCAGAAAAGGGGGGGGGGGGAGTGGTGGTTCTTAAATGTGTAGATCTACACTACAGTACATGGTAACACTCATTTTTGGGGAAATTTAAGATTCTTATGATTTAAGAATATTGGAATTTGAACAGCCTTTTCAATTTTCAATTGAAGTGAATATGTCATAACATCAACAATATTATGACTTATGACGGTAAATAGCTAGCTCGCCATCACCATCCAGGGTAGTGAGTGAACAGCTGAAAACACGCGGCAGCTGAGCCCTGGTCATGGACTAGTTTTATCCCGGATGACTCAACTCATATTGAACTTGGTCTTGGGGCTGTAAACATAGACCTCACTAGGGTTATCTTTCTAGGTCAAGGCCCTGAGATTGAAACCTAAATAGACCACACTACTTTAACACTTTCAAAACGATTTCATAGAAATACCCAGAAAGACCAACGTCCAACTGCAGTCTGTGAATCTAGAGTGCGCAATAAATAAACAAATGGAAGGTGGGATGAACTTGATACCCATGGCCATGGGCATGGGCAATGGCATGGGTCGACCCAGTTCCTGGACGCATGCTTTGCAGAAATTGACATGATTCCATTCTTGATGTGATGTGCACTACAGTCTACTGCTTCAGTCGGTTTCATTTCAATGAGCACATCGTGCACCACAGCATATGTCAGTTGTGGTCAACAAGATCTATCCAAGGGTCAACATCAAATCAGGCCTGGTTACTTAACTTTCCGGTCTCTCCCCCGTCCCACTCCCGGGACCCCAGGGACCCAAATCCAGGCCAGCAAGGCGTAGGACGGGCCACGTGGTGACAGGGGTTGCATCATGTTTACAACAATTTATGTCAACAACCACATCAAATCTGGATTTGACTATCTTTTCACTGTCACACTTTTCAAAACTGGCATCTTTCTTGTATGAATGCACATGTTATGGAGGGAAACTCTAGAAAAGGGGGATGGCTTCTGTCAAATCAATCGCGCAGTTCACTCAAAACAAACGTCACATGGGGCGGCCGCCATATTGGATTTTGGCAAGGTGCTTGGTGTTGTCTGTGGGCTGACGTCGTCACCATGAGCTGACAGTATAAATGGAAAGTATGACAGTGATTTCTGATGTGGGTTCTGCTATGGGCAACCTTAAGGGAGTACACTTCGTTGTTAATTGGGGAAACTGATGATGTGGTTTAGAACTTTACCTCCTGGTGTTGTCGAGAAAAGGGTCCCACCCGGAGTCGTACTGTAGTCGTGGGGAAGCTGTGACGGATCGTTCACCGTAATTCGTTTTGTTGGAATGGCCCGACTTGTTGTTTGCAGTTGACTTGCGGCTGTTGCAGATTCAGACATCTTGATGAGTTCCGTCGTAGTTGCCGTGTGTTGATAACGCGCCGCAGTGTGGCTTCTCTGCTCGTATTTACAACTGTTTATAAATGGACAGCCCCAGCTCCTACCACCATTCCTCGTCGGCAACCTTCGGAAGTTTCCGTGAATAAATTATGGGTCTCCGTTCGCTTAAATATGATAGAATTACGTTTCCTTTATTCTATTGGGGGTTGATTCTTCATTTTAACATTAGAGTAGGCCTCGATACACCTTCAAATCGTTTTTTTTAGTCAGAAATAAATGTTCATCGCGAAAATCAACCAGTCACCGAGCACAGGTTTGGTTCTGCCAAATCAAAGTTACGACTCTGCTTGGAGAGCGTGCTCATTTCCCGCCCTTCGTCCAGGGCCGTCTTCGTTTGGTGAGTTCGGAAAGAGTCACATTTCATGGGAATTCTTGAGTGGAGTATGTCTCAGTTTAGTCTAACACTGTAACAGCGTGACTGTAGCTTCTGGTAGACCACTGCAAGGAATGGCTAACCTCTTACCTGACGGATAGAGAGCAGGTGACTGGGTTATACTTATAGTGGAAAACAACGGAAGAGCAAAAACGCTTAAAAGGCACATTTATTGGTTAAAAGTTACACTTACACATGGTATAGCATGTGGGGGAAGGGGGGACAGTATATATATACACGTATGTATGGGTATAATAGATATACTAAGTAGATAATGGGAAACTGTATATACAATAGCACAGTCCAGAAGGACCAATATAAGGGGGAAAGGAGATATTGTTCCACTGCACAGAATCACGTGAGAATTGAATAGATTTGGTACACAGGCTACACAAGCAGAAATGAATATGATACATGTATGTATATAAATGAAATCATTATGTCCGAAAATAAGCGGCTTGGCTACAATAAGAGTCAGAGTTCGCTGGACTAAAGATTGAATATATTCATGGTGCGGCCAGGGCGCAGAACCCAAACAGGGTGCGACACATAGAATAAGATCCGGGCTGAAGCAGCTGGTAGGGAAGATAACAGCGGGATAAATCCAGGTCAGAAGATAGACTCAAATGGTAGAGAGGGACGCGGAGCAAGGCGCCCAGGGCCGCGGGGGAAGGTAGTAGCACATAGAGTTGGGGCTGGGCGTCAGGCGTAGCCACAGCCAATAGCGACACCAGAGCCAGGGAGACGCAGCGTCAGGGGCAGGCAGGTGGCAGAGGCTGGTAACCATGCCTTGGGCATGGCATGGCCATGGATGATGATCGCCTAACCATCGATCGGCGAGACCTGAAATAAGATATAGAGAATATAAGCTGAGATAGGGGAAGGAGTAGCCAGTTACCAGTGAGCGTTTTAATGATGCGTGTGGTGATGAGAAACCATTTTATTTTTTTGAGTGGCCTAACGCGCTGGCTTTTGTCTCAAAACAGGTTGCATTTTTTTACCCCTCCCAAGAGGGATCTAATACAAGCCTCCAAGCACTATTATACTCTCCCCTAACTTGACCTTTAACACAATAAACCTTCCAGTAACACCATTATGAGACTCAAGTATCTTTGCATCTAAGTTCCTTCGAAATAATATTGCCACCCCTGTAGAGCTAGTAGAACCATGAGAAAATAAAATTTTACCACCCCATTCACGTTCCCATAAATGACCTGTCTGAGGAGAGTTGTGTGTCTCCTGTAAGTGTAACACAGTAAGATCATACTTTCTATCCCTCACCAACGTGAAAAAAACTCCTTCTTTTTGAAGCACTCCCTAGTCCATTTACATTGTTTACAACTCCATCACCCACACATGAGGTGTCTTCAAGTTACTTTTGACAAATACCCACTGGTGTCATGCAGTAAATGACACTTTTAGATATCAAATTTCATCCATGAACTAACTCTGACCTTTAAACCTGTAGGGCATGTCCTATTTACAACACAATATGATGGCAAAGTAGGAGCTATCCTGTCAGAAATCCTTCAGGCAACATTGAATCCCCCTGGTGTAGATCACAGCCAATATTGGACATGTGCCGTTAGAATTTATGTTGGTCTAACATCAGAAATAATATGATGGCCCTGAAATGTTCCAACACTGGGGCAACACTGGGGCAATATCAGCATTATCAAGCATGGACCATCGATTGCTAAATATTAAAGTCACTTTGCTGGTAGTATCCTCCTTTGGATACTGTGGCAAGCCATTTGTTCACCCTCGATATCAGAGTTTGTAATTCCGATATCGGAGTTTGTAATTCCGATATCGGAGTTTGTAATTCCGATATCAGAGTTAATAACTTCGATATCAGAGTTAATAACTTCGATAACAGAGTTAATGATTTCGATATCAGAGTTAATAACTTTGATATCAGAGTTTATTACTTCGATATCGGAGTTAGGAACTTCGAGATCGGAGTTAATAACTTCGATATCGAAGTAATAAACTCTGATATCGAAGTTATTAACTCCGATATCGAAGTTATTAACTCTGATATCGGAATTAGAAACTCCGATATCGGAATTAGAAACTTCGATATCGGAATAAGAAACTCTGATATCGAGGGTGAACATATCGCTTGCCATAGGCGCCTCTGGGCAACCATCCAGGATAAGGTTCAGTTTCCTCGAGTAAACCCGCGCAAACCCACCACCCCCCCCCCCCCCCCCCGTGTTTATTATTATTTATTTTTTTTGGTTGTGTACCTCACAACGGTTTATTGAAATGGTTTTCAGTACATCATTTTTGGGTCCAGGAATCCGAAGAACTAATATCCGGTTAGTTATCATGTAACACAGAAAGTAGAACACAGGTGCCTAGTTTCGCTGCAAGCAGGCTATAACAACAATATGGGTATATACATAATGAGCATGGAAATTTACAGAATGAGTATATGCAATGTTATATCAAGAGTACAGAACAAAAGGTGTTTAGCCTTGTCCGTATATCACAGAGGTATCACATGTTGGGAATCCATATCACAGTTTATACATGTTACAATAAAGCATGGTAGGCGCAGATAAAACTTGAGATATTTTGAGGTTAAACCAGGATTTCAATGAGGAGTAAGGGTAGTGTGGATTTCATCCCTGAATGGGGTAGTTACCCATTTAATGAGAAAGTTTAGTCTGGATGGTTGGGGTTGGTGTGTTTTTTCTTCTTTTTCTTTGGATTCTTAAAGTAAGTACCAAGTAAACGTTTCAGCTGCGCCTTAAAACTAAACTTCTTATCACATGTTTGTAATCTAGCAGGTAGTTTGTTCCATTCCCTGGCACCTCTATAGTACGGACTCTTTTTATAGAATTCAGTCCTGGGCCTTCTAAGGGTGAAAGTGGGTAGAAAATTACTTCTTGTCCTCGGGTTGGGATTTGATTTGAGTTTCTTAGATCTAGAGTAGAAGTGAGTAATGAGCATTTCTTTCCTTCTCAGTGCAGGGAGGGGAGTAGTACAGTCAGAATGCAACTTAATAATTGGGTTTCCCCTTATTTCTTTTCTTAGGCAGGTCCGTAGACATCTATTTTGTATTCTACCAATTTTTGTTTGCCATTTTTGAGTAGCCGAGTCCAGTAAGAAAGAACAATAATCAAATTTTGGGAGGATTGTTTGCTTGAATATAGTAATTGCTGTATCAGTAGAGACACTACATCTAACTTTACCTAGTTTGAAGGTTAGAAAATTTGTGGCATCTCTAACAGACTTTGCATGTTCCTCAAAAGTGAGGGCCCTATCAATTATTGCACCGAGATAAGTATAGGCCTTAACTAGTGCTATGGGCTTCCCATTTATTTTAGGAAGAGTATCAGGACATTTAGATACTTGATTGTTAGCACAATACCAAACAAATTTTGTTTTGTTAGGGTTAATAGTGAGGCCTTTTCCAGTACAGGCTTCAAACAACCTATCTAGATCAAGTTGGAGATTTGATAATGCTTTAACAGGGTCTGTGTGCGATGAGTATAATACAATATCGTCTGCGTACATTTTTATCATAGAATGTTTTGGAGTATCAATTATACTATTTACAAAAAATGTGAAAAGGGAAGGGCCAAGGACCGAGCCCTGAGGTACTCCGAAGAACACATTTTTATACTCAGATTTCTCGCCCTCAATTTTAGTACATTGAGATCTGTTTTCTAAGTAAGACTTAAACCAAAGAAGCATATGAGCTGGAAAACCAGAATCTTTTAAGAGGTTTAACAATTGCACGTGGCTTATTGAATCAAACGCCTTAGAAATATCAATATAACAAGTGGCCACAAATTCAGATCTATCTCTAGCCTTGTAAAGGTCTTCTGTTAGATCTAGAATTGCATCTGTGGTGCCACAGCCCTCTCTAAAACCATATTGTAAGGGAGATAGCAGTTTGTTTTCTTCAATGGTAGACATAAAGTAACTCTTAACTAATTTTTCAAGTATTTTACTTGGGAGGGGAAGAATTGAGATGGGTCTCCAGTTTATTACTTGATGGAGATCCCCTGACTTAGGAATAGGAGTTACCTCAGCTTTCGCCCAGCTTGAGGGAAATTGCCCTAGTTTTATGGAGAGATTGTACAAGTGAGTCATCTGCGGCCCAAGAGCTGTCATGGCATCTTTCAATAATCTGGTAGATATATTATGTATGCCAGAAGGCTTGGATATATCAATTTCCTCTATGAGGAGTTGAACGTGACCTTGAGCAAAGGGGGGGGGGGGGGAGGCAAAGTAGGGACATAAGAGTCGTCAGGGTTTTCATAAGTCTGAGGAGGTAGATTTAATTTAGAGTAAAGAGTTTCTCCAATAGTGGAAAAGAAATCATTTATATGGTTTGCTGTGTCGTCTATGACCTCTCCCGTGGTTTGGTCATGGAGGACTGGAGAAGCATGGGATTTTGGAGCCTTAATCAATTTATTTATTTCAGCCCAGAATTCTCGTGCATTACCCTGACAGCTATTTAGTTTGCCTGTGACATATGTGTGATGAGCCTTTTTTGTCATTTTAGTTATGTCAAGACGGGCCTTCCTTGCCGCTAAGAAGTCATCAAATCTTAAATTTATGCATTAGCTCATTTCTTTCACGGATTCTTTCAAGGACCTCAGAGTCCATCCACACATTTCCATAATCTTTTACACAAAAAGTTTTAAGCGGACAAGTTTCATCTAAATAACTGTGGATTACATTTTCTATTTCATCCCACATAAAATTAACGTCTTCTGAGTTGTAGAAGTCAGACCAATCCTTATCTAGGAGGATTTTTGTGAGATCATCTTTAACATATTTTGTATAAGAACGTCCTGTAATTTCTACCTTCTTGAAACCATTTCTTCCTTTCTTTCTAACTGCAGTTACTGGGAGATGATCGCTGATGAAAGCGTTCAGAACAGAAGAAGATGCTACGTAATTTGAGTTTGTTAAAATATTATCCAAGCAAGTACCAGGTCCACCTTTAGGGTTTGGTCTGGTTATTTCCTGTACCAACCACATCAGATGGAAGTCTCTACAAAAATCCTTAATTTCTATTGTATCCGTATGATCATGGTCCAAGAAATTTACATTAAAATCACCAAGGATCCACGTCTCACCTTTTGTTTTACGTATAGCATTAGTAAGATGCTCAGTGAACTTAGATACGTCCCCTTTAGGGGGTTTGTAGACTGTAAAAATTGTCATTGCTTTGTTGTTTGGCACATTAACACTTACTGCGAGACATTCTATATCAGGAGTAATAACACTAAGATCATGTATTTTAGAAGAGTGAGAAAAATACTTGTTAGATAAATAGCATATCAATCCGCCACCTGCTCGGTCAGGTCTATCTATTCTGTGGAAATTTTTGCATGGCCAGGAGAGTAGAGCTGCATCATACATGTCTGTCAACCACGACTCTGAGAAGGTGACAATTTCAAATTCATTAAAAGTATGTTTGATTTCCTTAAATTTAGGGTACATACGACGGCAATTAAGATGTGCAAAGTTTAAACCTCTGGCATGGGAGACCAGGGGCAAGTTTGTTTGTGAGTTTTTGATTTGTTTGGAATGTGACATTTGAGTAGTCAGTAATACGAGATGGAAAAAGAACAGCAGATAAAATATTGTTCAACCTGTAATAAACACTGAACTGAATACAGTCTTGTTTGTACTTCTTCGTATGGATATCTAGACTTAGATAATATATTGGTAGTAGTAACACAGACTATACACCTTAGATTTAAAGGCTGGAATACAATGTGTGCTTATACACTTATTATGCACCAAATGTTTTGAAAAGCAGCACCGGTACCGGTCTGAAGTAAATTTAATACAAGGATTAACTTTCACGTATTTAAAAAGTGTGAACAGCAAGCTCAACAAATTGCCTGCGTGATAAAGATTTAAACAACACTAAGTTTAATTTCAACTTCCTTAATTAATAGTTGGCACAGTGATTTAGATTCTGAAACCAACAATGAAACTGCACCTAGACTGGATTCAGGCGAGTATGCAGCCTTTACAATGTATATCTGCTGACTTTTAAGAGGTCAGATTGTGAGCAGTACCCAGGGATAAATGATAATAAAACATCAAATAGGGGGGGGGGGTGCAGCGGGCGTGTGAAACCCGCTGTACCCTAGAATATAATTTGAGGTATACCCAGAAGGGGTAACAGTATTATAGCATGAATTATTAATATTATGATCCTTATTTGATTTGTTTAAAGTACAGTACATATGCTACCGTACCATAAGATATGAGTTAATTTTCCATTTTAAGATGAGTATTGAAAAGGTAACAAGTTTACAACTGTAACAGATATAATACATGAAATTCAAGCACAGTGTAATTTTAGTACAGAAATATATCCCCCCAAATCTACTCTAACTAGAGACAAATTTGTGGAGTTGTAGAAGGTAGGAGTGGAGCAATCCTGTACTTGTACATGTAGTGACCGCCCCAAATAGTAGTGCAGCGATGACAGTAGAGTGGAAGTAGTATAGTAGTGGTGGCCGAAGACTCAAATGAGTCTGATTCAATACTGACTCAAGTGAGTCAAACAACCGCCATCAATAACTTCTCCTTCACACAGCTTGAGATCACGGGATTGGAGTCCATAGTATCACAAACACTAAAGCAGCTTGAAATCCTGCTTTAAATCAATTTAATAATTCTTAACATTTAACTATGAAAAAACCTTGAATCACAATAACATATCATGTTTTATGATATGAGGCAGTGCTTCTGCAATCATATCACACAGGTGTAGTCAGTTTTAAGTCTGAGAATGACTTAGGTGAGACTTTCTTTTTCAGATCTGTGGGCACAATTTGAACGTACAGCATGGCATAGTATAACATACAGTGGACTCAAATGAGTCTGGAGATTGACTCAAGTGAGTCAAAAGCGTTGTGTTGTGCAGATCAGGGCAGCTGTAGAGTCAGGCAATAACACAACTCAGCGTTGGCACTGGTTGCCCTTTTGCTAGTAGAGATGATGACTATTTTCTGTGTGACTATTCTGAGTGTATTGAGTGTGTTGATCTGGACGACGGTCTGATGCCGGGAAAAGAGAGAAAGCATGTATCACTCTTCTGGTGTCTGACAGCTGGACACTTTCACTTTCACTTCTCCTGTAGTGGGAGCAGTAGTGTGACGGGGGATAAATACCCTCATCGTTACTCCTGGAGATCTTAGTGATAGTTTTTTCCAGAGCAGAGGCGAGTAGTCTTGCAGCCTTTTGTTTGAGAGAAAGGGTGGCATGTGTCCCATCGGATAATGTCTTGTATCTGTTTTCAGTTGTGTTGTTTGAGGAGCGATTGTACCTCACAAGAGCTGCAAGATGTGGGGTACAAACTCCCTGGGCCAGATTGAGAGCCATTATGTCAAAGTTTATTCTCACCAGTGTCCTCTCCAGCCGGGACTGGTCCTTGGATCTGGTTTTCATTTGGTTAGAAGCAGCTATATCTACTCCATAAATTGTAGCAATGATGACTCTTGTGCAAGGAGAGACAGCTTTGACTACACGGATAATCTCAGAATATTTGTGTATTACACTATTGACACATGCAGTCTCCTGCTGTGAGAAGGAGATGATCTTGTTTTTCCTACTGGTTATGTCACAGATACCGGTACAAATTAGTACAAAATCTACATGTTGTCTGGCCAATCTAGACTGGAGAGTTGGGATACAGTTTAGGATGGTGGCACCACTCGTAGCTTGGATGTGGATGGAGCCAGAATAATTGTTTTGAATATCTGTAAACATTTTTCTTGATCTGGAATCCCCGATCATGAGTGACCGAGTGAAGTTATATTTGTGGCATTTGCCATTTTGCCGAGACTAACCTAGTTTAGTTTAAGCCAATCCTGTTCTCTATCCTCACCGTCTCCAGCAGCCTTCCCTGCAAGTTAGCCCCGGGGATAAGATCACCTGTGTCAAAGGCGGTGTGGGTGGAGAATCTGAAGGGAATTCCTGTTCCCCAGAGCGTGCAGACCGAAGCTTCCCAGAGAGAGTGGGGCCAGGTTGAGGCCAGGCGTTTACCTAGGATGGTGTTTGGCGCAAACTTTGCTCGGAGAAGTTTCAACATGAGCTGCGCTTTTTGTGAGTCCCAGTTTGCTCTGGTGCGACCCGGCTTTGCAAAGATCACTCCTGAGCCTTCCTTTTTTATGTCACACGATTTCCTGAGGGATAAAATGACAGAAATAGCACGATCGTCTTGAGCGAAGGCCGCTTTGAAATATTGGTAGCCCTGTTCTAGCGAGCAGAAGTTGAACACATTTTCGTATTCATCCACGTATCGCAAGTAGTCACAGTAAAAATTACTCAAATAAGCTGTGTGACCAGCATATATGATTCCCATTGGTGTTTTCCTGATTTGGATGAATTGTTCAGCTGCACTTTTGTTTTGAGTAAAAATATCCGCTGCGAAACCAACGCCACATGGCGCCGGCTGGTTCAGTAGCAAGGGGAGAGGTGGCGCTGCAGTTGCAGCGGTGCCTAGGTTCGCCAATGATGCACCAGATGGCGCGCTGGTAGCGGACGCCGTTTGTGCTGCACCAACTCCCGCCCTGGTGTTTTGAGTAGTTGAAGTTGAGTCACGGGTTGAGACAGAGGAAGGGGGGGGGGCGTAGTAGAGGCTTGAGTTGTGATGCTGCTAGGAACCCCACTTTGTACAACAGGGAGTTTTGGCCATGTAACAAGAGCTGACGACGCTGTTGCAATGGGAGGTGGGGGAGGAGGAGGAGGTGTTGGAGCACCTTTTTCTTCTACCTGTCCTTTTGAGATGGTGGGAATGACATGATCAAATTTATCATCAGGATCTAGATCTCGGTTGAAGTTTGTAGGAGCTCTCATGCTGTTTGGGAGATATTCCTTTGGAATTGTGTGCAGAGTATCCAGGTCATATGTCGTGCCGTCAATTGTGATGCTGTTGTTTGTGCCTGGAGCAACAAGTTCATCCGCGTTTAAGTCAGCTGAGATGTGCTTTAACATGGCTCTTTTGTCCCTAGTAGTCTTGTCTTCCACATGTTCTATTGAGGCATTGAGGAAGCCCGGGAGGTGTTTGATTTTAGAGATGCTACCCATGAACCCATCCTTAGCAGCAAAACTGCTAAAAGCAATGAGCAGGGGGGCTGGCCTGGTGACGTCAATTTTATTGCCACTTTTCCTCATTCTGTTTACCCTAATCACATCAGCCTCAACAAGGGGAGTTTTGACCTTGATTGAGGCATCAATGATCAGTGGTTTGAGTGAACGCTTGTCTTCAGACAGTGTCTCAGAGACTTTGTATAGTACAGCATTCCTAAGAGGGTGTTCATCATACCTTCTGGCTGAATACTCAGACGAAGTGGGTGAGGGGAGATCCGATTCATTGTGTCTCCCTACAGTGAGAGCAGTAGCATTCTTCTTCTCATTCTTGTCAATAGGAGGAGAGAGGGAGTCCATCAGTCAGTCTGCGGCCGAGTAGTCTCTGCGCGCCTCAAGTCTCCAACGTAGCCTTCACTCTCCAGCAGAGGTTTGGTATTGACTAACTATGGGTGGCGGCCATTATCCACCGGTGGATATTGGAGAGTGATGGAGAGCTGAGCCTTACAGAGATATAATTCAGTCCCACGGGTGGAGACATCTAGCGTCAATATCTCGTGATAGATTGTCCATCAGTGTGCTAAGAGAGTCTACTCTAGCTGTGAGCGTATGTATAGCCTGTAAGCCCTGTCTTGTATTTTCGTGTGTAGACTGGGCGTTTTTGAGCTGGGTTATTTCAGCTTGTAGGACTGATAGTGCAGAGGGACCTTCTTTTTGAAGTCCTAGAGAAACATTCAGATCTTTTATTTCTTTTTTAAGTTGTTTCAGGTCACAGAGAGCTGTCTGTAGTTGTGCAATTTTGGATTCCATCGTTGTTGTGGCGTCAAATTACTCTCTTAGGCTGGAGGGCGAAGTAGAGAGTAGTAGAAGTCTGTCTTCAATGGCTGTTGTTCTGTCCTCCACTGATGAAATTTCTGCACTTCGTTTTTCTAGAGCTAGTACTTTAGCTGACAAAGCAGAGAGGTCATCTGATCGGGCTGAAATATCTGCTTCATTTATATTCATGCCCTGGGCATTCTTCACCTTAGCTGAGAGAGCATCAATTTGTCCTTGAGCTATGTCAAAATTTTCACTCATGGCATCATTTAACTTGCCTACAAGTTGCTTTATGGCAAGAGCTTTTTCTATTTTCTTCCCATGAGTGGCTAAGGGAGTGTTCATTTATTATTTACAGGGGGTGGGTGGTGGGTTTGGGGGGGGCGTAAAAATGTCCGCCCCCTCCTGAGGGGGGGGGGCGTAAAAAATTCTGACCCCTCTTGAGGGGGGGGCGTAAAAATTTAAGCCCCTTTTTTAGCAAAAAAGCCCGCGCGTTACTATAGTTCAAAGGGGGGGGCGAAAATTTTTCGGCGCCTTCGGCGAGGGGGGGCGCAAAACGTTCCACGCACTCTCGAGGGGGGGCGTAAAAATTTTTTGCCCCTCCGCGCGAAATCTCACCACCCCCCCCCTGTAATTAATAAATGAACACTCCCTAAGATCTCCGTCATATTTGAGGTTTTAGCAATGGTGTCAGCTAATTTCAAATCGATTGTTGCATTTGCGCCACCCTTTTTTGCTATTGAGTTTTTTACACTGTTGAGCTCTGAACGTATAGTTGACATTTCAGCATGAAGCATATCAATATCAGCTTTTGGCTGGAGTGAGTCATACAGACTGGATTGGAGCGAGGAGACTTGGAGATTTACTGCAGAAAATTCCGTGGATAGAGATTCCAGGGAGTTATTTACATGGAGTTTGAAACAGTTAAGCTGTGACATGATTTGAAGCATATCAAGAGGTTTCTCAGGGGTTGCTAAAAAACCAAAGTGGTCTGGAGCCTGGATCTGGGATTCACTTATACTAGCCACAGAATCTAGGTCAGCCGACAGATTTGAGTTGAAGGAGTGGTCTAGAGTTGTAGTAGTATTGAGTTGTGATTTCATGTCAATCTGTTCAGTACCGGGCAACTTACTTTTGTACCTGTTTTTGGCTGTATAAGTCTTGGTGTCCTTTTCCCAAACATTATGGGGGGGTTGAGACAGACCCTGGGACAAGGGCATGGTAGCCAGACAGTGATCTAACACTGAGGACTGTTCAGGGTCCCATATTGGGACCGTTCTTGCGTCCGTCGGAGTAGATGTGTAGCTAGGCGCTGTGAAGTTGAATTTGCTACAGGGGGTAGGAGGATTGACGTCAGGAGTAGAAACATTATTATTTGACTCAATTGAGTCAGGTACATCAGATGACTCAAATGAGTCAGGAATGAAGTGGTTGCTGGCTTGTGATTCCGACTGGGAAGGAGGCCTTGTAATAGCAGCAGCGAGATTTGACTCAAGTGAGTCAGCTTTGAAAGGTGACTCAACTGAGTCAATGACGATGCTGTCTTCATTTGTAGAAGTCGATTTGGAGGGAGGCATTGAAATTGTGTTGTTAGGAAACCCGTAGAAACTGGAGACACTATTGTCCGGCGAGAGTTGACGGACGACATTGTTGTTGTTATTTTCAGACACATCCGGGTTCCTCAACACATCCGGGCACTGCTGCACCGAGTGTGGCGTCTGAGCGATGTTTTCGCATTCATCCTCCGACAGCGTTTCAAGTAAGATATTACTGCCTTCAATGTCAATAAATGGTTTTCCATCAGTTGGTGACATTTGGGCGAGTTGTGAGTCAAAAACGGCAATACTACCACTGTTACCGCTTTGGTTCGTTTGAAGGTTAAAGCTGCCGCCATTTTCCCCATTCGGGACTGCCGAGTCAACGCCGAGCGGAGCCGAGGCAAGTAGAGACGGGCTCGGGATGGGCTCGGGGGATGCCGAAGCCATGGCTGAACGTGTTCGGGGGGTAGCAACATGGCCGCCTAAGTTTCCGTTTACATTAGCAACCGGGTTTTTTACCAGATTATCCTGGATAGGCATGATACAACAGTCAATTTTTACCTCAGGAGGAGCAGTTTGAGAAGTAGCACAGGCTGGTGTAGAGCAGAGCTGTCGGGCTCTCTTGTTTCGCTTGGGCCGGGTTGGTTGCATGTTCGACATTACCAGCCCGGCGGTCACCTTGTAGAGGACGACTTGACAAAGGAGAGCTGTTTCCGATGAGAGTTTTGCAGATTCCGCTTGAGATATATCAGGGGGGGCCGAGAAAAGATGATCTGCTAGGTCTCGGGATATTCATAGTATAGAATCACACAGTGTAGGAGGGCTAAACTAGTTTAGACCTAGCAATTTTGCAATAAAACGGAGACCCTGGTGTGCGCTACGTGTAGTCTACTCAGGCATCCTTCTTGGTTCAGAATCACTCCCTAAGGGCAGCTAGGACTAGCTAGGGGGTGGGGTGAGTGTTTGGTGGAATTTCCAAAAAATGGCAATTTTCATTCTGACCCCCCCCCCCACCGAAAGTAATATCAACCCCCCTACTATATTTTGAGAAATGCCCCCCCCCCCCCTAAAATTGCATGCCCCTGTGGAATCATGCATCATGAACGTCCAAACATATAGTTTGTAGGTCCATAGATCCATGCATGTTTCAAACATGCATGATTTGCGGGTATCTACATGGACCGTTTTAAATTTTGACCCCTCCAGCCTGGCGGCTTTTCCAGTTTTGCCCCCCCTCCCCCACTGAGGGCCTGTTTTTCATCATGACCCCCCTAGGCCCTATATCCAGTAAGGAAGTGCTCATTTCTTAACAACAGGGGGGGTGGTGGTGCTGCGTGCGAAATTTGTTCACCCCCCCTAGAGGGGTCCTAATTTTTTACCCCCCCACCGGTAGGCCGAAAATCGCGCATGTTTACGCTCCATAGTACCGGGTAGCATATTATTTTCCCTCAAAACAGGTTGAATTTTTTGACCCCCCCCTAAGAGGGGTCTTATTTTTTCACCCCCCTCCCCCGGTCAAGGGGTCAGAATTTTTTTACCCCCCCCCCTCAAGAGGGGTCTTATTTTTTTACCCCCCCCCCGGTCAAGGGGTCCGAATTTTTACCCCCCCCCCAAATCCACCAACCCCCTGTTGTTAAAAAATGGTCACTCCCTATAAGCCCCCCCCCCACCCCCAACTCGGCCATAAGGAAGTGTTCATTTATCAATTACAGGGGGGTGAGATTTTGCGTGGAAGCCCCATTAAATTGTTACGCCCCCCCCCCCTAGGGTGCCTAGAACATTTTGCGCCCCCCTTGGCGAAGGGGCCAAAAATGAACTATAGAAACACGCTGGCTTTTTTGCTTAAAATGGGCTGAATTTTTTACGCCCCCCCTCAAGAGGGGTCAGAATTTTGTACGCCCCCTCCCCCCTCAGGAGGGGTTGGACAATTTTACGTCCCCCTGTAACTAACAAATCTCGCTAAGGGAGTGATCATTTTTTAACAACAGGGGGGGTGGTGGTTTACCGCGCAGAGCGCGCAAAATCTTTTACACCCCCCTTAGGGTCGAAAATCGGCTCGCGCGTGGGCCCTTTGAAGCATAGCAACGCGCGGGCTTTTCGACTCAAAACAGGTTGAATTTTTTTGACATCCCCGTAAGAGGGGTCCAAATTGGTGGAATCCTGAATGGATTGTATACCCATAAGTTGACAATTTTGAATAGCCTTTATGTTACTAAAAAGTTAAGTTAAGCGATACGCCTGCCTTTATCATGTTAGACATCAGTCAGCTTGATAAGTCTTTTTCTGGGCTGCGGCTCTGCCACATGGCGCTGGGTGCTAATTTCCCTTTGACCCCTAGCTTTCAGGAGGTGTACCACACAGAATATCAGACTACTATTATCTGATCTCAGGATACATGCACAGTGCCCACGGGAGTCACTTGATGGTCGCTAAGGTTTTTACACCTTTTTGTCACTGCCTCCTGCTTAACTCGCACCCTTGAGATAAATCTCTAGTGCTACTCATTTGAGGCAACCCAGGGTGGGGCTCGAACACAGAGCCTTCCGATCGCCGCGCAATCTATTACTGTCCAGTATCATGTTATCAACATTATAAGGCTCAGCTCTTGCAGGTATTACTCTGAAGGTCAAGTTAAAAATGAATGGCCTTGATTAAGCTGGTGGCTTGGTCAACCAACAGGGCAGTCTAGTCCTTGTTTAAAACGAACAGATGGTAACAGCCTATCTGGAATGATTGGGCTATAGTAAATGTCCTCCTGATATATAGTGTTTTACCGTAATTATTCGGGGTTTCAGATCCTCCTTAATGTACGTTACTCTATGGGGTTAACTAGTAAGAGGTAGGTATACCTGCCCAAGGAATAACGCAAGGTTAATGAGATCCAGTTTATTATATTGTTGTAGATGTAGTTGTTGACATAGAGCACATACACAAGCACATCCTTTTCATCGTCATAACCCTATATATATATACTGATATGTATTTCTATCAAGTACAGCTAGCTGTCGGCTTGCCTTAACGGTCATATGGAACGGCCTTAATATCAGGCAAGGTATACATATGACTGTCCGGCTGAATTCACGTACGTGAGTTCGGATTCATAAGTCGACGTCCATAAGCTTTAATAAACCTCGTTCCCGACATACTAAGTCAGTTCGTGTAATTCGTGGTACCTATCACAATGGTGTGTCCTAATTGTTGCCATTAGTCAACACCGCCCCTCTCCATAACCATTCGATGTCTTGACGAATTGAACACGAGTTCTCCATACACTATACTCAAGGTTAGTAACAATAAGCACACTTCCTTATCGATTCTATCGTATCATTACAACGCGATACAACGACGGAACTCCAGGTATAACACAATACTCCTTATTGTAGCATTGCAAACTCCACAGCTCCAGACATATCTAATCAACCCGCCCAAACTGGGCAAATTATATTACCGTAAAACCTCGCGTATAAGCCTAACTCGCGTATAAGCCGCCCCCCGACTTTGGGCCGATCCTATAAGCCGCAGAAGGCTTCTGAAGTAGTCCTGGTAGAAACTCGCGTATTAGCCGCACCCCTAACTTTGGGCTAGTGTGTAGGTGCTCCTGGCGGCCTGGGCTGCCTCTGACAGCCCATGGAGCCCATGTCAGCTTTATTCCCAGGGTATTAGCATTGTAATAACGGTACCCCTGGTATGTGTGTGTGTGGGCGGGGGGGGGGGTACAAGGTGCATTGTTACTGTTAGAATGCTGCCAGGGATTAGCGGCGGTCTACATTGTCTTAGGGCTGAGGTGCGAGTGACCTGCATTGTTTTAGGGCTGAGGTGCGAATATCAGGCCTACTCACCTCACTGGCTCTTACCCCCCCCCCCCCCTACCCCTCCCTGTAGCTCCTGGGTAACGTTATGGCCAATTTAAGGTGATTTCTCAAATTTAGATTTGGAAAAACTCTCGGATTAGCCGCACCCCGACTTTGGGTCAATCCTATAAGCCGCACTGGCGATCTGACTCGCGTACTAGCCGCGGCTAGTACGCGAGGTTTTACGGTACATGTTCTTTTCCTACACACATACTCCTCAGGAGTTACTGAATAGTATCCGTTCTTCTTGATCGTATAACAGACGCCCACTTGTAACTAACTCCTTCTCTCCCTATCCCCCGGCTTCTATCCTCCGTTTGGTACTTTCAGATCCTACCGCTTGTTGGCCTTTTTTCCCTGCTCCGCCCGTCCTCCTGTCTAAGATACTCCCAGACCTACATCATCTCTGCTCCCATTGGCTAAGCTCTCTTCGCCTGGCTGTTACTACCGTTTCCATGTACTACTAGCACCGACCCTGCCGGCCCGGGCGCCCACTTCCAAGCGTTTCCCGCTATCTACATGTATTACTGGCCTGGATTCAGTCTGGTGGGATCTCCCTTACCAGCTGTTCAACCCGGTTCCTATTCTGTGAGCTGCTCCCCTGGTTGGGCCTTGAGCCCTGGCCACACCATGACTATACCCGACCCTGTCTCATGAACTTTCACCCACGTTACAGCTCTTGTTATTGGTTTCATTTACTTATTTGACTTTCTGTCTTATTTCGAAAAGGACCTTACCGTGAGGGCTGTGTCTCACGACCTTGGGACAATGTTTTTGTCTCTGACCGGGTGCCGTCTCTGACCGGGTGCCGTCTCTGACCGGGTGCCGTCTCTGACCGGCTTGGCTTGATAAGGTCAAAATACTAGCAGCAGCAGGCTTATTATAATTATAACTATGATTATATAACAACCGCCATATCGTTTTTCCAAATCCTTATATATATGAGTATAATTCTTTTTAAAACACCTTTTTCTGACACCTGGTCAGAGACGGCACCCGGTCAGAGACGGCACCCGGTCAGAGACGGCACCTGATCAGAGACAAAAACATTGTCCCAAGGTCGTGAGACACAGCCTGTAATCATTTCTGCTTGTATAGCCTGTGTACCGATGCCATTCTGGTAATATACGTGTATAGTATTCCTCGCCTCACCTCTTTCCGTTATATCTCGGCCTATATGGACTGTAGTATTATTTATATGACTTCCCATTATTCCCTTATTTCTTTAATTATACCCATGCATACATATATATATATATATATATATATATATATATATATATATATATATATATATATATATATATATATATATATATATATTGTAGCGGACAGGAGGGTACTGTCGGCCGAGAATGTACACATTCTTGGCCGAGAATGCATGTCGGCCGAGAATGGGCGTCGGCCGGGAATGAGCACATTGGAGTTCATGAATAAAGGATCACTTGGTAACCCTTTAAGGATGGCTGTCGTGTCTTCTATACTATGCTTCTGATATCCTTACAGTGGTGACAGCGGTGAAGAAAAGGATATAAGGACCCATGACAGATGGATCACTTCAGAAGGATGGATGGAGAGACAGTGGGATAGATGGTGTGAGGATCCAAGACGACTTCTATGGTAATGGGCGTGCATGGGACGACAGAGGAGAATGAGTTTATACTGGTATGTGCTACTTCATGCTGTGTGTGTTGTTAAAGTCGGACGGTATTGGCAGACTGCAGATGATCCCAGTGAGCCGAGATGGCGGCCGTCGGACGAGGCTGGCGGACTAATGATGATCCAGGCACATGTTGGACGATTCTGGCTGATGGTAGATGAACTGGGCGAGCTGAGGGCAGCACAGGAAGGTGGTCAACGATCCTGGCAGACTGCAGATCATTGGGGTGAGTGGAGGACAGCACTAGAGGAGGTTGAACGATGCTGGCGGCCGTTGGACGATGCAGACCAGTCGGGGGTGGTACAGGAGTATGTCAGACGAGAGTGGCGGCCGTCGGACGATGCAGACCAGTCGGGGATAATACAGGAGGATCTCGGACGATCCTGGCGGCCGTCGGACGATCCTGGCGGGTCAGAGATGTCAGAGGAAGATGTCGGATGATCCTGGCAGACAGCAGATGAGCTGGCCGAGCTGGGGGCAGTGCAGGGAGGTGTAGGACGGCGCTGGCAGACTGCAGATGATCCACACAAGCTGGTGCCAACACGGGCAAAGGAGTCGGACGATGCTGTGAGGTCGGGGATGGTACAGGAAGATGTCAGACGAGACTGGCGGCCGGCAGACGAAGCTGGGAGGTTGGAGATGTTACTGGAGAAAGTCGGACGAGAACGGCGGCCGTCGGATGATCGGGGCAGGTTGGGACACACACAGGAGGATGTCGGACGATTCTGGCGGCCGTTGGACGATCCTGGAACGTCGGGAGGGATCCAAGAATGTGCAGCACGATGCAGGCAGGCAGGGGATGAGGCAGGCAGGTCGGGGACGACGCTGGTAGATCAAGGACAATGCAGAGGTCGGGGATGGTACAGGAGATCAGGGATGGCACAAGAGTACGATGTTGGACGATGCCTGCAGCTGTCAGCCAATGCTGTGAGGTCTGGGATGGTACAGAAGGATGTCAGACGACCCCAGCAGGGGTGGCATCGGCCGAGGGTGGGTGCATTCTCGGCCGAGAATGCATGTCGTCCGACTTGCATTCTCGGCCGAGAATGGGCACATTCTCGGCCGAGAATGGGCGCATTCTCGGCCGAGAATGCAAGTCGGACGAGAATAAACATTCGATGGGGGTGCCCAGCTAACAAAAGACGTTTTCCAAACGTTTGCAAACGTTTTGCAAACGTTTGGATGGAAACGTTTTCTATAGGGTTGTATGAAAAGGGTTTTCCTCCAAAACGTTTGCAAACGTTTGGAAAACGTTTTTTGTTACCTGGGTGGGCCCATTCTCGGCCGAGAATGGGAGAGGAAATCCGACAAGACTGGGGGCCTTCAGCGAGGTCGTCGTTGGAACTGGAGGATGTCGGACGAGACTGGCGGCCCTCGGACGATGCAGGCAGGTCGGGGAGGGTACTGGAGGATGTCGGACGAGACTGGTGGCCATCGCACTACACTAGCAGGTCGGAAATGCCAGAGGAGAAAGTCGGACGATACTGGCGGCCGTCGGACGATGCTAGCAGGTCATGGACTGTACAGGAGAGTGTTGGACGATGCTGGCGGCCGTCGGACGATGCTAGCAGGTCAGGGATCGTACAGGAGGGTGTTGGACGATCTCGGCCGAGATGGGGCTACTTCTCTGCCGGGTTTGGGGCTACATCTCGGCCGAGATTGGGGCTGCATCTCGGCCGAGTTTGGGGCTGCATCACGGCCAAGATTGGGGCTGCATCTCAGGGATCAAAAAGGAGTTTGCGGCTGAGATGCACCGAGAGGGGTCGGAGAGGCACCAGGACGTGGTGGATATGCAGCGAGAGGGGATGGAGATGCAGCGGGACGAGGTGGACATGCACCGCGAGGGGTCGGAGAGGCACCGAGACTTGGTGGAGATGCACCGAGAGGTGTCCGAGAGGCACCGGGACATGGTGGACATGCACCGAGAGGGGTCAGAGAGGCACCGGGACGTGGTGGAAGTGCACCGGGACGTGGTGGACATGCACCGAGAGGGGTCGAAGATGCACCGAGAGGGGTCAGAGATGGACCAGGACGTGGTGGAGATGCACCGAGAGGGGTCCGAGATGCACCGAGAGGGGTCGGACATGAACCGAGAGGGGTTAGAGATGGACCAGGATATGGTGGAGATGCAGCAGGACGAGGTGGAGATGCACAGAGAGGGGTCAGAGATGCAACAGGACATGGTAGAGATGCACCAAGAGGGGTCGGAGATGCAGCGGGACGAGGGGGAGATGCACCGAGAGGGGTCGGAGATGCAGCAGGACGTGGTGGAGATGCACCAAGAGGGGTCAGAGATGCAGCGAGAGGGGTCGGAGATGCAGTGGGACGTGGTGGAGATGCACCGCGAGGGGTCGGAGATGCAGCGGGACGTGGTGGAGATGCACTGAGAGGGGTCGAAGATGCACCGAGAGGGGTCAGAGATGGACCAGGAGGTGGTGGAGATGCACCGAGAGGGGTTAGAGATGGACCAGGACATGGTGGAGATGCACCGGGACGTGGTAGAGATGCACCGCGAGGGGTCGGAGATGCAGCAGGACGAGGTGGAGATGCACAGAGAGGGGTCAGAGATGCAGCAGGACATGGTGGAGATGCACCAAGAGGGGTCAGAGATGCACCGAGAGGGGTCAGAGATGGACCAGGATGTGGTGGAGATGCACCGGGACGTGGTGGAGATGCACTGGGACGTGGTGGAGATGCACTGGGACATGGTGGAAATGCACCGAGAGGGGTCGGAGATGCACCAAGAGGGACCAGAGATGTACCGGGACGTGGTAGAGATGCACCAAGAGGGGTTGGAGATGCAGCGGGACGAGGTGGAGATGCACCGAGAGGGGTCGGAGATGCAGCAGGACGTGGTGGAGATGCACCAAGAGGGGTCAGAGATGCAGCGAGAGGGGTCGGAGATGCAGTGGGACATGGTGGAGATGCAGCGAGAGGGGTCGGAGATGCAGCGGGACGTGGTGGAGATGCACCGAGAGGGGTGGAAGATGCACCGAGAGGGGTCAGAGATGTACCAGGACGTGGTGGAGATGCACCGAGGGGGGTCTGAGATGCAGCCTGACTTGGTGGAGATGCACCGAGAGGGGTCGGAGATGCAGCGGGATGTGGTGGAGATGCATCGAGAGGCATCGGAGATGCAGCGGGACATGGTGGTGATGCACCGAGAAGGGTCGGAGATGCAGCGGGATGTGGTGGAGATGCACCAAGAGGGGTCAGAGATGCAACGGGACGTGGTGCAGATGCAACAAGAGGGGTCGGAGATGCACCAGGATGTGGTAGGGATGCACCAAGAAGGTTTGGAACTTCTAGGGGGACAAAATCCATTGGAATCACTGGTTGATGGACCAGGGCGCCAGGTGGCGGGAGGAAAACCATCGGGATCACTGGGGGATGGACCAGGGCGCCAGGCGGCGAGAGGAAAACCATCGGGATCACTGGGGGATGGACCAGGGCGCCAGGCGGCGAGAGGAAAACCATCGGGATCACTGGGGGATGGACCAGGGCGCCAGGCGGCGAGAGGAAAACCATCTGGATCACTGGGGGATGGACCAGGGCGTCAGGCGGCGAGAGGAAAACCATCGGGGCTCCTGGTGGACGGACCAGGGCGCCAGGCGGCAAGAGGAAAACCATCGGGGCTCCTGGTGGACGGACCAGGACACTGGGTTGCGAGGGTTCAATCGGATGAACCAGAGGCTGCGATTGACGGCTGCCACACCGAGTTGGCCGACAATAGAACCGGGGTGGATGAACCAGAAGCTGGCTCGGACGAACCAGAGGCCATACGGAACAAGTACCCTACCGAGCCAGGCTATGGTTTCAGCCCCTGGCAGTTAGCTTTAACATCTCTCATAGATAGCCCAGGGAGTAGTGGACTCAGCCCTCCCTTGGTGTCATGTAAGATAAAACTTAAAAGTAGGCAATTAACTTCCTGTACAGCCTTCTGGCTTTATTGTGATACTTTAGTCAGGTTGGGCTTAGTTGCTTGTTGTACTAGAGGGGGCTTAGAAATAGGGTGTGGAGAGTGTAGCGGACAGGAGGGTACTGTCGGCCGAGAATGTACACATTCTCGGCTGAGAATGCATGTCGGCCGAGAATGGGCGTCGGCCGGGAATGAGCACATTCTCGGCCGAGAATGGAGACGCTGGGGGGTATATAAGTCGGGGCTGACTCTGTACTCATCGGATAGAGATTGGAGTTCATGAATAAAGGATCACTTGGTAACCCTTTAAGGATGGCTGTCGTGTCTTCTATGCTATGCTTCTGATATCCTTACAATATATATATATATATATATATATATATATATATATATATATATATATATGGGTGGGGGTCCAGAAAATGTCCATTTCACAAATTGAGTTATTTTTTTAAAATAATCATTTTAAATGAAGAGAATGCATTGGGATAACTACATAATTGCAAAAAGCCCAATGAGTACTAATAGAAAAAAAATGCATATTAATTATAATTTCATAATTTTTATAGATTTTAGCCACTTTTCAGGGAAAAAATGGCCAAAAATCGATGTCCCCTGGAAAAAATCTGATTTTAACGGAAATTTTCTCCCAATTATATTAGATTTACACTTTTTGCTTCATATGTGTTGCATACAAATGATACTTCTTCATAACACCATTTATTTCAATATTTAATTTTTTTTTTTTTTAAATAATTGTTTAAATTACAAAAATAGCAATTATTCTCATAATCTCATATATCTTTTTAAATGCTTGAATTTTTTGGAAAAATATTACACTAGATGGATGTTTTGTGCCATTAGGCATATCCCGGACACCTATACTCTTGGGCAGAATGATAAAAATTAAGACAATTGATCATTTTCTTGGTGAAATTAGAGCCCAAAGAAGGAATTAAAAATGACCTGTTTAAGCCAAATTTCTTGAAAAGGTAATTAATTATACAAATCCTGCATAAAATTACATATTACCTGCATTGGATAAGCGTATGTGTGAGCTCTACACTCCCATATCGATAGATTTTTTCTATTTTACATTTAACAAGCAAGAACAATTGTTTTCACTGGATGTTACGTTCACCAGATTGATGTTACGTTCACTAGATTCATTTAAACATTTTGAATAATATCAGCCTAAATGTCCTCTAAGGAGGAAGAGAAATATCCATGTGGTGCCTACATAGTACATGCACCATATACAATAAGAATCGTAACTTGGTGCAATGTCTTTGTCTTTGTAAATTAAGATATCAATTTATGTTACGTTCACTAGAATTATGTTACGTTCACTAGAATTATGTTACGTTCACTAGAATTATGTTACGTTCACTAGAATTATGTTTGGTTCCACGGAGACAGTAAATTGTCACGAAAATATGTCTTTTTTTGTTAATTTCTTTGGATAGGCCGCATGTATGTCTGTTTGACAAACCTATCAGCAAGGATGTATGTGGATGAATGCATGATTTATGTAATATTAAGAACTATCAAAACAACATGTCCTTTATTTTATGAAATGTTACGTTCACCAGATATATGAAAAAGTCTGAAATATGCATAAATAATTAAGATATAGCCATAACACAAATTGTCCAAGTATATCTGAGCATTACAAATGACACTGACCTGTTTCCATCATTTTATCATAAACATATTTCATTCTAGAAACTATTCAATTTTTGTGTTACGTTCACTAGATGTTACGTTCACCAGATATATTAAAAACAACAGAATTTCGGTCTAATTGTCTTATTTTTCTTATATTAAGTATCTGGGACATGCTGTGACTTTTTTTGCATAGGTATTATACCACAACCAACTGAAAACAATGCTATTATTGACTAATATTTCATTATAATTCCTCTATTTTTCTGCTATGTTACGTTCACTAGATCCCACTGAACACCTCTGAATAGTAAAATAAACACAAAAGAATGGCAGAAAATACAAAATATCTTCAGATATGTTAGAGCACTTTGTATACTTTCACCTGGGTTTCACAGCTAGTTTAATACTCTTCCATGTTAGTACTTTTCCCTATTTAAAAAGATTATAGGTTCGATTTAGACAGAAACCAACTGGCCATCAATTGACTCTAGCTATCAAACTATCACAATGGGGAATTAAAAATAGAGAAAAAGTGTACAGCACCCTGTTACATGGTAGGAAATGACACATTTTTGCCCTAATTCAGTGAATCAAGTTCATAACTAAAATATGTCATTATATTTTTTCACTTTTCTCATGTTTATGATAATATCTGGTGAACGTCACACACTTTTGTTTCATTAGTAATTGTATTTTTCAAACTTACATAGAAAAAAAAGTAAGAATCCTAGTATCACAAAATTTGGGAATGTGATGGTTCATTGCCTCCTTTATATATAGACAAATCTGCTACAACATTTGGGCAATTCAGAAATATTATTGTTTTTCACTGGAAACGGACATTTTCTGGACCCCCACCCATATATATATATATATATATGTATATATATATATATATATATATATACCGCCCCTCTACATATATGTCTTATATATACTATACTATAACACATGATGAAGCATCCTGGGTGCTTTTTCGCCTAGGTGATTTTATTGCACTGATATAGAGCATTATAATTATATGCTCTGTTCTACCAGCAAAAACCGGCAGACTGGCCTGTTGAAAACACACATCTTACTGGCAAATGTGGGCCTACAGTGCACACCAGACATGCAAACTCTGAAGAGGAAAAAATCAGAATCCAGTATTTTTTTGGGGAATGTCACCACAAGAAAATTTGAAAGCCTATGACTAGCAATGCTGCATCCTGATGCATTTTATCATACAATATATTAAGGCTCAGCTCTGGATTATTTATGATTGGGGCTGGAAACTAGTTTATTTTTTACGAAAGGTTTTTAGGAAAATTGGAAATCCAGACTTGAAATAGTGCATTCTGATGTATTTTGGCCCCCCCCTTTCAATTTTTCTGCATCAATTTGCGTTGCATCGCTGTGTTGCATCAGTGCTACCTAGAAATGAGTGTATACTTGATATATAGGCTATATACCTTATTTATAATGCCTATCCCTATATTGCTTCATGGAATGTACCATAAAACCCCTCCTTTAAGACAGACTTATTTTAGGGTATATTTTTCTAAGAGGTTGTCTTAAAGGTGGGGTTTAAAGAGAAAACCCTTTCACCGTTTCATCTCATACACGGAGGTCGTCTTAAAGGTGGGGTTGCCTTAAGGGAGGGGTTTTATAGTAAATGTACTCCTAGAAATGGCCATTAAATATTCAAATTGTAAGTTTTGATTTTGATCTATGGGTTCATTAAATTTAAGCGTGAATATTAGGGACACAATATCTACCCAGCTCCCAGGAAATCGCAACCATACTCAAAGTGCAGTGCTTTAGAAGGGGGTCAGAGCGGCATATCCGTCTCCTAACTGGAACATTTGAGAATCTAGAAGTCAAGTGCTGTTTTCATGTGCACTTTGAAAGCTTAAAAGCAGGGTTGGTGGAATCCTGAATGGATTGTATACCCACAAGTTGACAATTTTGAATAACCTATATGTTACTCAATACAATCTATTACTGTGCAGTATCATGTTCCATAAATGTCAACATTACGGCTCAATCATTCCTTGTAGGTATTGCTCTCAAGGTCAAGTTAAAAATGAATAGCCTTGATCCAAGCCGGTGGACTGGTCAACCAACAGTGCAGTCTAGTCCTAGTTTGAAACAAACAGTTGGTAACAGCCTATCTGGAATGATGAAGCATCCTGGGTACATTTGATGATCACTATTTTAGTCTCTTTTATTGTTTTTTCGACTAGGTCGTTTTATTGCAATTGTAGGGGCCGGATTCCCCGTACCCTGGTAGAGAGCCCGAAGGGGTGAAACACCTGGGTAATCCTCCCCCTCTGTACCATACCGATCCAGTAACGTGAGACACGGTCTATCTGATAGGACAAGGGGATGTAGCTCAGTGGTAGAGCAGTCGCTTGGCAAACGGAAGGCCCCGGGTTCGAGTCCCGGTGTCTCCGAAAACGCCATTTTCGGAGAAATCGTGTCCCTCACACAATGATATAGCCGCAGATAAAATCTGCCAGAAAAGAAAGGTGTAAAAAGATGAACAGTTGGTAGCTGTTTGGGTGCAACTGCATAGGTTCATGTACTGAACCACAGGAGTGTGATGCAAACCACACTAGCATTTCATCCAACATTTAATAGTCCTACAACGGGTTCCCTTTTTTACACTGAATAATCGGTTTGGTTTTAGTTGGAATTATTACAAACCTTTTTCAATATTTGATAAGCAAATTGTTACTCTACCTGCCAATCAAAGGGTGCATTGATAAAACAATTTTGTTGATGCAATAATGGGAATTTTGGGGATGACCAACCATGTCAGTTTTTGGTTCAAACTCCACAAACATTTATTTTGCAGTCTGGTCTGCTCTGTTATACCAGCAATAACAATCAACAGGTAGACTGGCCTATTGAAAACACACATCTTACGGGCAAATGTGGGCCTACAGTGAACACCAGACATGCAAACTCAGAAGAGAAAAAAATCAGAGCTCAGGATTTTTGTGGGGAATGCCACCGCAAGAAAATGTGAAAACCTAAAACTAGCAATGCTGCATTCTGATGCATTTTGGCATACAATATATTAAGGCTCGATTCTGAATTATTTTTGATTGGGGCTAGAAACTTGTTTATTTTTAGGAAAGGTTTTAGGAAAATTGGAAATCTAGACTTGAAATTGTGCATTCTGCTGCATTTTGGCCAAAAATATATTACAACTCGGATCTGCATTATTCAGCCTCTATATGATTGGGGCCTTATCTTTTTTCAGGAAAGGTTTTGGGAAGATTTGACAATCTAGACCTCAAATGGTGCATTCTGTTTCCTTTTGGCCAACTATATTATGAGGACTGTTTTTAGTGGGACATTTTTGGGAACATTTGAAAATCTAGACCTGAAATGGTGCATTCTGGTGCATTTTGGCTAGAATTGTATCAAAGCTAAGATCTGTACTAGCCAGCCGCTATAATTAGGGATGGAACTTTGCTTTTTGGACGGAATTTAGGTCTTAGAAAATTTTGAATTCTTGACTTCAAATGGTGCAACCTGATGCATTTTGGCACATCTGACATGTCTACCCCCCATCTTAAACCATCACTGAAATAGTTATGTGTTCATTTGCCAATCACATGTCACAGCAGTAGGCCTACTATAGTCCGTGGCACCAAGAAAGGGACTATTGAATTAGGCTTGTTTTCTATGTGAAATAGCATGTAGAAACAATTCAAATGGGCACAAAATATTTCCCGATGAAGAGCTAAACACATACACATGAGAATAAATGTTTACAATCAGGGAAATTGTTCATTCTCTTGCTTGTATAGTGCAGTTTCACGACAATATTTGTAAACACTCTTTATTGCACACTGGAAGTATAGGGAATATCATCAAAACTCCCCCAAAATGCTGATTTTAAGCAATTTTTGAATATTTCGATCTCACTTTGTGGAAAGGCTCACATTTGCATTTCTTTAACCAGAATGTTCTAAATGGTACCATTGTGAAGAAAAAATTGTTCCCTCATCTATTTGATGACTAATTCCATCTCTTACAGTGTATTTCAATTTCTATAGGTGCTAATGCAAATCAAAGTCAGCAAAAAAAAAACATTTCAGAAATGTTTCTAGGGTATTTACAAATTTCACAATTACCCACATTTCTCCAGAGAAACATGACATTGTCATTACCTTAAGCTACAGAGCCTTGGCTAAAAAACGTTTTTTACATGAACATGATGCGACTACTAGTGCCAAAGTAGTGGGTCATTACATGAAATGCAAAAGGGCAAACATAGTTTGGCAGTCCCTTTCTTGGTGCCACGGAGGGGGGTTTGGGGGTATGCCCCCCCCCCCCCGCCCAAGAAAATTTTGAAAATCAAGAAGGCAAATAGTGAAATTTGATGTATTTTGATCTTCTTGTCTGACACATAAAGGTAAACAGAGTTCTCATTGGACGAATCACAAAAATGACCAATTTGGAAAAAATGAATCCGAGAAATCTGAGGAGTTTGCCTGCCTGGCACATACTGCCCCCCCCCCCCTATGAAAATTGTAAAAAATCACATAGGGCCTAGTAAAATTGTGAGATTTAACGGGTGCGATACAAAATGTTGCAAGAAAATTTTATGATGTTGGAGGTAATTTGCTGCATTTTAACTTTAAGGCATTTCTACAGAAAAAGTGAAGAGTTAAAGTATTCAGGCTGTGTCTCACGACCTTGGGACAATGTTTTTGTCTCTGATCGGGTGCCGTCTCTGACCGGCTGCCGTCTCTGACCAGGTGTCAGAAAAAGGTGTTTTAAAAAGAACCAGCCCCTTCGGGGGCCGGGATTGTGGGGCTAATTATAGTCTATTTTTTGCAAATTTACGTGCCATTTCTACTCTCTCCCCCCTCTCCAACCCCTCTCCTTCCCGGACCCCTCCCCCGGACCCCTCCCCGGACCCCTCCCTCACACTGGCGCAGGATCTTGGCATAGCTGCGTCCCACTGCCCCAGATAGCGCATGGTGATGTTGTCATGGCAATGCGTCCCTCTCAACCAGCAGTCACTCTCCTAGCAGATACTTACTCAGGGGCCCGACTCAGAAGTTTAAATTTGATTATTTCAAATATTTGAATGTTTCAGTGGGATATACTTAAAGGGGAAGATAAAGTGAATGTTTACTCTGGAATTTCGTACCAAACAACCACCATTAAATGACAGATATGTTGTATTAGCACCCTTTCATTGCTGAAAAAAAAGGCGGACTTTTGTGAGATTTTCTGTTTCTAGTTGCTAGATTCAATTTGCGAGAGTATTTCCATCTTTTATTTAGTTTCCTTTTGGAATACAATGGATTTTCGAGTATCATTATGATAGAGAGTAGGAATATCGCATATAAAGGACTCAAAATATACTTAAAGTTAAATTGAAAAGAAATATCGAGTTAGCTTTGAAAAAAGTACATATTTACATCTAGCCTCTTTTGGTTTATCTGTTCCTGTCAAGCACTCAAGCCTAATTCAATGGGGTGGTTCGCTGGTACCAACTTAGGCCGTTTTATATATATGGGAATTATACTCATATATATAAGGATTTGGAAAAACGTTATGGCGGTTATTACATAATCATAGTTATAATTATAATTAGCCTTCTGCTGTTAGTATTTTGACCTTATCAAGTCAAGCCGGTCAGAGACGGCACCCGGTCAGAGACGGCACCTGGTCAGAGACGGCACCCGGTCAGAGACAAAAACATTGTCCCAAGGTCGTGAGACACAGCCTTCAGCGTAATGTCGCGACAAATTGCGCCCCCTCCAAAGGTGTTGAGTTATAATGTTATTTTACGCCCCCCCTCAAGAGGGTCAAGTTATTTTACGACCCCCCCCCCTCGGAAGGGGTCAAGTTATTTTACGCCCCCCCCCCCTAAACTCACCACCCCCCCTGTTGTTAAAAAATAAACACTCCCTAAACCCACCAAACCCCCCTGTTCTTAAAAATGAACACTCCCTAAAGTTTTTTTGGGGATTTATGGAGATAGTCCTGCCACCTTTAGTTACACGTAGGAACTACAGGCCCAGCTGGCAAATTGCGGACTAAAAAACTAGTTTTTCCCTACTACATTTCTTGCAAACAGTGTCATTTGATCAATATTTGGAATAGAAAAGAACCAAAGATACCATGTTAAAGCTATTTTAATATACTATGTGTTTATTTACTACTCCATATGTACTCATGCACTTGCTATATAGTTATTGGGATATATATATGGATAAATATTACAAAAAGTTCAAATTATGCCATCCTTACTTTTGTGGGATGGGCTATAAAAAATAGACAAAAAATTATTAAAATTATTTCACTGGTATAAATGTAACCAGTTGACACCAGGGATACTTTCTGTACCATTTGTGGCCAGTTTTGATCGCTAGAATATATTATAGAGCTATCTGAGGTACAAAATCAAAATTCAAATTAGTGGCCTTTTTGAGCTAAAATCTTGGGACAGAGTAACCTGGGAAATTGATACATTCAATCATAATTGAAGAAGCACTAGAATATGGTCATTTTTTATGGGTTTTGAAAAATGACCTTTAAACAGACAGCATATGATCAGTTTATAAAAACAAAAGTCACAGATTTGATATTTTGATCACTTTCTAGCAGTTTGAAAATATCACAGAAAATGGCCAAAACACTGAATTTCACCCCAATACCGGTATTTTCACACATTTATGGTAGCAGCCTAGGGTAAATGTGGGTAATATCGCGCATGTGGTAATATCGCGCACCCCCCCTAAAAGGGACATTTTTCAAAAAAAAAAATTAAATTTTTTTTTTTTTAGTTAGCCACGTTATATCAAGTATCATTTTAATGCATATCATTTACCTGTGATATACATGTATATCAGGAGTCAGAAATGAACAAAAACACCTAATAATTAGTATTTTTTGATACTTGCTAAATCAGCAGTTTCTATACTAATTCCCATAGAGCTAATATCGCTCAGGCATGTTGTTATATCGCTCACCTATTTACAGAATAAAAAATAATATATTAAATAACAATGAAATGAGTGAATTAGTTTTAAAGGGTAGCCTTATGTGTTTTCTAACACCTGTGTAAATTTGGGGATGCTGCTTCTCACCAGACAGGTGTGAGAGCATTTGGGGTGAGGCACCCTGTTTTCACACTTTTGGGTGTTAAAACAGGTGAGCGAAACTACCCATATGGTCAAATGCACTGTAATTCAATGGGTGAGCGATATAACACAATGGTGTGAGCGATATAACAGCAATCACAACGATATAACCCAAAAATTTAGTCACTTTTAGCCCCCTGTTTAACATACAGGGGGTTGCTATTGGCATGCATTTTTTCTCTTTTTTTTTTCATTTTAAATTATTTTTTTGAAAAAACTGATTTTTTTCTTTTTTAATGACACTGGATAGGGGTGGGGGAGAACATTTGGGTAATATCGTCACTAGGTGCGCGATATTACCCACATTTACCCTATATAAATTGCCTATTAACATGAATATATTTCTTAAAAGGTCAATTTCTATAGTCCTCAGCTCTCAGGGCTTCTCTCAAGTCTGTATTCTTGCATTGTATAGGCTTTTGAAGAACTAGAATCTGAAATATAACTCCAAACACCTCCAATATTAGTTAGTAAGGCATCAGTCCGCTATTTGCCTGCCGGACCTGTAGCCAGAGTTCTGAAACGCTCGCAACGCCATCTTTTGACAAACGCGCACCTGTTTACCCACAATGCATTGTGCGCCACGTCGTCGACAGCCATATTGGAACGTGTATTGCCTGTGGTCGCGATCACTGAGCTCCCTAAAATGAACGTTTTCAGACTATGTGGGGACTTGTCCCATCTTTTAGCTATCGTACTGCTCGTGTTAAAGATATGGAAGACACGATCATGTGCAGGTAAGGTTAATTTACTGTAATATTGAGCGCTAGTGCACCCAGTTACCATTGTAAACACGAAGCGGGCGGGTGCCGACACGCTGGAGCTGTCTTGTTGGCTGATTCCTTACCGGCGAATGCCACATCACCAAAACAATACAAGAACATGCCGATGCTAACCAATTTACTCCATATCTATGCAAATTACGAATATGGCCCCGTTCATATGTATGTTGCACCCAGTTTTAGTGTAGTTTTGAGGTACTTTGTGGTCGCTCAGCGTATTTAATTGAGGTTGAGAGTGGTTTCAATTTGACACCCAGGGCCAGGGGCAGGGCCAGGGCAGGGGCCGGGCCCAACAGAGTAGAGCTTAACTACCTAAAGGTTCAGCCGGGTTCACCTCCCCCAGTGCAGCTCTGCTATGTTGTCCTTTGCTCCTAGGCTTTTGTTGGGTCCCCAAATAGATCTAGATCCCTTTCCAGATCATCTCCCTACTGTTATTACTGTAGGCTAGTTGTCAGGGGTAGATCTACTCTTTTTAAAGTACCCGGTAGGGTACTCAGAAGCAGTAGCTATAAAATAGAGTGCAATACTATTAAAAAATAATTAAAAAATTAAAATCACGCTGCCTGAGTGCCTCTCGATTTGCGTGAATTTATAGGTAGCCTACTACTCCAGGGCTAGGGCCTACCGACAGACGGCATACATACACTACAGTCTACAGTCTAGACATATTACTTATATAAGACTACACTGTCTACGGGCCCTGAGCCTGAGAGAGTCTCAGTTGTCATTCATTAACAGCTGGAAGGGGTGGGGCGTATACATGTGGACCTGAACTGAACTTCTGAAGACGTATATCAACTGAATGTGACACATTAAGTGTGTTCTATCTGATTTCCGGTAGGCATACTATACATATTTACATGAAAGACATTAATCTACTATGATTAGGGAGAGTGATGCTGGTACAAATTTCAACACAAGTATATAGAGTGGAAATCAGAGTTCCCCTAGCAAGTACCCTCATCACAGAATGCTATTGTCCTACACATATAGCATATATAGGGTGTGGTCCTTTTTAAATTGTTATTATGATAGTCTATTACTAGTGTTCGGGTACCTGATGCTAAACTATACTGCAACTTTACAAATTCTGATTTTATCAAGAATACAAAAATTCTAATATACATATAGACCTAGGCCCTAGTCTACTGTGGTATAAATCAGCCTGTTGGGGAATACTTTGCTGAGAGTTACACTTTACCATGATAAACCTAACCTTAACTGTAGTCAGAGAGATCTAAGCTACGGTAACCATAACCCCTACCCTAACCCTTGCCCAGGAAGCCATTGTAGTTGGTTTCTTATGAAGCATGCCCTGGGGAACTGGGAATCCTCAAGCATGGTGGTTTCTTGCAAAGCATCCCCAGGGGATACAGAGGGGTCTGTGGTTGGAGGATAAGCTATCTCCAAATTTCTTGTGCATGCGAGATAAGATACTGTGCTAATATGGTGCACCTTTAATACATGTATATAGAATACTGTCCCCATCACCAAGCTCATGGCAGTATCCGATATACATGTACGTGTATATACCTGAGTAGGTATACAGAATAGTTGAGTTGAGTTTGATATTTTTATTTGACAAATTCTTCTCATATATTTTACATATAAAATACATATAGTGAGCCATTGATCAATACCATTGATGATTCTATTTCCGCAATACTACCGGTACTAGGTAGCTCAACTTCGGATGTCTAACTCGGCTTATTACATGCTATGAAATATTCATGATGCAGACCAGATTGTATGGTTTTTAATGTGCAGTCAGGCTGGGCGGTTAAGTACTTTGTCACTGCAACGAGTTAATGGCCATGCTATATGAATACATGCATGCATAATAATCCCTTTAACAAATACTGTCCACGTGTAGGATTGGAATGCCACCCGGGGAATGCCAGCGCACATGTGCACGGCACTACCCCCCCCCCCCCCCCACCCTATAACACACTTGCCTATTAAAGGTTATTCAAACTGGGAGCTCTAATTACTGTTCACATTTTTCATGCATATTGAATATGTAAAGACATTAAGCAGTGCCTATACATTGTACCAGTAAACTTTGACGGGTGAATGGATGGTCTGATGAATGAGAAGACCGCACACAGTATAATGCATGTATGATACGATAGTACTTTACACACATGTAGTTACACACATCCAAATCAGAAGTTGACGATGTACCCAAAATACCATGGGATCACATTACATCCATGTATAACATGACACAAATGTACGCTATATAAAGCAGGAAGTCAAATGCTATAAGATAATGACGGAAGTTATGGTTGAGTGCCTTTGAGCCTAGACTCACACAAGACTAATGTAAACACATAATTATGCACCATACACACTCACGGCCTTATGACAAGATACAACAGGCCTGGGTGATGCATGAGATTAAGAGTGCTACATAACTTTATTCGATGCTATGACTCCGTTATACCATGCACCGCTTACTCAATGTGATCTTCTAAAATTTGATATCACTTAATGCACTAACTCTGCTGGGCATATACTAGTACCTTGTACATAAAGTATGTCACATATGAGGGACGGGGGGGTCTTGGTACCCAATGACAGATGTATGGGAAAACGCATGACAAGGGGACGGGGGGTCCAAAATGGCCAAAAAAGGCGTGGCATACTTTATGGGTGGCCCCTAAAGAGAGTGAAACCAATATATGTATAGTCACTAGTGTAACTGTAAGGGGAGGAATCAGTGTTACAAATAAAATTCTTTCATTTCAGGTCTGTCCGGCAAGACACAGATCATGTTTGCCTTGGTGTACGCCACGCGGTACCTAGATCTTTTCACCAACTTCATCTCGCTCTACAACTCGTCCATGAAGGTCATCTTCATCGGGACATCATTCGCGACAGTGTTCCTGATGTTTATGAAGTTCCGTGCCACATACGACAGCAACCATGACACATTCCGGATGGAGTTCCTGCTCGTACCTGTAGCCGGCCTCTCTTTTCTTGTTAACCATGATTTCTCGCCACTCGAGGTAAGCTCAGATTTATGCAGTCCCCTATCTTAGTAACATACCGGTAGCTGTATATATACCTATATCTACGTCTGTTTATGTATGCCGTATCCGACATAATAAGCGCCCCCCACCTTTTTTTGGGGGCATTTCTATACTAGAACAAAGGCTCAAAGTTTATGATTTTGGAGACCATTAAACTCTTAAGTACTAACATCATACAAAACAACTTTGTAAGCGCCCAGGGTGCTTATTACGTCGAATACGGTATATAGTATTGAGTATTGCTCGTTGATACTGACATAAGTCTGTCAGAAAATATCGGAAAAAAACAACAACAATATAAACATGAAATCTGTTTGGAAGTAGCATATAATGCGCCAACGACCATAAGATTTTAACCTCATTGTTCCATTTATTTGCAGATCTTGTGGACCTTCTCCATCTACCTGGAGTCGGTGGCCATCTTGCCTCAGCTCTTCATGATTAGTAAGACGGGTGAAGCCGAGACGATCACGAGCCACTACCTGTTTGCACTAGGCTCCTACCGGGCACTCTACATCATCAACTGGGTCTACCGCTACTACTTCGAAGGGTTCTTCGACCTGATCGCTGTTGTCGCTGGATGCGTACAGACCATCCTCTACTGTGACTTCTTCTACCTCTACATTACAAAGGGTAAGTGGGCGGATGATGGATCTATGTTAAACCTGCTTTATTGCATTATTCCCTTTATAGTCATGAAGCATGAATGCAGACCTGGGGAGTATTTCAACAGTGTTGCATTCAATCATCATGATGACCATATGCTGTCGATACAGCAATATTTGTGAAGGGTCAGTATGCTGCATGCATACAGACAAAGGGCATAATACATTAACGTACCATGCGACCATTAAAGGTAAAGGGGAGGGTTCGGTCAATTTTATGCTACCAACAATATCTCTTATTAGTTTGATGATGTGATTGAAGCGAAAAAATAAATACCTCATAGAGATTAGTGCTGATATATTGACATTTGAACACCCTTGGCCCATTTTTTCAACATTTTTGAACTTTATGAAAAATTGACCAATAAGATCCCAACCAAACTTCTCAGATGTTAATAGATGATCTGAGACATAATCCATCCATAAAAATAAGTAGTCACAGGTGAAACTAATGAGCCATGACTGATTTAGGGGAAAAACACAAAATAAATTGATTGTATTTATTCTATACCGTATTTCCCTGTTTATAATCCTGAGCTTCTATTGATTTCAAATGGGGTATTGACCCAGCTTATGAACGGGGCAGGCTTATATTCGAGGCAGGCTTATATTGTTTTCATCTACTCTAATTTCTAGATTTATAGAGCTACTCTAGCAGTCTGCCTAAAATTATCAGATATATTCATCATCTTTTACACATTTTTAATAATATGACAAATTCAAAGGTTTTCTTTCTCTAAATTATACTCATCTTAAGGGGTGGTAGTTAGCATCATGTACATGAAAGAAATGTAAAAAATACTCCAATTAGAAGTGAAATTATGCCCCTCTGTGAAGAAATTGTATTGGAGTTTCCTTTATTGACCAGGCTTATATTCGGGCCCCAGCTCATACTGATTTCAAATGGGGTATTGACCCGGCTTATAAACGGGGCAGGCTTATATTCGAGGCCCAGCTTATAAACGGGGAAATACGGTATTTTGCAACACAGAAGAGAAAGTTACAAACAATTTGATCCAAAACCTTACCTATATGTAGATAAGATCATAAGATAAACTTCACATTCAAAATAGTATTGATTCATAGATAATTTAATACAGTTAGGGACTTATTGAAATATTTTCTAGTCGGTCCAGACAGGTCATAATAGAGTAGCACATCGCTTTAGGTAGTAGCAAAACACAGTGAGACGATATGCAGAGTGCCATAGTCTGACATTTAAAGGGTTGATAAATGTGATTAAACACATACTAGTATACAACAGGGAGACATGCTTTAATCATGGTTCGAGGTAGTTTCATTTTTTGCCACCAGGTGCTGAAATGGGAGGCCTACCCATTTAAAGGGTTAAGGATGTGGAATTTGAAGGCAAGGTTTTCGGTTGATACACTGCACTATTATGCACCTGAAATTTACTTGAATTGGAGCCAAGTAGACCCATTGATTGCGCTCCATGTGTGGAAATGAAATTAATAATACAGATGAAGCATCCACATAATGCTGTGCGATGATACAACCCATTTCCTCCTGTTTTGAGGATGCTCTATTTGACTCGATAGACCCATAATAAAGACGCCCTTTCTTTTGCCCACAGTTTGGAAAGGCAAGAAGCTGACCCTGCCTGCGTAAGGCTGGACCACTGTAGGACTTAGCAGCACGAGATAACGAAGCAGGATGGCGGACTGCCAGTTTCTATCGGGACTGATGGCATGCGACTTTGTGATGATGATGATGATGATGATGCTACACATCTTATCAAGAGGAAACCAACCATGGGGAGCCGCGCTCTTTTCTGTGTTGTCAAACAGTAACTTTTTATTCAGGTAACTTATCTCTTTGGATGACACAGGCATTTGTATGTTGTATACCCCACGTTGCGGTATACCCTACATAGTCTGTCGCTTCTGTTGTGTCCGTTGGAAGTTATATGTTTCATTTCTAATATCTGGCCCTTGCTATTCTATTCGAACACAAGATACCAATTCACCTATAAAGTCGTATGAGCAGAGTCGGGAATTTCGTTGATGTGCTCCGGCACGATTTGTATTATACATATCTTGCGATGTCGAATGCTGACAGATTTAAGTTATGTGCTGGTCTGCATGTCATCATGATACTAATGCACAACAATGTAATATCAAAGTACTTATTTTACTACTAACACACTTAAGACGAGGTTTAACACAATAGACTTACCTAGCTTCTTGTCTTAAATGTGCAATAATTTTTCATCAACTGTTAATCGATGGGTTTTGAAAAGGATGTGGGAACATGTACTTGGGAAATGGGCTTTGTAAAACGTTGTTATTTACCAACTAGTATATATGCCATAATGATAATAAGTACGCTAGGTTGTGAGTGTTTTGGACTCGCGAACATGTACATAAGTGTAGATAGATAAAGCGTGAGTGGAGAACTTTTCCACCAAATCGGTATCTCGAGCAGTCCCCCCATGGTATGTGCTTCTTTCTAAATGTCATAAGATCAACTGCTGTCCCCAAGAAAATGAAGATAATTTTAAACAGAAGGGTCGGCTGACTGTCAAGCAGCAACGACATTGCTGCATAGAATGCGATTTATGTAAATCTAATTGTATATTGAGCGATATGACTGGGTTTCTTCTACTATTATTATTGTACTAAAAGTATGTCAATGGGGTTTGGAATTGAATGGAGGGCTATGGGTGTATGTAGAACAAGAGTGTATGGTACGATCAGGAATTACCTTTATAAGTGTTTCCCCCTTAAAACCTTTTCCTGTCTGAACATCATGCAAAATGTCATATGTAGCAACCTTATCATCTTGTGAGCAAGTGGCATTATTGTATGGCTGTGGCTGGTGTCGTTCTGGAAGCACTTATCCCTAAAATGGTCACCACTCCTGCACAATTATTGTCCCCCACACCAAACTAGTTTCATTTTCATAAAGTACTCTTGAACAAATATTTCTGTGCTCATGTGATGGGAATGCGTTGGTGTAGTTGTTAGTGGTTGCAGTTTGACCTTGTATCAGCAGTGAGTAAGGGTTGGGTGCTGGAGGAGTGCGCGTGCTACATATTCCCGACAGTCATAGCATCATTCATTAACACAGATCACACTAGGCTGGTTGTCGAGCGAGACAATGAGTACGAAAAGGAAAATTGTACTGTCGCGGTTAAGTGCCATGTTTTGAGTAAGCACTGGCAGTATATATGGAGGTCTTGGAATATATCTTTCAAGTTTTAATGGACTTTTTATAGGTCTTGTATAAACGCTAAGGGTAAACAGGCCCCTAAATGTATATGGTCCAGGAGCTTATTCACGATGGTACGGTACATCAGCCTAGTTTAGCGAATTAAGACTGGCCGATAACCAAAAAGTGGTTGACCATCATAGTACACTCATTTGATCTCTGCGTGTGAAAACATTTTCTTTTCTCATTTCGCGAGACACCATGCCGTGTTGTATCAGCATATTTGAATGAATGGTGAATGATGTCATGATGATGCTATTTATGTAATTAATGTACGATATATATACATATAGGCCGGTAAGCGGCACCCCTTTGGTGCGGAAAGAAGTAAACAGGAATGCACAGCGTTAAATTCTAACTGCTGTCGAGCGGTATGATATGCGCTTTGTAGCTTGCGGATACATGTAGTAAAAGCATTAGTTCTAGTAAGTTGTACGTGCGAGGCTGCCTCAAATTTAAACGCGCAGATCAAGGTGTTGGTGACACACCTCCCAACATTCTGCCAACTGAAATGTATTTTTTTGAAGTGCTTCTTACTCAAGGTACTTCTGTAATAAATTCTGAACTGTATTGGACCAAGTTGTGGTGTCTTATTTGTTTTATTTATCAATCAAGATGCAAACTATTTCACATAGGATGTTCAATTTTTTATCGGCTTTACAAAACTATCTAAACACTAAGGCAAAGATGGGAAAACACGGTATTGACAATTAGTAGCTGTTTATTTCATGAGACTATTTTAGGAAGTCCTTAAATGATACATTAAACGTTTACAAAGATCTGCGATATTGATGCGTTCCTGAAAAAGAAAAGAAATGGAACTGAAAATATATTAATGCTTTTATACCAGTACTACATTTCTAACTTTATGAAAGCGAGTAAATGCTACAATTATGAAATTGCGAAGGTGCAATTACATATAATTGGCTTACCTTGATCGTGGTATCGCGGTTCCGCATCAGTGCCACACCGGCCTCCAGAGTTTTCTGTGACAGGATCACGGTCCACATAACACCCGTCTCATCGTACCTAAACAGTATGTAAATCTGAGTTATACCACGGTACAGGTACATATACATGTACTTTTAGCAACAAAGTTTGGACAAGAATTACAGTATGTAAAAAGGATTTACTCAGTCGGGGGTATGGATTATACAGAACGTATCTGGACACATATTTGACAAAATTAGCGTACATCGCCTACTAAGTGCACACACCCTTTTGTTGGCAGAATTCCAAACAATAAATTACCCCAAATCTCTCACTCAAACTGCGAGCAATGTGCATATCATTGTGTGTTTCAGCGCAATATGCGCTAATACAGTACCACATAATCAGGATTATTGGATTTGCCCAAAGTCCAGCTGCAGCTATAAGCTACTGTAACATAGATTCTGACCAACCTGTTCATATTAGTGGCTCCCTCTGGTGAGATTTCATGTACATCGAGAACCGATATCCCGAGCCCCCGCATCTCGGTGGCCAAGTGACGTGTGAGCTCGACCAGATCCTCCGGGTTCCCGTCTTGCCCTTCAGTGACTAAGGCCACGTAGTACGGTGTTAGGAGAGGGTGTAGTCTCAGTACCTGTCGGGTTAACAATCGGGACACAAGTCATATTTCTGGAAATAAAGTTAGTTACCATGGTGGCTCCTATCAATTTCCATGGGACTTTTAATACCCCTGCCGCTGATATAAGACCCGCACTTACTCAAGACCGGCACATATTAAGGTGGGTCGCTACCTCTTGAATATGGACGCACTGCGCAGGTACCTGCGCATATAGCTTAAATGGCTTAGAATGAGCTGATATTTAATCACTGGGTTCATATATATGCTGACTAAGCAATATCCAAAAATTAGACGATTTTGAGAAAAATTGAGCTTTATATTGGACTTTGAATATTTGATATATTTGTAGCCGATAATATTTGCTATTTTTGACATAAGCTAAAAAATCGGAATTATTTATCAATAAATCATTATCTAGATTGATATAAATGCCATTACATTGCTTGAGGTAACCAAAGGTATGAAGAACAACCATTTTATACCCTGATTCTTGCCATTTTATCCAACATTTTAGGCATTAAATAAAAGATTTTGACGATTTTTGCACTATTTTTTAACTTCAAAGGCCAAAAAAGCTAAAAATATGCCCGGGACCCCCTATCAAAAGCACTTCTTTATGTTAGCAAATGATCTTAACTATTTTTTGAGAGAGTTTAAAAAAATTCTGTTAACTTTGAATACTATTTTCAGCTAATAACGCTGCAAAATAATGAAAATATGGCATTGTACTACTTGGGGTATCCACGCACGCACGTGGCTGCGCCTGACGCACACTACAGCATTGAAAAGTGGGTTGGAAGCAAAAAGTGGAAGGTGGAGATGGAACTCAAAACGAGAAATGCTTATAATACTTTTAATTTGGTATTTAAAAATACATGGGTATTTTTCCAATATGGGTGTGAAATTCCTCATTGGTGAATAAATCAAATACCCCTATAAGTGTTGTATTTGGGCCATTATAAGTTAGAGAACATCTGAATTACGGGCCCACCACGAAGGGAGCAAGGAGTAGGGCAGGAGGGAGTTGTAGTGAAATCTACAAGGTGCATGTTGCAGGTCTCTATTCTCAGCTACAGTAGGACGCTGCTCCACCCACCTGTACATGTATGCAATTACCTACGTTTGTTTTCCCTATAAGAAGATGTAGATTTCCGTATACCCAATGAAGAGGGCTAAGAGTGGCTGCCAATTCTCACCCGGGGCTAAGGGTGTTGATTTCAGCTCGTCCCCAATAGCTACAGTAGGACACTAAATGGCAAAGGGGCCTTCCATGCCAAGTAAGTTTTGGGTACAAGTTGGCGTTCATTTTCTACTGAGTAAAGGGCATATTTGGATACCCAAAGTCGGACTATGCCGGGTAGAGCAGCGTGCCACAACTCCCATCTTACCCTTATAGGGGAGAGAGGCATGTGGTAAGTTTTGAGTACTGGTGGTGCAGAGGGGTCTCCCCCTCAGGTCGCAAGGTCGTTTTTTTAGACCCTTCATCCTATAATCAATTTTATGCAAAAGTCGCCAGGTCGCTTAAATTATTGCCCCAGGTCGAAAAGTCGCCTGGAAAACGGCCGAAAACGGCCCAGGTCGCCAGGTCGCCGAAAACCCCTCTGCAGTCACAGTACTAGTGCCGAGAGCACATGGTTAATGGGAGATGGTTTAGTTTGCCATTCAGTGTCTTATTGTAGCTGCCGGTAGCACGTCGCTGAGGACGTGCTCACATAAGCACCATGGCACCCAACCCACTGCTCAGTGCTGTAGCCTGTATAGGGCGCAGCCACGTGGGTGCTGGATACCAAAAGTAGTGCAATGCCCGCTGCTTCACCCACCTGTACATGTATGAGGATACCTACATTTGTCTCCCCTATAAGGGGAAGATGGGAGTAGTGGTACGCTGCTCTACCCAACAGTGCATGTATAGGACTCCTTACTTTTCTTACACTGAATAAAGGTCAATGTGCCCTTTATTCAGTAGAAAATGATACTAACTTAGACCCAAAACGTACCACATACCTCTCTCTCCCCTATAGGGGAAGATGGGAGTTGTGGTACGCCGGTCTACCCACCAGTACATGTATAGGACCCCTTACTTTTTTAACACTGAGTAAAGGTCAATATCCCCTTTATTCAGGTCTACCAATTATGGTACTATTCTACTGAATAAAGGGCATATTAGCCTTTATTCAGTAAAATAGAAGTAGGGGACCAGTAGGCCTACCTAGACATACCCAAAATGTAACACAGTAGCTGCGCTGCCCTACAGGGGAAGAAGATTATAACCAATGTAGGACCCTTTGACAGTTTCTATTTATTCTCACTTTTGTGTCCTACTATAGCACCTGCTTGCACAGTGGAGGGCACTGGCTTGGACAATGTTGATTTCACCGTACCACAACTCCCATCTCCCCCTTATACTAAGTTATAGGCCTGGCCTATATAATATGATGATGGTGCAGGTAGAGGAGCGTACCACTACTCCCATCTTCCCCTTATAGGGGAGACAAAAAAGTATAAGTATCCATACATGTACAGGTGGGTAGAGGAGCGTACCACTACTCCCATCTTCCCCTTATAGGGGAGACAAAAAAGTATAGGTATCCATACATGTACAGGTGGGTAGAGGAGCGTACCACTACTCCCATCTTCCCCTTATAGGGGAGACAAAAAAGTATAGGTATCCATACATGTACTGGTGGGTAGAGGAGCGTACCACAACTCCCATCTTCCCCTTATAGGAGAGACAAAAAAGTATAAGTATCCATACATGTACAGGTGGGTAGAGGAGCGTACCAAACTCCCATCTTCCCCTTATAGAGGAGACAAATATAGGTATCCACAAACATGTACAGGTGGGGGGGGGGGAGTAGCGTACTACAAGTCCCATCTTCCCCTTATACAGTTATAGGGGAGACACATGTAGGTAGGTCGTGTGTGGTACGATTTATACATACTAAATGAAGACCGATATATGCCCCTAATTATTTTAGTAAGAAATGAATGCTGCCTTCTCCCATACTTCTACAGCACTGAATAAAGGTTGATATACCCTTTATTCAGTAGGAAATGAAGGTCGAGTCCTCCCATATTTCTCTACTGAATAAAGGTCAATATACCCTTTATTCAGTAGAAAATGAAGGCTGAATTCTCCTATATTTCTCTACTGAATAAAGGTCAATATGCCATATATTTTACCTGCTGATTTCTGACCTGCGTTTTTTTGCACATTTGTGTCCTACTATATAACACTATAACACCTCCCTCCCCACCCCTGCCAGACGCAGTTGTTTCTTTCACCCCCGCCTACTAGTACATGTATGATGGTGATCATGAGTGGGGGAGAGGGGGGGGGGGGCTGAGTAGGGCTTGAGTGGCTGTTCAGGACGGGGGTGAAATGAACAACTGAGTAATTATCACAGCATATCCAAAACGTACCACACAACTCTTTCCCCTATAAGGGGAAGATGGGAGTTGTGGTACGCTGATTCACCCACTAGTACATACCCACAGCGGAGGGCAGCACGTGGCTGAGGAAATTTTCATGTTCATTTCACCCCCTCCACCCCACTGCCCTATATATAGCTGTGCATGGTGCCATGTTGTGCGGTCCGTTTGCTGTGTTCACATTCCACTTTTTGACCAACCCCGTACCTCGGGCATTGGATACCCCAAGTAGTACAATGCCGAAAATATGTTCCTATTCTTTCCGGAAACATCATATTTTTACCCAGAACGCCATTGCATGCAACTGTAAAATTATTTTTGCATTGAAGTGGCACATATAGGCGTTTCACATGTGAAGTTTTACATTTCTGTGCATAATTGTTGATATGAAAAAAAATCATGGCAGTTTTCACATTTTTTTCTATTTTTTTGTGAAAAATGAAAATACTTTAATTTTTCAAAATTCTGTAACTTAAAAAGTAGCTCGGGACCCCCCATTTTTCTTTTCATTTTCCGATTCTATATGATCTAGACTGCATGTAGGAAAAAAATAGAGAGATTCTGTTAACTTTGATCAAAGGGTAGCGACCCACCTTAAATGTGTAATATATTCTCCATAGGTCTTGAAATAACAAAACCACTTTATCCTGCATTGACTGAATGATATTGAGACCTAATTTTCCCAGCTGCTTATCAACTTACAAATACATGTAGCAGTTGTATGACGGTTACCTGACGCGGCTCCTGTGGCTGCCCGGCGGTGGTGTCCGTCTCCTGGAAGGCGTCAGACAGGAAGGCTGAGGTGGCGCGCTCCACGGTGGTGCGGACCTCCAGTAGGTCTGGTAACACATACCTCCCGGAGGACAGGCCCTGCAAGCCAACACATTATCACAATTACACTCTAAATTACTAATGACATTTGTTCCCACCAAAATTTAACATATAAAAAAAGATATACCGGTAATTACTGTTTCCCTGACAATATTTACCGTACCGTCATAATGTAGCGCCAGGCAGTCTTCAATTCTATGAGGACATGCTTGAATCTCAAAAAACGAATGGTACACCAGTATATTACAATGGACTTTTTATGATATTTTTTCCCCTATTATACACTAAGATAACAAAAATGCCATTCGCAGCACCTACAGTACCTCTAAGCTGACTCCGAAGAGATCCTGCATGTCAGACAAAGGTTTACTGCCGTGGTTGCGGATGGATTCCACTCCGTCCCTCCCCCAGGGGAAGGTGTACTGGATGTTAATAGTTGGTGCGACTTCCATGTCGTCAGGGTTCTCAGGTACCGCTGTGAAGGCTGAGGGAGTCTTCGCAAACTGTAATAAACAATAGTATTGAGAGGCTTGTACTTATAACCATCAACTGGGGGGCTTCCATTAAGTATGTACGCACGAAGGAGGGTGGGGGGGGGGGGGTCTATTTTCTGAAAGTCTTTGCGTACATGTATATAACCTTTATTTCAGTGTGTACACGAATTTTAGAGAGGGGGGGGGGGGGTGGGATCAATTTCTTGAGAAAATTTGCGTACATACTTTATGGTAGCCTCCTGTGGAATGTATACTTTAAGTTAAAACCATCAGGTCTGTGAAGAGCGGTAAGGTTGCTTGTCGGTGTATCATGACGACAAATAAATATGGAGCTAAAATGCATCATGCTGTCCCTGAAAGGTATTAACATAGTATTACTCACCTTGGTCCACCACTGTAAACGGGTTGCTTGGAGCCGGTCCATCCATTGGGAGGCTTCAGCCGGGGGTACATACAGATGTAAAACCATTTCTGTCTGTTCTGCCGAGCTGCAGCATTTATAGACAAACATTGTATGGTGTCCCTCTAAATATGATACATATACACCAGAACCATATCAGCCTACTGCAGAGTATTCCAAGAAAGACTTAGGTTTGTGGTTACCAACGCATACTTTTTGAAAATGTATTGATATTATTAAATCCTCTCAAATATACACCCCCTCTCTTAAATCTAGATAAAAAGTCATGTTAAACTATGAACAATATCATACCCTACCTGTAAATAAAGTTGTGTATCCCTGGGTTGGGTGGTTGTATGCAGCGTCCTATCTGAGCTGACCCAAATGGCAGCCTAGACCTAACCTGGTTCAGGGTGGGCAGATAGTGCTGCAGGATCCCTGAGACAAGAGACAGAACGCTGCAAGTTAAATCCCTTCAACCATAGATACCGTATTTCCCCGTTTATAAGCCGGGTCTCGAATATAAGCCTGCCCCGTTTATAAGCCGGGTCAATACCCCATTTGAAATCATTATAAGCCGGGCCCCGAATATAAGCCTGGTCAATAAAGTAAACTCCAATAGAATGTCTTCAGAGGGGCACAATTTCACTTCTAATTGGAGTATTTTCACATTTCCTTCACGTACATGATGCTAATATACCACCCCTTAAGCTGAGTATAATTTAGAAAAAGAAAACCTTTGAATTTGTCATGATATTATTAAAAATGTCCAAAAGAAATGTGTAAAGATGATGAATATATCTGAGAATTTTAGACAGACTGCTAGAGCAGCTCTAATAATTAGAGTAGATGAAAATAATACAAGCCTGCCTCGAATATAAGCCTGCCCCGTTTATAAGCCGGGTCAATGCCCCATTTGAAATCAATAGAAGCCCGGGCTTATAAACGGGGAAATACGGTATTATTTGGGTTTATTCATTTATTTTTTTCAAAATGTATTTTAAATCGTTTTCAAGTCGTTTTATATCTATATTCTTACAATGGTATATTTCATTCAAGTTCTGATCTTGCTTTTACAGCAAAATAATACCCATATGAACCCCTTCACTGGTACAAAAATCGATATTTGGATAATTTCCTTGTGTTACCTTCTTACCGTCTGATAAGCTTGACAAGAAGTTGTTTGAAGCATCATTGGTTGGCCTGAAAGTGGAAGACTACGATAAGTCATAGAATGAGCAATATGAACTAGTACGGTAAATTCTTGCGTAGGAGCCGCGGCTCGTACTACTACTAGTACAAGTTGTACACGAGTCAGACTCGGGTTTAATTTGATAACAAACATACCTACAGAGGGTGCAGCTTATACGAGATGGTTTATGAATGTACTACAGTACTAAATTAGCAATTTTCAGATGCACTGTGTAGCTAAAAGATTTGTCAAAGCTAGGGGTGCGGCTTATACACGAGTAAGGCTTATAGATAAGAATTTATGGTATACATACGGCTGTGTAGTGTTAGCACTGTCGGGTAACGACGCGTTCTCCACCAGGTGTATGTTGGCGTTGGTCCTGCCACAGCTCTTCCACCTGACATAACGAGGTCAAATTACTTAGGATAGTTTTGATCTTATGCTATCATTATAAATTATTCTGAATCTTACAACAATTTAGTTAATTTACCAATCTGGTAGCTTTATGCTTTACATCTCCATTCGGTAAACTGATCAGTTGACTTGAGGTTACACTTTGGATGTGAGAAAATGTCTTAATTTATTAAAGCAAAATTACAAGATTTTAATATTCATACTTCACTGACAATTCGAATATCAAAACAACCATTATACTTAATTAATACTAATACCATTCGTTAACTATGTATCTCCTCAATCTCGCTCCTCGTGGTCCATAGTTGTAGCAGGTATAGCTTGTCAGATTGATCATGCATTCCACTGGGTAGGCTATGCCGTGACCCTGACACAGGCTGATTAACTTCTGAAGCATCTGAGAAACAAATGTAAAAGATATTGCATAAAAACGAGCTTGTAAGTTGTATACAAGGCGTTACCAGGATTGTAAAGGATTGTACATTACACAATGTAACACAGATTGTCACGTCCACTTTCATTTCGTTTTCTTATTGTCCTGACTCAGAGAGCTGATATTCATAGACCAATGAAGAATAAATATCCTAAGCAGGTCTTGGGGTTTGGCATCTTCCATGAATCATAGAACATGTACCTCGGTGGAAGGAGTGGGTGGGCCAACATAAGTAATCTAATGAAATACAAAAGAAAATAATGCCAGAAAACATAACCATCTCTTTTATTTTACTAATCTTTTATTTGTCGTGTATAATTTACATATAGCACCTTTCTATGAAATATTCTGCCAATATAAACTCCCAATAAGTATCCTTAATATATTACCTTCCGATTTCTGAACATTTGTTACAACTACAGGTAAAGGAAAAGTTTTTTCTATCGTCAAAATGAATTTAAACCCACTTTTCTATAAATTAAACTAAGGCACCTTTATTATTCTTTAAGAGAATCAGTTATACATAAATCTGAGACCAGGATTCTGGAAGACGCATATATCAGATTGGCTGGAGTTCCTTAAAAATATCTCTAACGCTGGAGAACACGCTCAAAATTGTCTTCAGTTTTTTTCTAAACGAATTGCTCAGGAATTATTGTTCTCTCACAGTATCCCCAATTCTTGCACTACCTGTATTGTTAAACTGTCCCGTCATTTGTTTTTTACAGTACAAATGTATAACATAGTCATAGTCGGCAGTGAGTCGCAGTAAGCAGAATAAAACAGAACTTTTTTTTGATCTACAAAACTTCTTAAAGGCACAGATCTCGGTACCCCTCCAGCGGCAGTCAGAGTGGAGCCGGAACAGGTATTCAGTCCTATTTATAGGGGCGCTGGGGCTTTAACCACGGGTTTTCATGACATGTCAAATCAATGTGTAAACACTTCTTTGTTCTACATGTTTGATGGGCAATATTGTCTCTTATGTGATCCATGTTTGTTAGAATATAACACACGCTACAGAACACATAATTATAGAGTGACCATTAACAGTGACATTATACATGTATTATCACATTCCCTTTCATAAGCAACTAGATGTGTAACCTTCTTTTAACAGGAGTTGAAAATGTAAACACAAAACAAATTTAAATGCAAGTGTCGGATGTCCACATAACCATTTGACGGCGACACAGCGTCATATGAATGCAGCCCTGTCGAGTTATTTGCCCGGTTGATGCACTTATGAATGGTCGGCATGATGCACCAAAGCAGTGCCAGTGTCATAAAAACAGATGCACATGAGGAATAAGCCGGTCCTTAAAGCGTTCAGCGCCTACTCGTCTTCTACTAGACTGAACTTGTACAATGGAACAGAGAGCAGTGCACCATAATATAGTGAATCACCCTCATCGCTGTCAACCTGCCTTTGGGGGATGAAGTGCCTTAGGCGCTCTACAAGGTACGTATCATCGTTTTTGAAGTACATCACCTGAAAGCACTCCCCATCGTTGTCCCACGCAAAGTCCATGTGACGGTCAGCAAAGGTGATAGTGTTTCCACTCATGACCATATCGTACCGCGAGGGTGAAGGAAGCTGGTACGCTGAGATTTGGTTAGCTTTGAACGTTGACCACTGATTGGTCTCCATGCTATAGTAGTCGAAGGCAAAGTCTGTGGTAAAACAACACAGCACTTCCTCCCCATGTATGGTCATTACACATGTTTTATGGAGCTTGCAGACCTGTAGCATTGGAGCCTTTTCTTCCCACTGCTCAGTGACAAGGTTCAAACAGTGCACATCCAATAGGCGGTCCCTAGGCGAGATATTCCATCCCCCAGTGACGAAAATGGAGTTTTTATAGATGCAAGCATCATGTTCATAACGTGATGTTGGTAGGCTGACAAAGGGAGACCAAGAGTTGGTTTGGAAGTCATATTTTTCTATGACATCTGACCTAACCTGCTGACCGGTGACTCCACCTATAACATAGAGGTATCCAGTATGATAGACAAGGGCAACACCTTCCCTATTAATGCCCATGTCTGCTATCTGTGACCAAGATAACTGACGAGGGTCAAATATATACCATTCTCCTAGAAACACATGAGATGCCTTGACGACAAGAAAATTATTCACTTCTATCACAGTTTCAGCATCTCGACAGTCATCTGGTATATCAGCTAACGGATGTGTTCTCCATTCCTGTTCTTCACCATCTAGTGTGTAGATAGATGTGTGGTCATCATCTTTGGCAAAGAATGAGGGGGCCATGGGTGACCTTACCTTGCTCTGCTCTTTATTGTCCAACACCTTCTTATGAATGGAGAGTTGGTGATATTGCAAAGCTCTGTCTATCAGTTCATGCCATGGTCCGCCAACACTGGTGAAGATATTCATGGTTTTTATATCTTCAAGTTCCTGTGGAGTCATCAGACAAAAGCGGACAGTAGACAGCAACGTATTGAGATCACATTTCTTGTTCTCAGGTTCATCTTCAACCCAATTTTTCACTAATTGGAAAAGTTGCATCTCTGAATCTGGCCAAAGAGAGATCAAATGAAATAAATCCTTATATCTCGGATGTGAGGTACCTATTTCTTTTATAACTTCTCGGATGTGTTCCTCTATGAAGTCTTTTACATCCCTTTCTCCATCAACAAGAGAATACTCTTCTAAGACAGAAAGAACATCAAAACAGTTTTGCACATCCAGGTTCTCAGTTAAGAAATCTACACATTCATCTATGGCAGTCTGTATTTGCAAATACACTGCACCAGCAAGAATGTCTGTTGCATTTAGAGGGGTGATGTCCAATTTGTCTGTGTATATGAAATTGATAAGACTTTCCACAACTTCAGCGTTCCTCCCTTCTAAGCGGACACTATCTGCTGTACTCTCGAGCATACTTCCCGTCAGCATGGCACGGAAATAGTTGCTCACAGAGCACATGATGAGCTTGTGAACATTAAAACTCTGATCTTCTACATGAATTGTGAAGTCTTGTAGGTGACCCTCTTTCCATAGTGTCCTAACGCCTTTCACCATGGTAGCACTAGCCCGCATGATGAAAATTCCTCTAAAGAATCGCTTTGAAATTTCTCAGGCGGCTCATTGAATCCTGTAAGAAATAGACAACAGATAAGATAAGCGAGTGGTCCTAAAAATGTTGGACCCCTTTTTTTGGGGTGGGAGAAGACAGGAATGGAAACGAAATCTTTTGTCACGCTCACATGGAAATCCACCAACCCCCGCCCCATGGTGTGAAAAATAACCACTCAATCATCCATTGTATTTTGAGATTGTTGTGTTGGTGGTGAGCTGGTGGTAAGTCCTGGCGGTAATGTGGGAATGAACGGTATATGTTTGTCCAGAATAGCAGCTGGATGCCATAAAATCCATGCCTCACTTGCAATTGTTGACAAGGAGGGGATAGGGCTATAAATACGAGGGTATTTGATTGCATAGTAGAGTACTAAATTAGCAATTTTAAGAGGTCTGTTGCCCCCAAGTTTAGACAAAAAATTAGATGGCTTGCCATGGGGACGACCTCTGAAAACTAGCAGTTCCCAAGAGGACGGACCTCATTTCAATTCCTATAGTAATCCTATGTAAATAGCATCGTCTATAGTCGATGTAGGCTTGCCATGGCTTCCACTATAGCCAATGCTAGGCCTGCGATGTTGCTAGGCCTTAAAGGGTTAAACAATTGCCGGGGCGGGGCATTATTTTATCTGAGGAAGGATAAAATATTCTGAGTAGGTAGCTGGGCAGAGGTTTGGCATCTTCAAGGAATCCTATCCATGAAGAGTGTTCAAGTTACCATCAAAGTAGTTCGGTGGAGGGAGTGGGTGGATCAAAATGAGTCATCTAATGAAATACACAGGAAAATGACAATGTCAATGATTTTATTCTCAGAAAGTAAAAGAGATACATACATATAATATAATCAACATTGTTTTTCTATTAGAAAGATTAACAGTATAAGCCTCAAATATCAGTGGAAACGACAATATTTTAATTTCCAATTCCTACTTTATATGTAATAGATAGACTATGGTTATGAAAAGGTATGTAGAATTAACCACAGCTTACTGGTGGGGCCAGACGAGGGCGAAGCCCAAGTCGCCCTACCAGAAAGCTGTGGTTAATCCTCTTACCTTTTCATAACCATTGTCTATCTATTTTAAACCACGGTATGCAATATAACCAAGGTGCGAACCCTTTGTCTTAGCCCTCCACCGTGGTTTAATAAGTGTTAAACCACGGTGGAGAGCTGAGACAAAGGATTCGCACCTTGGTTATATTGCATACCGTGGTTTAAAACAGATAGACAATGGTTATGAAAAGGTATGCAGGATTAACCACAGCTTTCTGGTAGGGCGACTTGGGCTTCGCCCTCGTCTGGCCCCACCAGAAAGCTGTGGTTAATTCTATATACCTTTTCATAACCATTGTCTATCTATTACATAAACTTAAACCAAAGTACACTACATATAGATGCAAAACGGTCACCAAAATGGTATATATACCATGCCAGATCCTTCACAACATCTTTCTTATATTAATAGATGTATATACATTTTGTATTATCATCCGTCATGGAGTAGGATGGAATACCATGAACCAAACAAACTAAGTGAATATGATGTTTCGGGTTATTATTTGTCATGTATCAGCTACTTGCACTCCTCTTCCATGAAACTATTCTGCCAATAAAAATACCAAACTCCAACAAGTATCCCTAAATATATCTGCATTTTGTCATGAACTAAGAGATTGATTGTGTGATTTAAATCGCAGGTGACCCAGGGCAGTTTGACACATATTGTAGGGAACAAATGAAACATCACCCCATATGGAACAAATGGATCCACCCCCAGCCCCCGCAGCTTGACTGGTGAGCACTGGTTAGAATATAACTGGCCATGATGAATCAGCAATTTCTCACACAATTGTGAATACGGTTCATAAAGGCTATAATTTGGGTTTATCACTAGCCAATTACTAGTCAAGGAAGCGTCTCACAAAAAACGTCTTGCAAAGCTCTCCACTATAGAGATGAATGAAAGAGAATCATATGGGTACATCTAAAAAGGTCTGGATCAAGGCCATTGCCTTTTTTATTCATATACCGTAAAACCTCGGCTTTAAGACGGGATTTCATTTGGGATTTATTCTTTGTACAAGATAAATGAAAAGAATTTTTTCTTGTGAAATCTCCTTTTCTATCAATGAAACTAATGAAGGTAACTATTATTTTTCAAGTGACATCCGCAGTTGATTGACCTGGCATGAAGTTGCGAATCATCTATGATGCCACGTGTATTAAGAGTGACATTAGCTATTGCTAATGCGGATCATTTATCGTATCACCGAGGGTTGGTCGGCCCATTATTGACAGTGACGTACATGTATGATGTGCTCAATAAATATTTACTGAACTTGAACTTGTTCATGCACAGAACTTTCAAGAGTAAATAGCAAGGACTGTATTTGCATCATGTCAACCTTATGGGTTGATTCACTCCATGATGCACCTATGCTGTACCGACAAATCATGCAAATGCTGAATCATTAAATCTTTCACAGTTTAAGAGCCTACTCTGTGGCCGTTCATACTAGGCTTAACTTGTACAGTGGAACAGAGAGCATAGCACTATAACTTGGTGGGTCATCTTGATCTCTGTCAAGCTGCCTTTGATGGATGAAGTGATTTAAGTAGTCTACAGACACCCTATCATGGTTCTGCGGGTACACCACCTGAAAGCAGTCTCCATCGTTGTCCCACTCATTGTTCATATGGCGGTCAGTAAAGGTGATAGTGTTTCCACATGTGAGTATATCGTACCTTGAGGGAGAGGGCAGTGAGTACATATATTCAAAATTAAATGTTGACCACTGATTTGTCTCCATACTGTAGTAGTCGAAAGCAAAGTCTTTGGTAAAACAACACAGCACTTCCTCCCCATGTATGGTCATTACACATGTCTTATGGAACTTGCGGACCTGTAGCATTGGGGCTTTCTTTTCCCACTGCTCAGTGACAAGGTTCAAACAGTGTACGTCTGATAGGGGTTGGCCATGATACTTCCCCCCTGTGACAAAAATGGAGTCTTTAAACATGCAAGCATCGTGTTCAATGAGTGGTCTTGGTAGGCTGACAAAGGGAGTCCAAGAGTCGGTTTGGAAGTCATACTTTTCAATAACATCTGAAATGTCATCTCCATGGAGTGGGATTCCACCTATAGCATAGAGGTATCCAGCATGATAGACAGAGGCAACACCTTCCCTGTTCATCCCCATGTCTGCTATCTGTGACCAAGATAACTGACGAGGGTCGAATATATACCACGCTCCTAGAAAGAGAGAAGATGCCTTGACAACAAGAAAATTATTCACTTCTATCACAGTTTCAGCATCTCGACAGTCATGTGGCATATCAGCTAACGGATGTGTTCTCCATTTCCGTTCTTCACCGTCTAGCGTGTAGATGCATATGTGGCCATCATCACTGGCAAAGATTGAGGGAGCCATGGGTGACCTTACCTTGCTCTGCTCTGTACAGTCCAACACCTTCTTATGAATGGGCAGTTGGTGATATTGCAAAGCTCTGTCTATCAGTTCATGCCATGGTCCACCAACACTAGTGAAGATATTCATGGTCTTTATATCTTCAAGTTCCTGTGGAGTCATCAGACAAAACCGAACAGTAGACAGCAACTTGTTGAGATTGTTTTTCCTGTTCTCAGGTTCATCTTCAACCCACTTTTTCACTAATTGGAAAAGTTGCATCTCTGAATCTGGCCAGATGGAGATCAAATGAAATAAATCCTTATATCTCACATGTGAGGTACCTATCTCTTTTATAACTTCTCGGATGTGTTCCTCTATGAAGTCTTTTACATCCTTTTCTCCAGTAACGAGAAAATACTCTTCGAAGACAGAAAGAACATCAAAACAGTTTTTTGCATCTAGGTTCTTGAGTAGGAAATATACGCATTCATCTACGGCAGAAGCTATCTGCAAGTACATTGCACCAGAAAGAATGTCTGTTGCATTTAGAATAGTGATTTTCATTTTGTCTGTGTATATGAAATTGATAAGACTTTCCATGACTTCGGCGTTCATCCCTTCTAAGTGGACACTATCTGCCTTACTCTCCATCATATTTCCTGTCAGCATGGCACGGAAATAGTCACTCACAGAACACATGATGAGCTTGTGAACGGTAAAACACTGATCTTCTACATGAATTGTAAAGTCTTCTAGGTGACCCTCTTTCCATAGGGTCCTGACACCTTTTGCTATGGCAGCACTAGCTGACATGATGAAAATTCTAATTAAAGAATCCCTTTGAAACCTTGAAGGTGGCTCATTGAATCCTGTAAGAAATAGAAAACATAATATAAGAGAGTGGTTTTAAAAACGTTGGACCCCTCTGGTTGGGGTGGGGGTTTGGGAGACAGGAGAAACAAATCTTTTGTCACATGGGAATCCACGAACCTCCTGCCCTATTATCTAAAAAATAATCACTCCTTTAAAGATCCTTTGATTAGTTCTATCAATCATCCATTGTATTTTGTGGTTGTTGTGTTGGTGAGCTGGTGGTGAGTCCTGGCCATAATTTGGGAACAAACGATGCATGTTTGTCAAGAATAGCAGCTGGATACCCTGATATCCATGTGTTGTGATTGTCGTCACATATTACAGTTTATACCACAGCGGGCACGGAGAACAAAGCATTCCACACTTCTTGTATACTACATACAGCTAGTGGTATAAATAAGGCTTCACTGTATTTCGCATACAGCTTGGTACTCGTCCTATAACTACTACATATTAAAGGACAGGGGGGGGGGGGAGGGTTTGCAAGGGTGTGAAAAAATAATTACAGAGTCCGAGGGGAGGGGATTCGATTTTTTTTACCCACAGACAGAAATGCCAGATGTTGCGAGTAAGGTGGGACTGAGGGGTCAACTGAACCATGCATACTGTGAGTATGGTGAAACTAAGAGGTCAGTAGGGACGTCTGCTCATGTAGGTCAGGTCAGGTACCCACAAGCTTAGGCACCGACCTAAGGGAGTGGTCATTTTTTGACAACAGGCGGAAGGGGTCACAAATTTTTCAGTCCCCCCCCCGTAGGCAGGTTGAAAATGAGCGCGGCCGACCCCTTTGAGCTATAGTAACGCACAGGCTTTTTCGCTAAAAAGGGGTGTAATTTTTTTGGTCCCCCCCCTCAAGAGGGGTCCAAATTTTTTTGGTCCCCCCCCTTCAAGGGGTCCAAATTTTTTTGGTCCCCCCCCCAAAATCCACCAACCCCCCCCTGTTGTTAAAAAATGACCACTCCCTAATGTTACAACCCACGACGTCATTCAGTCGAGGTGGTAGGGAGTGGTGGCGGGGGGAGGAGGGCGGGGGGAGGAGGGCGGGGGCGATGCGATTCACTAGAGGCCAAGGGCCTCTAGTAAGGAGTACATGTTATTAAGCAGCAAAACTGCAAGAATGCCCATGTTTTTTTTGAACCATGGCGGGATGGGGTAAACAATGTTTATCCTTGGCCTGTTTTAAGCAAAAGAGTCTGTGCGTTACTTTGCTTCAAAGGGGCGAGTGTGCCCTGATTTGGAGAGGTGTGGCCCTGTGGGGTGGGGGAGAATTGTTGACCCCGGTGTTGATCCCTTGGATCGGATGCGCCTGTGGAATCACGCGTGGTCACGAGTATCTAAATGGACCATATTTATAATTACCAGCCCCTTCGGGGGCTGGGATAGTGGGCTTACTCCGGTCCCAAATAACACGGAAATAGACACCCTTTTCATCCCCCCCCCCCACATACAACCCCCCTCTCCCCCCACCTCCCACTGCCCCTCAAGCCAACCCACAGCCAAATCAGAACTAGGACCAGGCCGCGCGGGAAAGTTGACACGGCAGCGTCCCACTGCTCCAGTTAGGCCCTAGCGATATCACCATAGTTACGAGCGTCCCTACCTACTCACTCTCCGAGCAGAAACATGCGACACGGCCTACGCTGGGTAACTATCACTCTACAGATTCTTACGGAGGGGCCCGACTCAAAAGTTTAGCTTTGATTATTTCAATTATTTGAACATTTTAGAAGGACATATTTATAGGGAAAGAATAAGTGAGTATTTAGTGTGGAATTCCGTATAATTCGACCACCATTAGATGACAGATGAGTTATTTTAGCACCCTTTTTATTGCTGAAAACAATGGCGGAATTTTGTGAGATTGTCTGTTCTTGTTGCTAGATCCAAAGTGCGAGAGTATTTCCATCATTTATTAAGTTTTTCTTTAGAATACAATGGATTTCCCAGAATTATTATGATAGAGAGAAGGAGTTTGAAATATAAAGGGCTCATAATATACTTAAAGTTAAATTGGAAAGAAAACCCGAGTTAGCTTTGAAAAAAGTACATATCTTCATGTAGCCTCTTTTGGTTCATCTGGTCCCGTCAAGCACCTAAAGGCTGATTCAATGGGGTGGGTACCAGCGGCCAAATAATGCCGTTTTATATATAGGGGAATCATGACACCCCCCCCCCCCCCAGCATAGAGGCTTTTCCAGTTTTGCCCCCCCCCCCCTGAGGGCCTGTTTCCTATTAATTATTATGCCCCATCCACCATGGATGTACGGTATCTACCAATTGTAAGCCCCCCCCCCCCCTGCTTGGATTACCAGGGTAAATGACTCGGGGGTATTCATTTATTAATTACAGGCGGGGGGGGGGGGGGGGTAGTGAGATTTCGCGCAGAGGGGAGACATTTGGTTACGCCCCACCCCCCTTGAGAGCGTTTCAAGCCCTATTAGGGAGTGATCATTTTTTAACAACAGGGGGGGGGGAGATGGTGGGTTTCCGCTCGGAGGGCGCGAAAGTTTTTACACACCCCCCAGGCGAGGGGTAAAAATTTCCCCCCCCCCCCTTACGGCCGAAAATCTGCTCGCGCGCGGGCCCGTCGAAGCATAGTAACGCGCGGGCTTTTTGGCTCAAAACAGGTTAAATTATTTTGACCCCCCAAAGAGGGGTCCAAATTTTTTTGCCCCCCCCCAAACCACCACCCCCCCTGTTGTTAAGGTAGGTGTTCACCCTGACTCAGAGGAAAATATATTTATGGATTATTTGGCCCAGATACGTTGGAACTATGTCTAGGACACATCAAATTGACTGCATTTAATGTATCTTTCAAATTAGCTCCATTTAATACAGCGTTGATAGCTGTGGAATGTGGATGGAACAAAAACATTCCTTTTTAGCTTCTTTTCAGGTAAATTTCATTATAGGGCAGAAATACAATATAATAATTAGGTTTAGTAATTTTATGACAATCTTGGTGCCATTTCCTGGAACCGTTTTCTTTATTTTATTGAAATTCGCATTATTAAGGTCTACAGAGCTGTCTAAAGTTGCATAGTTACCAAAAACTGGTCATTTTTAGCTTTTTTTAAATGAAAAACTCCGTTTTTTGGTAACTAAGTAACTTTGAACAGCTCTGTAGACCTTAATAATTCGTTTTTTTCTAAAAGAAAGAAAACGGCCCCAGGAAATGGCACCAAGATCACTATCCAATCACTAAAAATTAGAATTATATTCATTTTCCATCCCATAATGCAATTCTAGTGAAGGAAAGCTAAAAAAGAACGTTTTTGTTCCATTCTACTTCCATAGCTAGTGAAACCCTGTAACTAATTTGAAAAAAACATTAACTATGGTGAAATTGATGTATCCTACACATAATTCCAACATATCTATGAGGAATAATGCATGAATGTGTTTTCATCTGAATTAGGGTGAACACCTACCTAAAAAAATGATCACTCCCTAACTTAGGGCCTAAGCCCCCCCCCCCCCCACCCCTTCCCGAAGGCGCCGAAAAAATTTCGCCCCCCCCCCTTTGGACATAGTAATGCGCAGGCTTTTTTGCTTAAAAGGGGCTGACATTTTTACGCCCCCCCCCCCCCTCAAGAGGGGTCAGCAATTTCTACGGGTCGGATTTGTAGCCCCCCCCCCCCGTAAGTAATAAGTGAACACTCCCTAAGATTTAGGCTAAATTAGTAAATGAGTAAATAAATGACTTAGCCTTAGGCCCCAATTGGCTTTGTCAAGTTTGTGTGTCGTTAACAACCTGCTGTAGGCTATTCTAAAGATTGTTACTCACCTCTGCCGATGTTTGATATTATGGCAGTATCTGTGTGCTGGCCTGGAGGCTGATATTTACGCTATTTTTCCCAAACCCATGCACGCTAAGTTGTGAACGTGTGGAGCAGACACTTCGAGCGATAATAAGAGGATTGGCGAAAGCGTCCCACGTGCGCCGTCAACTTCCTTTACAAGTTATATCGGCTTAGCTCATTGGCTATGTTAATTATGTCTGACCAATCAGAATTGACATAACAGCTGACCTTGGAAATACCGGAAGTTGACTTATCACGAGTGGGCAAAACAAAAAATGTCGTGCGCGCCCGAGAATGTGATGAATTGAACATGAACTTATAGAAAATGCCTGGACTAGTTGCACTAAATAGGAGATGGGACGTAGGTGGCGACGACTTCGTCTTCCCATGTTTGATAGAGATCATCGTAAGAACATTTTGGTGAGTTCATATTCATTTATAGGCCTAGGCTAGGGCTAGGCCTATATAAATTAAATGGCACTGCAGTGACAACTTCTAACATTGTTAGCTGTGGTTTGTCTGGCCCTGCCTACTATGGTACTAGCCCAGGTAGGTAGGACCAGGCAAATAAAAGAACACTTGCTATCCTTCGAAAAGAGTAGGCCGTAGGGGACGTGCCCAGGGAACGGTTTTCTCCCTCACCTCATAGATGCAGTATAAATGAGTATTCGATCATCCATAGATGCGGTCACTGCTGTATTGGGTAAACAGCATATTCATAAATATCTGTCCTACTTCTGCAAGGCAGACATAGGCAGACTACCACTATTTGTGGCTGACTCCTTGCCAACTTGAGATATGTCCCGTGAGGTACTTGATGTACATCTGGACGTTAAACAAATCAATCAATCAATCAATCATATAGGCTCCGTTCCCTATGGCAATGCTGTGTAGGTCCTATGAGCTTAGTGTACATTGTCCACCTTACTCGCTCCGTCACTCCACATAGTAAGGTCCACGAAACCACAGGCACAGCTTTTTATTATACCCCCCATACGGTATATCAGTGCTGTAGGTATAGGGAGGCTGTATGCCCACTGAGTGGGCATACGGCCCCTGTATGCCCACTGTACATCAAAATGTTGGCCAAGGCGTGTAATCCGGCCCCAAGGCGTGTAATCCGGCCCCAAGGCGTGTAATCCGGCCCCAAGGCATGTAATCCGGCCCCAGTGGTGCACCCAACAGCAAATCTTTAAATTTTAATCTTTAAAGTTTAACTTTAATGTGGGACCTGGCGACCTGGGCTGTTTTCAGGGCAACTTTCGCCTAAGGCAATAATATGTGCCTCTACATGGCCATGGGTAAAAATCGACACGGCTGACACAGCAACACGGCCCTTTTAATAGACCCTTTAAAAATCGACACTCAGGAAAATTAGGGATAAAAATCGACCCACATGGATTTTTCTCTAAGTTCTTATATACCTAAAAATCGACACAATGACACGGTTCTTCTGCGAAAAATCGACACCGCGACATGGTCAAGATTGTGGGTACCCATGTAGAGGCCCATAATCCTAGACAGGTAAAATCGGCAAATCGACATGGGCCTAGTGACAAGGGACAAGGCCCATTTCTTAAAATCGACAAATGGCAAAGGCATTCCCTAAAATCGACAATACAAGTGACATGAGGGCTGGTGACATTTATACAGTGTTAGTGACAAGGGACAAGACCCTTTCCTTAAAATCGACAAGGGACATTGGTACAGTCAACTCCCTCTAATACGGCCACCCTTGGGACTATGTAAAAGTGGCCGCATTAGCGAGGTGGCTGCACTGGAGGGAGTCAATGCAAAGTTTATGGAGTTCATGAAACTTTCGAGCTTCATGTATACACGATAACAACTATTTTCTATCTTAATATCCAGTGTGCTAATAAGTTGGATTCTAGGTCTAATACTAAGTATGGGAGGGCTGTTCAACACTGGTCAACAATTTACAACATAATAGGCCCACATGTATCATATTTATATTTTACATTTTCCAACACCAAGACCTCCTTTACAAACCTGCCCACCGCATACATGGACAGGAGTGAGTCTAGGCGTCCAGGAGGGGGGGGGGGGGAGGGGTAGCCTGGATGTCATAAGACAATAGAGCCGCACTAACAGCCCCCCCCCCCCCACCTCCCACCACCCACCTGCCAGTCAGTGAAGCATAACATGAGCGGAATGTGGGGGTGCAGAGGGGTCCCCCCCTCAGGTCGGAAAGTCGCCGAAATTAAGGGCCCCAGGTCACAAAGTCGTTTTTTTAGACCATTTTTGCTATAAACATATTTTTCCAAAAGTCGCAAGGTCCCTTTAATTATTGTATCAGGTCACCAGGTCGCCTGCAAAACAGCCCAGGTCGCCAGGTCGCTTTTTACCCCTCTGGAGCCACGAATGTGTTAGTAGGAAATCCAGGCAGGTTTTAGCTTTAACACTTTCTGTTAAGACAATGCCTCGACCCCCCCCCCTCCCGACCCCCCCCCCCCTCATATGTCACACACACACATAGGTTTCGTTTGTTCTGCTACCCCCCCCCCCCCCCCACACACACACAAATTCTCATCATTGGATATTTTTCTATGAATTATCTATAGATATTAAATTGTATGAATTTACACAGTAGCGGATTCAGGGATGGCCTGGGAGCATGCATATTATGCCCCCTGCCCTAGACCCCCCCCCCCCCCCCCCCAAAAAAAAAAAAAGAAAGGCCTGTAAACATAGAAGTTACACGGACCCTGCTTGAATGCTATCATACTATCAAATCCATGTTCTACAGTCTCAACATTTCCTGACAGTGGCCGCATTAGAGGGTGAAAACTGCCCCTTGGGACTGCAAAAACAGTGGCCGCAGGGCGAGGTGGCCGCATTAGAGGGGTGACCGCATTATAGGGAGTTTCTTACATTAAAACAAAGAGAAAAACGGCTGGTACTTCCCAAAAATGGCCTTAATGGCGGGGTGGCCGTACTGGAGGGGTGGCCGTTAGGAGGGAGTTGACTGTAGTTGTTATCAAGACATATCCAGCCTAACGGAAAGTGAAGTGTGAGTCTCTGACCCTGCATGCTTTAGTCTATAGATCTCGGCCTACCCAAATTGTTTACTGGGTTGCCGTGTCAAATTCATGAAAAGTGCCTTGTCAAATATCATCCAATACATTCCACTCTAAATTTCTTAAGGGGGGGGGGGGGGTAGCCTCTATATAATGGGTGTGGACTACCAAATTTGACATGGTGACATGGCTATTTCTTATAATCCACAATTGACATGAGGCCTAGTGAGATGCGACATGAGGCTCACTGCAAAAAACATGGTGACAGGCGACATAGGCAATTCTTAAAATCGACATGGGACATGAGCATTATTAAGCGACATTGACATGCGCCATGACCCACTATATAAGCAGCTCCCTCTCCTGTAAACTCGCAACATGGATAGACTGCAGTGACACAGATGATCGGGGGGGGGGTATAATAAATCAAAAACATAACTTGTTGGCATAACTATCTGCAGATTCCACTCGTGGCATATGCCAGAATCCACTTATGCCCTTATAAAGGGCATGCGTGGATTCTGGCATATGCCACTTGTGGAATCTGCAGATAGTTATGTCCACTGCGTTATGTTTTTGGTTAGTACTCTTGGGACCCCCGTGCGCGACCATGATTGACCGCACTGTAAGTTGTAACGGCCAAAAAATACAGGTTTTCTCAACAACTGACCTGTTTGGGTATCCTGACAGTGTGTGTATATAATGTGTATTTGTCAACCCTGTGTCTACACTTTTCGAAAGCTTGTGCTGACTACACTGCCAATTTAGGTGATGAATGGCCCCTATGACAACTGGTCAGGTTGTCATACGTTGTCATAGCCATAGGGCCCATTGATCACCCAAATATCTGCCAATCCTACGATTTTGAATAGGTGAATTCAGGGTTCTCCGCAGGATGAAAAAGCACACCGTACATTCCACATCAATTTCGACTGAACGTACGTTTACCCGAGCCCCGCAAGCGAAGCACAGCGGGCAAACTTGGGGGGTTTGGGGGCATGCCCCCCCCCCCCCCCAAGAAAATTTGGGATCTCTAGACTTGAAATGGTGCATTCTGGTGCATTTTGGCACAATACATATTAAAGCTCAGTGCTGTATTTTTCATGTATGATTAAAGTAGGACTGAACATTCTTTTTGGAGAGGAACATTTTGAAAATCTTAACTTGAAATAGTGCAATCTGATGCATTTTTTTAAAGAAATTGCTAAAATATATCTAACTTCTGTTCTAATTGGAGTATTTACAAAATTCAAAAACCCATGGATAGCTAAAAGCACACAGGCGGTGATTCTGAGGGTATTTTACACAGGCGGCAGTAAAAAGCACACAGGCGGCCCGCCTGTGCAATCCCTATGTGCGGAGAACCCTGGAATTGTCAAACGTTAACAGCACGATTGAACATCGATATAGACTGGCTGCTGTCTTAGAACGTTTGACCGCGTCTAACTATATGGGCTGGAAGCAGAGCTTTATTTCACCCATTTGCACCACAGTGCCTGGATTGGTTGCAAATGGGAGTGTACCGGTATTGGTCAATACACATATAGTCAGACCATAACAGTAGCTGGGCCCGCATCGACGAGGTCAGATTAGATGAACTATTGAATACATACCCAACTACAGACAGATTCTTATCTTGATGAAATTTGAAAGGGTTAATTATATTAGCTGAGCCTACAGTACTGCGTAATCAACAGCTTTATTTGACAGAGGTAATGGAAAGATGTGTATTGGGGTGGGATGAATGCCTGCTCCCAGTCCTGGTTTCATATATGGTATAAATTTCTCCACAATATTTGTTGGGGGTAAGTAAAAAAACAACCTATAGTACCAAGACTGTCACTATGTGCTTGACTATGTCATTTGCTTTCCATTTCAACGTTTATAGGAATAAATCCCATTTATTTGATTGTTTCAACTACCGGTAGCCCCAAAACGGGGTTAGTTGAAACACCTAACACCTTCAAGATTGGTAAGAATCGAAACGGTTACCTTGTAGCAACACTCATAAATAAACAAATCAACAACAAAAATTACTCTCAGCTATGAGTACCGGTATATAAAACACGGCAATAAAGCAATGAGGTTTATCTCAAAAAAAAAATTAAAAAAAATTGATGGTCCAAAATAGTTGTTCCCCAAAATATGCTTGGGGCCGAAACATTTTTTAGTGAAAATCACCTTTTCACATGAATAATTCCACCTTTCTGCAACTTCCGTCGCTTCCTATGGCGGAATAATGCCCCCATATAACCCAGTGTAAGAAAAAAAAAATTAGAAAAAAAAGAAGAAAAGAAAAGGTTATCTTTTGATTCATAATACTCTAGTCGTCACGATTAATCGTTATTTGTGTTTCAACTGACCCTTGTAGTGGTAACAGCTCACGGGAAAACTCCCAGGTGCTCAGCCTGCTCTCCTCAGGCAATAAGTTACCTCCAAAAGCAGGCCCCTGTATTGTACTGTATTGCAAGCTGGGGGTTTAATATCACATGTATACTATAATTATTAACCCTAGATATTACTTATACTGCCAAACACCATCCTGTGGTTAGAATGATATAGCATAATGACGTATCATTAACATAATTCAATATCCACTAATACTATATTTCTCAAAAAAAAAAAAAAAAAAAGTATTATGTTTCAATCTGCCCGCATGTTACTGCCCTCGCCTGCTGTATTCTATGTGATATGATATGCATTGCCCTGGTTTATATCCATACCAATAATCTTATTTTTATAGGTGGTGGCTGCTTCCCTCCCTCTAAAGTTCAAGTGGAAGGGGCAAGGGGAATATGAACCATAATGTCAAGTATGTGTCTGGCAGTGGAGCATCTACTACTCCACTGTAGAAAAACAGCAGAGAGCAGATGAAAACATCTTGTACATCTAACATCCATGTTCAGTGTATTCAACATCACTGAAGAAGAAAATGTATTGAAATTCTTAAAGGAGACCCAACTGTGAAACAAAATATTAAATTACAACAAAAAAAATTAAAATGAAAGTAGGGAGGGGGGGGGGGGGGTGCGGTGGAGAGCAGCTTGGTGAGTTGGGATGTATTAGTCCAGACTGATGGCACACAGTTGTATGAGCTTGGAGTCTTAAATGTATAGAAGCGGAATTTCTGTCTTCCGCTCATCTCTCCTGATCCTACTTTTACTTGTGGAAAACTAAAACTTGAGAAAGTCTTCTCTGCATTAGTCAATAGGACGTAAAACGACACAAACAAACAAACTGTGGATTATATCAGGCTTGTTTGTGAGGGGCTTTAGGATTTCAAATATATTTTTGCCTCCTAGATTATGACCAAAACGGTCTAACCAACTGATCATGGATCATGATAAAGATAGGCAAAATGGCTAAATGATTTAGTAAATTACAAAAAAAGTACCCTTGAGTGTTATGCATAGCATAGCATACCTAAATACAGAGGCGCCGTTACAACTTGTCTTATAATTCTCAGTTGAACCGATCTATGTTAAATTAAAACATTTAAACCATGATGTATACTGATAGGAATGTAAATTGGGATGTAACTACCAGGTAGTGTCAAACTTTAAGGATAATTATGCCAAACTGGTGGCGGGACCCTAGTGGACATTTTCAGAATCATTAGAAACTGTTTAACTCTCCCTGGTATGTGTTGGTTCAGGGCCCACTCTTTAGTAAGTTTCCCCAAGAGAGGCTCTGATGTAGAAGCAGCTAACCAGGCAAGTGTCAGCAAGGCCATGTCATTTGGACAGAACAGTCGTTTTCAATGTTATGATTCACATTTTGTGGAAAGCTGTAGTTTCAATTTGGCTCAGCCAATCACTTCTATATTTGTTGGTACCTATTTATTTTAGGCATTCATTATAGGTAACTTTGTAAATTACCTGTAAGGAAGTCTCGAGGGATTTACATACAATATTGAGATAGGTACCTCAACCAGAAGAACTAGAGCAACAGGCAATACATAATAAAAAGAAAAAGGTCCATGTGTAATTAGAACGACTTTTTAGAAGATACTTTAATATAGCGTTACTGCATGTACCTTTACTATCAGCCTCATGAACACATAAGTGGGTCACTGGGGCAATCCCACCCAACCTTATGGGATTCAGACTGAACCTCCTCAAGTCCTTTGTCAATATTGGCACCTGGAAATATTGCGGCTATTGCAATATTGTCTATTGTATACGTAGAACATAATAACTACACTATATAAAGAATAGATATCGACTTCCTTCACTATTTTTGCTTCAGTTTTTAAATGAGTAAGGTGTACAAGTTTATAATTCATATACATTTATTTTAGCTGTAGTGTGGAGGAAGTACTTTCAACAGCACTTTTCATGAGCAGTTTTCCAAACCGACTCAGACTGTTTCTTTATTAAATTGGCATATTTATTAGAAAGTAAATTCCATTTTGATATACCTCAAGTGCTATCATATTTGTTAGTTAATCCACAACCAGATTTGTTCATACAATACAACGATTATGTCTAAAGCACAGTATGTTAAACTATAATGAATATAAAACACTAGATGTAAATGCAAGGCTAAAGTCGTCTTTAGACTTGGCTGGTGTGATGACATTATGATGGTTCTAAGACAATATTATCAATAGGGCCAGGCTCAGATGTATACGTATTAGTTACATATATAGACTAGGTACTGTATAAGATATTGTATATACCCAGTATAGAACACCACACCCATAACAGGTGTGAACACTTACCTGGAATAGAATGGGTGGGGCAGGTATCGAACATTGAGACTACAGGTGTATTTGTATGTTATACTATTGTCAGTCAGTTATTTAAAATGTATTCTGGGGGCTCTATGTAGAGTGAGGTTGTGAGCCTATGTACGACCCTGATGCGGAGGAAATGATTCAATTAAATGATGATTCAATAACTTGTGAAGTACTGGTGATGGGAAAACGTAGACAAATCTTTGAAAGCTAGTGTTCTCTCACATTGACTCCAGTATGGCCAGTATACTACACATATTTCCTACTTTCGCAGGAATTCCTGCTCTTTTCTCGAGTGAATTATTTTAATTCACTATAAAAATCCTAAGATGTGCAGCTTGAATTTTCAAAAAATAAACTAGCGAAGGAGAAAAGAGAGAAATATAAAGCAAGAGCTTCGTTTGAAAAAAGAAAGTGACAGAGTTGTTAGCTACAATCCTGAATTTTTCTTTTTACCTCTATAACACCCAGTAGCCATCCTTGATGGTTTGTTTAACTCGAATTCAATTCACTGTCTATAGAATAGGCCCTTTAGCCGCAATAGTGTGACTTCTGTGATGTTTGAAAAAAGGATTCACTTTTGCATGTGGACAAAAACTGTTTGCCCACCTTCTAGCGCTAGGTCTCTTGAGACTAGAAGTGCACAGAATAGTATTTGAACAGCGATTAGGAAAAAGGAAATTCAACATTGATAGGCCATTACTCGCAGGAATACTAAACGTTTCACAAGTGCCTTGTAGGTAATCCAATGACATACTGACCCTTTGAAGAGAAATGAGACTTTGAGGAACGAGAGAACAAACTAAACTGTGTAACAAAGGAAGGCAGGGGTCTGCTTTCAAATCATGGAAATGCTTCAGAAAATGGCTTGTCAGAATCTAAATACTGGTACATGTACATTTACATGTTTGGAGGATGGGTTTCTAGGTGTGCCAATTCATGAAGGTTGAAATGGAAGGAGTGGTGTACTTCTAGGAAATGAAAAGAAAAGAAAACAGAAGGGGAAATGAATAGAAGGAAGTGGGTTGTCGATGACATCGTGGGGAATCGTGCATTTAACGTTGTTGGCGTATGACACACTGATACAGTTGATCTCTCCCCTCTCTCTCCCCCCCCCCCCCCACGTCTATGTCCTGTGTTCAAATAGTACATCAATATGACCTCAGGAGGATATGTCTATGCATACTTAGACTCTCTAGTCATAAACACACATCCTGATAGCACATAGAGTGTCTCCCTCTCCCCTAGTCCCTCACGGTAGGTTACTGTACCCCTCCCCCCTACCACACATACATACGCATCTATAGTAATTATCTTGCCATGTGTTCTGCCTATTATATCCTTGTCCTCCCGTGAATTAGGCAACAGACGTTATGATGTTAGGGAGTTTTCATTAATTATGTTTTTAAAAAGGGGGGGATGGGGATGATGAATCTCGTGCCTCCTCCCCCCCCCCCTCCTCCAGAGCGCGTGGAAAAATGTCATACCCAATGTTGCCGAAATGACGCCGGCACGCTGGCCTTAGGACGCAGGCCAGAATGGCCTGCCATCATCTCAGCTTCATATTGCTGAAAGAATTTTTCAAATCGGCCAATTATAAGCGAAGCTAGGGTAATTTTAGTGAAGTTGTTTAATATTCAAATATTTTCAAAGTTCTTTGCAGTTATGATAAAGTTTATATGGGCACCTTAAATATCCATATCCACATTGGCCTGCATCAATAAAAAGTTTTCGGCAACACTGCATACCCCCGCTCAAGAGGGGTCAGAATTTTTCACGCCCAGCCCCAAACTCCCCCCTCCCTCTGTAAGTAATAAATGACCACTCCATTATGCCTGTGTGTTGTATGCTGCGTGTGTGTGAATCATTTATACACACACAAACACTACACAGCACTAGCACCAAGTAGTGTAGGGAGGTGGGAGGCTGGGGGACCACGAGGTGGGGGTCGACTCCTGGTAACAGGCAGACAAAAACCATCCTGTATACAAGTGTCGGACTGTCCTAGTTGGATCAGGGACAGGGCCCCGAACACTAACCGCCCCCCTCCCCCCTCACCCACCCATATAAACCTGACTGGATGGTACAGAGCAGGGGTGTGTGTGATTTGTGGGACAGTTGTGTTTGGACACTACACTGTGGTGGTGGTTGGCTGAGGAGGTGGAGGGGGTATCAGTGTGGATCCTACCAGAGACTACACCCACCAGAGGATCCATAGAGGATCAAACCCCTCTCTATAGACAGGCAGACAGGCAGATAAGCAGCACCCACGAGGAGGCTGTTAATACTGCTACTCTCCTTATGATACAAGTTATCAGTAATACCACAGAGGATGTAGCCACTCCCCTGGTGTTAGTGTGATGCTCTAGTGGTTGTGTGGTAACCATAGAACACTGGAACTTAGGCAGCCTCCACTCCCAGTTTCCCCCAACTTGTGGTAACTCGGGCCCGTGTGGCCGCCTACCACAGGTGAGGATGCCGGGGATGATCGCCTGCTGCCGCCGCTGGTATATCAGCACGGATGACTGGGTTTTCCCTAGCTTCAGGAGTATCCTCGTCTATGGGGTCGGGTGAGTGCTTGTTGTCAAGCTTACTGCATGCTGCCAGGTGTCTCTATAGCGTTAGGATGAGTCTTGGTAGGTGTTGGCTCTCCACGGGGAAGATTAAGACACCATAGGGGACACACCCATCCATACTTGACATATCCTTAGGCCAAATCTTAGATCTGACCATATTTTAAAAAATACACATATATTTTGATATAATTATTATATATAATCATTCACACTATATACACGAGTTAACCATTGCTATGTAGCATTATGACATTGTCAGGGATAGAGTTTTATATTTAGGTGCTACACATGCAGCATCGTAGGGCTATAGATGAAGGATATATCAAAGGTCATAGAAGTGTCTCCAAGCTGCACATGTATAACACATCATTGAATGGACTGGGTTAGAACAGCAGCACTTATCCAGAGATAGGATAAGTTAGGATCCTAAGGATTAGGATAATAGCGGTTAACGTATCAAGTAGAGATACAATAGAGGATAAAAGATAAGACCTTCGGATTAACCCCTATATATAAATGTAAAGCTTTATCACACTCCATTTGAAGGTTCTGCCTCACTTTACACCAGCCTCTAGAAGGTCATAGTCTGGGACCAAAGCACTGGTTCAGTCCTGAGTAGGCCTTCCGGTACGGCTACTTAGAATGCCACTGTCACACTATCCTCAAGTGTAACAGGTAGGACAGTGACAGTCAATGATGTAACTGTGAAACTGGAACTACTGGTAGTAACCGAAACCGGATTCCTTCATTACATTAATAATAATATTCTCCTTCGTCTTTACCTCTCATCACCAAGCACTAATCAATATGCCCTTTGTTTGTTTGTTTTCTGGTTTTTTTTTCCGAAATAATATTTTACTTAGGGGCCAATATCTATAGCGAAATATAGACTTTTCGCAAAGAAATTTCACATTTAAGTAGTTGAGATTTTATTGGCCTGCAAGAGTTCTGATAATAAGTTTTTCCTAGATCACTACATTCCTGAAAGTATAAACTTTAATTTGATAACAAATATGCAAAGTATTTGTTAAAGGGAAAAAAAGGGATTTTTAGAAATCAGTATTTTCTTTTGAGTGGCCTAATATCCTGTTGGGTTGATTGACTGTGGGGGTTGTTGTGTGATTTAGATTAGGGATATACACATGTATGCCCAGCTGTGCTGATAAGCATTATTTGAAACACATGGTCAGAATTTGATTTTCAGTGGTAATGTTTGTGCTGCCATGCTACGCCCCATGTGTCAAAGTTTGCTCAATTGTGAGTCAGATGTGAGTTATGTATTAACATGGTGACCCTCCAAAACGAAAAGATTTTAATAAATAACTTTATATACCCAAGTGTCTGTCTACATTTGGGTATCTATATTAGGACAACTATTTAGCTCAGTATTTAAAATGTGTACAATATTCACGGATATAAGGATTATTCAGAGAATCACTCAATCCTATGAGTAGCTCCCATGATGTCATTTCTTGTTCCACATAGAAAAGTGCTGAGAGTAACAGTCCTTCATTCTAATCGATGGCTAGCTCTATTTATAGCTGTACGCATCATCATACTCCCCAGACTGTGACTTAGTCATTAGTTCAATTTAGTTGGGGACATATTCATACTGTAACATATCAAAATATTAGAGTGGGTTATCCTTATAATTTCTAGGATAACTTTGGAAATACATATCCAACGTATCATCTAAATAGAACATTCTAACCTATAGTCATGAACCATTGACCATCTCATTAGAATCGCCTGTATCTTACTTCCTGGTGCTGAAATTATTCAGTCTTTGGACGGCAGACCGGACCCCCAACGACGGGAAGTAAAACGAGAGAGAGGTGGTTTATGCCACTGAAAGTGGGGTCATGCGTGATAATATCAGAGACCTTCTAGCCCCTGATTTCTATATATATATAGAGAGACAGGCTTTGGATGAAGGTGTGTTGTACTACTGGAGGGACGGTGAGGTGAGCAGTGAGTGGGTAGTGTTTGGATAAGGTATGAGGGAGGGATGGGGCTGTAATTATTACCTCTGCCAGCTTCCTGAATGCAGCGACCAGTTAATGAAGGTTACAGAAACAATCTACATGGTAGTGTCATTAAGGGGGTCTATTTTGCATTGCCAAGCCAACTTTGGCTGGTGCAGCAAAAGGTGTTGTTTCTGTTCAACCTAACAGTTGATGAATTTAACGCCCTACACACGCAACTCCAACAAATTACAGACAAGTTCAGGTTTAAGATTGAGAAACTGAATCCTGACTGAGTCCTGCATCCATCCTTACCCTCCTTCCTCTCCCTCACCTGGGTCTACCTCATACGTTACCTACTCCACCCAACCTGTCATAAGATGAAGGGACCCCACCGGGCCTCAAGTAGGTTAAGTAGTCCACCCATAAGGCCAACACATCAAGTAGTCGACCCATAAGGTCATAACATCATAACAACATCTGTTGTTACTGGGTTGTTACCAAGATCGTAACCCACATACTAAGACACTATAATAACCCCGAACAATGAAATATTAACTCGACACAGAACTGTTTGTACATATCTATCTCTACCTTTAGACATATTTGCTCGTCTTGTCTACTTTGGTTTTGCTTTAACCCCCAACGGCCCTATTTATAGGGCTGAGTATCTGTCCCAGCTCCACTCCGACTGTCGCTGACGGGTTTGGAAATTTGCGCATATAAAAGTGTCCCATGTAAGTGTTTGAAGCCAAATAAGATAAACTCTAACTCAGCCCATTCTGTGCATGAATTAAAAGGACACAACAGGCCTCAGCCCATTCTGTGCACAAAGTGAAAGGACACAACAGGCCTCAACATTAAACTGTCCAAAGACCTGCACTGGGTTATTACAGAGCCAACACAGACTATCAGACAGATGTGCATATATAAATATGAGTGGGATTAAGAGTGCTGTATGTGTGCTGTGACTACATATTGATACCTGTCACACATACCGAGATAAAGAGTATAGCAGGGTAATGCAGAGTTAATGTAGTTACATGTAGGATTACAGAGATATTTGGCTGATAGCTGGTCCACAATATATACAGACTGAGAAACCAATGGTTTTGGAAGGTTTCGAACAAACATATATAATATAATAGCATCTAAGATTCAAAAGAAAATTGCATATTGTGTGTATTTTTAAAGAGAGAATGTGTACTGTTGTAAATACCAGTACCACAAATGATCAGTACCGTATGTGTGTAGAATATTCCTACGAGTACACAGAGTAACACATTGTGTGTACTATAGGAGATAGGTCAATGTCATCAATAATACATCCATAGGACACAGCAGGTTACATTGATTAGAAACACATCAATGGGAGATATTAGTGGTGCACCCCAAAGGAGGCTACCTGGAGGCAGTATAGACACCCACATGGTAGATGATTGGGTTGGTTTCTGCTCGTAGGTACAGGCAATGTGTGCCCTATTACATGTATTTGGGAAAAGAGGACTGTATGTCCACATAGATATGTTATATGTGTTAACATTGTGGATAAGGTGGCACTGCTTTCCAAATAGTCTGAAGTATGGGGGGAATGATCACTTGTATTAAATTTAAAGACATTCATGAAATGTATGTGAAAGACTTGAGGAAAGTGGAACGCTTTCAAAGACATGTCTGTGTGTCTGGGTGATAGTCTAGCAGTCAGACTATTGGAATATATGTGTCGCGGTGTGATGTATATACCGGTGTGATTAACTGGGAAAGAAGCGGAATGAGTTGTTCATATCCTGTCGATAAATTGTGTTTCCAAGTGCATAATTTAAACATTGGATCTTGCCAATCTTCATCTGATTCATCTCATTCCAACTTGACACCACCCCCACAGCAAAGAGGCACATGGGAGAGTACTGAGACTTAGTTGGCTGCCATGCCAAGAGGTCAGAAGGATTCCCCTGTAGGGTATATTTATACTAGCCTCTTAAGGACCACATAATGCTTTAATGCAGTAGTTCCTTTGTCGTCATGGTGCATGAACAGATGAATGCAGCCCTGCCGAGTAATTTGCCAGGACTACATTGAAGCATCTGACATGCACCATGGTACACTCCTGAAGGATCGGTATGATGCATGAAATCAGCACTGGCGAGTTTAACACTCGCTAGGTCTGCATTCAGGCATCATGGCGACACAGGACATATTACATTATAGCATTATGCCACCCTTAAAGGGCTAGTTGACCTGGTGCTGTCTGACACACTGTCAGGGGGCACTGGTGTTTGTTAGACGGATATCCAGGATGTGTCATGTGTCTACCAGCCCTAAGTGGGCGACATGCATAATAGCCCTTACATTAACCCTTTAGGGATGGCATATCATTGCGCTAGGCGCTTTGTCGTGACACATGCATTTATCCCAGATGGGTAACTCATCGGTGCCGCATTCATATATCGTGCCGACCCTCGGGATTGATGCACTCCTGAAGCGTCGGCATGATGCGCTAGTAGAGTGCCGGTGAGTTACTTGCCAACACCGTATTGGTGCATCATGGACAGACGGTGCAAGATGACGTCCTTAAATGGTTAATCGGGGGGATCAAGTTATATGACATGAGCGAGTAAACAAAAGGCGAATAAGAAATTACTGGTTATGGACAATAGCATAGAAATACAGTACGTCTTTTCTATAACAATGGGCAAGAGAAGCTTTTTATGGAAAAGACTTTTACATTATCTGTCTTCACCTAGGAGGAGTATGAAACTGATATGTTCTAGCGTATGTTAAAGCTGTATCAGATGCATTGTATTTTATGGGAAAACATTGCGCAAGATCTTAAATCAGTGAGAGGATCTTTGTTAACCGGCAAAAATTAGGAAAACTTTTTTAATCATATCATTGCAGTGTAGACATCACACTAGTTCCTGTATGTATTCACGACCCCAAGATAGTGATAGTGAAAAATTAAGGGAGAAAAAATACAAGGAATTCTCTCGTGCAACCTACATCTCGCGTATAACCCTAGAATTAGGCGTTGAATAAGTCCAATAATAACCTCATCTGGGGTCTAGTTTTGGCTACTCTAGTATCGACTACTACTAGTACCGTAAATTCTCGCGTATAAGCCTAACTTTGACAGATTATATAAGCCGCAGAGGGGGTCTGAATATTGCGATTTTGGTACTGTAGTATACTAATAAAAACTCTCGTATAAGCCGCACCCTATATAGGCATGTTTGGTATCAAAAGAAAGCTGAGTCTGACTCGCGTATAAGCCGCGGCTTGTACGCGAGAATTTACGGTATACTTCTAAAATCGTTGGTATAACCCTTCTCCACCCCTGCACACAACATCCCAATTGTGTATAACACACACCCGGGGGTTTAGTTCGAGGACAATCTACGGCTTATACGTGAGATTCCTAGTCTAATAATTGGCTTTGGGACCTTGTCCCCAAAGCCATTGACACCACACACAGAGAGTTGGAAAAAGTAGCAAGAAAAGACTAGCCTAGGTCCCCTTGTTCATTGTTAAATTAAGCCCTAGCTGGCCCTTAAACATTGCCTAGGACTGGTATCCCCATGTGTCCTTGCAGGTGTGTGCAAGACTTATTTAACCTAGATCTGGTTTTCAGTTACTGCATGTAGTACCAGTGTACCTTGTGGTAAGGCCTAGACATCTTGTGAACAGCCATATTTTGAGTTCTCTAATGTGGCTGTCAATGGCAAGGATAGGTACCAGCCTAATAACTATTGACTCCTATGTCAAGCCAAGCTGTCAATGTCAATGCCAATTCCCATACTATGCACATACAGGACCTGTACTAGAAGTTGAGTGGTCCAGGGTGGCTCTTGAAATCGCTCAAGCCCGCCCAAAGACAAACTGTGAAGTCCAACATGATTACCCCTCCCCACCCCACACACACATGCAAGAAACCACATGCAACAACCCTAAAATAATATGTTGCCAACACAAGTCCTCCTTATGCCCCCTCCTTCTCCTCCCTCTGCTCCCTCCTCCTCCTCCCTCTGCCCTCTCCTCCTCCTGCTCCCTCTGCCCTCTCCTCCTTCCTCTGCCCTCTCCTCCTTCCTCTGCCCTCTCCTCCTTCCTCTGCCCTCTCCTACTACCCCATCTTTCCCCTCCTCCCCCCTCTACCCCATTTTCCTCCTTCCTGTTACCTACTCCCCCTCTGCCCCCTCCTCCTCCCTCTGCCCTGCCCTCTCCCTCTCCCTCTGCCCCCTCCTCCTCCCTCTGCCCCTCCCTCTGGCTGCCAAGATGGTTGTCGAAAACTCAAGATTGTCTGATTTCCTTGTGTGATAAATGGATAATAGGGTTTTCTAGGATGTAGAATCCATTTTCAGGCTTAGATTTTCAGTCCGGGAAATTTCCAAGATGGCTGCCAAGATGGCCACCAAAAACTCAAAATTGTCTGATTTCCTTGTGTGATACATGGATAGTAGGGTTTTCTGGGATGCAGAATCCATTTTCATGCTCAGATTTTCAATCCGGGAAATTTCCAAGATGGTTGCCAAGATGACCGCCAAAAACTCAAGATTGTCTGATTTCCTTGTGTGGTACATGGATAATGGGGTTTTCTAGGATGTAGAATCCATTTTCAGGCTTAGATTTTCAGTCCGGGAAATTTCCAAGATGGCCACCAAAAACTCAAAATTGTCTGATTTCCTTGTGTGATACATGGATAGTAGGGTTTTCTGGGATGCAGAATCCATTTTCATGCTCAGATTTTCAATCCGGGAAATTTCCAAGATGGTTGCCAAGATGGCCGCCAAAAACTCAAGATTGTCTGATTTCCTTGTGTGGTACATGGATAATAGGGTTTTCTAGGATGTAGAATCCATTTTCAGGCTTAGATTTCCAATCCGGGAAATTTCCAAGATGGCTGCCAAGATGGCCTCCAAAAACTATACCAGCAGCAGTAAAACCAATAAAAATCAAAAAGATTTAGCTAAGTGCATGTAAGTTAACTGACCATGCAGTATTGCTGCAAACCATCACATATGAATTGCATTAGAACCCTAGACACACCAAAAAGCATAAATCTATGCCCCTTCGTTTTCTCACCTGTAGTTCATAACAATCCTATAAAAACCCAAAGCCACTACGGCTTTGCCGTAAAATCCTTGAATTTGTCCCCTTGTTAATATCATGATCGCTCTTCTTCCCCCTTGCAGGCTGACAGTGGTGGCCATCGTGTTCACACTGCACCAGGATGGGCTGGAGTCGTGTGAGGACCTCAAGTTGGTGCGCATCTATTACATCGGTATGCTGGTGCTGCTCACCACCCACATCCTGGTCAGCATGCTGCTGTGTGCGTGCAGCATGCAGGGGGCCATCATCGACATACGCCGCCGCCGCACCGTGCCCGTCGTACTCTACGTCAAGGCCATTCTCTTCCTGCCCGAGATCATCTGGCTGCTCGTGGGTACCTACTGGGCCTTCTGGGGCTCAGGAAAGGGGTATGTGGTGTTATGTTAGATTTTTTTTACATCAATTGGGAAAGCTTTACTGCCGTGGAAGGGTGTTCCATGAAGCACTTCCTTGACTGAGTTCAAACGGATATGTTAATAACTATCATTTTGTGTTTTTGGTAAAAGTTCATTTATAAGCAATTATTTTGATTAGTTTTTGTCCTTAGTCAGCATCATGTGTGTGTGTGTGTGCATTAGATAAATTAATACAGAAGTTTGAATCATATAAACTTGATAAAAATAAAGTTTAATTGGTCCTCAAATTACATGCTACTTTGTGATTGCCAGGTGTTCCGGTGTGGTGGTGATGACGGTGAAGGCGCTGGTGCTGGTGGGCTGGGTCATGTTCCTGTCCATGCTGATCGGTGTCGTGGTGGTCTTCGACCCGCTCGGTCACCGACGGCGCCGAGGCCACGCGCTCATCACGTCCACGGGCAGCTTCTACATGGACCGTAACACAGACGGTGCTGGCACCGCCACCAAACAACTCTGGGAGACCAGGTAAGGCTTAATCAGGGGATAGATCATTATAACCTTAGGACTGCCAGTACTTTCTGGAGGTGCACTGCCATAGCGTATTGTTTCCAATGCAAACGCAAAATCCGGGCTTTCAGGGGGCCCTTTTTACTATACACGTTGGCGATAAGGATAATAGTACACTGTAATTACTTCGATAATCAAGGCCATAAGCCGGAGTATAATTAAACAAGGATGGATATTTTCCTTGATTTCAAGGTTTTCAATGTCGCAAAGACCCGTTCTTGACTATTGGGGACCTCTATTCACGTTTTCAATTTACATATTTCAAGGTGTTTTGAAATTGATTACTCTCATCCCTGATTGGAAAACAGCATGCTAAATGATATCTCTGCAAAGGAATTAGTAAATTGAATACTGTTTTCTGGCCCAGCAAATCTGCTCTGGAAGGATATCTCCAACTAGTTCTGTTTCACATTCGTCAAGCGAGGGTACCTCCAGCCGACAGGAGCGGCAACTTCTAACCGTCTAGCTTGATTATAAAGTCTTCCTTTATATATTCCAGATGCAAGTTAATCTGCTGCTGTGCAGCACGCGGTGACGAAAATAGCAACAACGCCTTCAATGATATTGCTCAACTCTTCACAAATTTCTTTGAGGTAAGATAGACACAAAATGCTTGTTGACTCTCTATATAAATGAGATTCCATGTGGCATTTCAACAAGTGTAATTGTAGGTTCATTGAGGAAAATGTATCTGAATCATACTTTTGTAGCAAATGCATGAGCTACCCTGTAAACTAGTGTGCTTTCGACCTTCGCATGCAAACCTGGCCCTTTTGTCCACCTTACCGTAAAACCTCGCGTATTGGCCAAAGCTAGTATGCATATCAGATTGCTGGTGCGGCTTATAGGATTGGCCCAGAGTCTGGGTGCGGCTTATACGAGGGTTTTTGCTACTATGGTACAGTACTAAAGTTATTATAATCAGATCACTGGTGCGGCTTATAGGATCGGGACAAAGTCTAGGTGCGCCTAATACGCGAGTTAGGCTCATATGCGAGATTTTACGGTATATGTTTTAAACAATTACTATTGTGTAACAATAAAGTACATGCCTTTCCTCGGTTGTTCAGGGTTTAGATCTGGTGCCTACAGACATAGCGGCTGGCCTGATCCTGGTTCAGAAGGAGCAGCGTAACACACCGGTGCGGCACCACAGGACGCGCCTTGTACATCGTAGCACTGAATCTACACCCCTGCGCCCCAAGACCAAACTTAGCAAAAAGGAACGCAAACAGTTAAAGGAACGCGAGAGTAACGCAGTCTTCCAGCATGCGAACAGTGTGGACGCAGCACCTACTACGGACCCATGGGTGCTGCGGGGTGACGCGGAGGCAAGAGCCCTGGAGCGCAGTATTAGTGCCCCCGCAGCGCCATCCGCAGTGCTCGTAGATCTGTCCTCAGAGAATAGCCCTCTCGTGAGCCCAGTCAGCAACACAAACTCTAACGCTAACAGTACTTTAGAAGCAGAGCCAGGTCCAGAGGGTAGTGAGTCGGCAGTCTCCTCCCCAGTGGCTGTGCACAGTAATGGTACAAAACGTGACCCTAAGGGCTGGATGTCTATTCACAATGCCACCTACTACATGCGTTTTGCCATGGGCAGCTATGGGTGGCCGCTGTACATGTACACCCACCTCACACTCGGCCTCTGTAAACTATGGTCCAGGTGCAGGTAAGCTAATATCCTATTATATTTAATATCTCACTACTAAGATATTGTTATATTACTGTGATAGGCCTTTAGATTGTAATGTCAGTGCTCAGTTTAAGGCTTGAACATCATATTAATAGTGGATTCAAAATATTGACTATTTACAAATTAAATGAGAGTTGACATAAGTATAGAATAGCAAAGGAAGTTTCATGGGAACGCAGTTATACATAAGCAAAGGTAAAACAGTGGAACGTCTGAAGGGGCTGCCCACTCTTAGAATCCATGTTCTAAGCAACCCAGCACGGAGGTGACTAGGGGTCACTAGACTGGGGTTAGAAGTGTCAATAATTGATTCGCCAGACCCATGGCCTGAAAGATTCGGGTCCGATTCTCAGAAGATCCAATGACACTTTCCCACTGCGATATGAAGTATTAACGGTAACCATCGAATGTCTCCAAACCTTATTTTCATTAATAATCCTGTAATTGGTGAGCTGAAGCTGATGTACAGATCTAAAAACAATGCCTTATTTTCCAGGTGCTGTTGTCAGGGATCACAGGACCCCAATGTACATCATGACACCCCATGTCAGTGCCACACAGCCGCCATTTACAACTTTACGGGCATCGAGCCTGAAGATATTATATACGCCAGTTTTCACAATGCAGTAAGTACTTTTACTTTGATACTTGAAACACCCACCCTATATAAAGTCCAGAGTGCCCGCTCCTGTTCCACTCCGACTTTTGGTGGAGGGCTAGTAAGTTGTAGGCCTTAAAGACTGCCCATGTAGGAGTTTAAGCATGAGGTACATCTGGTAACTTCCAATGATACATTGCACGTGCTTTTTAATGTACACATAAATGCATACATATTATATATGAAGTATGATTAAGGATATTTAATCTTTGGTAGTTTCCATTCCTGTATGCTTACTCAAATTATATCCATTTCAGACAAAAGCAAAAATACCTACTTAATAGTAAGCGTGTGTGGGAATTTATGTCTCATAATTTAACACCGATGTCCCTTGACCAATCGTGATATTATTTATATAATAACATTCACCGACGTTAAATGTATGGGATTTTCAATGTGTTACTATATTGCTCTTTGCAGATCTACCAAATTCCATTTTATGTAGCCCTGGACCACTCTCGGTCTGCAATCATCATTTCCATTCGGGGCACGTTATCCTTTAGGGTAAGTGTAGCACAAGACCATGGCAGTCTACCCAATCTCACCTCATTGCCACCCTATCTCTCCAGTTATCTGAATTATGAATATTTCTTATCGCAAGCCAAGCCATTTCAACTGTGTCAAAGATCTAGATTAAAAAAAAATATTGTAAAATAATAAAATGAATAAAAACTCTACTAAAATCTGATTCAGGAAAATTTGATCGGAAACATCTTTTATAAAAATCCAGCAGTGATGCCACTAACCCTTTAAAGGCAGATAATGTAGCATACAACCTAGAAAGGCGGTGAAATTTAGACATTAAAACTTTTTAAAAAAGCAAAAAAAAAAAGCATTACACTGCCCCTACGGGGTTGATAACAGTTCGGTTAGTGCATCACTGGCAAATGAAGGTGAATTTCGCGGCGTCATATCATCCTTAAAGGGTTACCGTTATCCTTTCTCCTCAGGACGTGATGACTGACCTGACAGCAGACAGTCAGGACATGGACATCCCGGGGGTGGAGGCGCCGTGTAAGGCCCATAAGGGGATCGGTCAGGCCGCGTCCTACGTACACGGGGTGCTCACCGAGGAAGCCATCCTACAGGCGGCATTCAGCGCCGCACCGGTAAGTACTCTAGTACAACCCGCATCTCGCACATAACCCCGCATCTGGATATTGGGAATATTGTGTAACTTGCATCTAGGGTCTGATAATTGCTACTTTAGTACTTCACTATATTCCCCCAAATCCTTTAAACGGTTGCATGCTTAGAATATAGCCTAAACTTATTGCAAGGTAGTATCGGTATAGCTGTCTACCTAAGGTGTCTGTAAAGCAGTCACGGTTACGTTCATGGATCTGACTTATAATGTCTATAAATGGATGTATACATGTTCCTTGATAAGCAGTTTGTAACAGAACATTGCTGCTGCTCTGTTACAGAATTACCAGTTAATCGTCACTGGACACAGTCTGGGGGCGGGTGCGGCTGCATTACTCGCCATCATGCTGCGCCCCTCTTATCCAAATCTCAAGTGCTTCGCATTCTCCCCACCAGGAGGACTACTCAGGTATGTATGCCACTTTAGACTAAGGACGTTTTTTTAAACAATGGGACTGTGGTGGTGGGGGGGGAGGTTAATTTTGCATGGATGTGCAGGTGAGGAATCGCTAACACCCCCACCCCCTTCCCCTACCTAAAGTACACACGAATCTGCTAGTATTCAGCACAACAGACTGTGTTTTTAGTATTCAGGACACACAAGCCCTTCTAGGATCGCATATACATACATTTGTAGATAGATAGGAAATATATTAAACATTTATTCACACATTTCATAGCTGTTCGTTTATTATTCAATTTGACAGTAAGTCGTTGGCGCGGTACACAGAGGAGTTCATCTGCTCGGTGGTGCTCGGGCACGACTTAGTGCCGCGACTCGGCATTGTGTCCATGGAAGACCTCAAGGCACAGGTTCTCCGATGTATCAAAGACTCTCACAGACCCAAGGTAAAGGCATATTAACAAGCCCTGAATGATAGGTAGAACAGGCATATTTAACTGTAAATCAGTTGAGAAAAATACCTTTTTCTTTTACATGTACATGTATATTGAGATGACCATGGTGTCATGTAACAGATCAATTCTTATGCAATCTATCTTACCTTCTGTTTAAAATAACATGGATTTTGTTTTAATTCTTGCAGTATAAGATATTGGCTGGTGGATTGTGGCATGCTCTGTGCGGACTGCCCAGAGCGGATGACGACGGGGGCAGTACGCGGCAGCCCCTTCTGGAGAACCAGGTTCACCTCCGCATTCCCTGCTATGGCAGCCGAGAGGAGACACTGAGCGAGGTATGTGGTCAAACACCATCAAACCATGAAAAGATCTTTAAAAACCAAGTGTTTTGTTCCAGCTAGGGTAGTCACTGACAGTGGTCCATGTCGGTTGACTTGATCATATACTGAATGAATCAGTTGAGTAAATTTAATGGAATGGTCATTTATTTCAGAAAGCTGAGAGGGGGGGGGGGGGCAAGCTGTTGGACTCCAATGTTACCCATTATCAGGCCAATGTCATGCTTTTCTCAGTGAAAAATTGCGGAAGCCCCCTCCCCCTCGTTATAAAAATGTACCTACCGGTAATCGTAATGACATCACAAAACTCTGAATTGAATGACAGAGGCTATTTTGTTAGGTTATCAAAAGTTCTGTGTGTGTAGTTAAGATCTTCCTGAAGAGAAAGTGTTATGTCAACTGCAGAAGAAAGCAATGTCTTACTGTCCCATGCATTTTCTGAGGTTTTGACCAGAATAATAATCTTCCATACAGGGATCAGTATTCACAGAAATACAGGTATTTCACAGATGTGTTAAAAAGGAAGATATTTCCATACTGATGACACTGATTCACAAAAATAACATTTTCTGTGTGACCTTAGAACAGGAGTATTCCCTGGTTAAGTTTTTGAACAGAGTGTCTCTTGTATGCGGTTGAGCTGTCCTGCTGGGGCAATCAAATCAAATTCCTCCATCAATTTCATTAACCACATGTTCTACTAATATTGTAGGATGTATTTATATAATATTTCTTACATACCTACCGGTATGTGGTGTGTAAGGTGTTACTGTATGTCCTGTCGATAACCCAAATGAATTCTCCTTTCCATTACAGTCATTTATAATGAATTGCTGTACTATATGATAGCAGTTTCATTAAGACAATTAATGAACATCGTTATAGGTCATTTGTAATAACACATTAGTTATGTGGCACAGACATTGTAATAATATAGATATATTCATGTTTTTGTTTGAAATTAACATAATCTAGAAATAAGATTATTTTCTCTCTAACAACTCTAATTCTTTGTTTGTTTAAGTATATACGGATTCAATCAAGAATATTGAAATGATATACGCCCAACATAACTACTCAAAAATAATCTCACCACTCTTTTGTATCTAGGCTCATAAAAAGAAAAAAGAAATGATCAACACATGAGGGCAAAAAAAAGCGAATATTTTGGGCTCAATAGTTGGACTCCATTAAAATGAATTTTACTGATCTCTCATTCTTACCAGCTTTTTATTTCGACATTCATCGATATTCAGAGATCGCTTAGACTATTCATACATTCTTTATAATAATTCCTGTATCAATATTACCACTTGTAGCGTCAGCTCGAGGAGGCCATCCTAACGAGCGGGCGGTCACGGCAGGTCCATCTGCCGCTCTACCCGCCCGGTCAGATCATGTATATAGAGGAGGATCAACCCAGCAGGTTGGACATTGTTGTTTTAAAAATTGAAGTGGGATAATAACAATTTTCATCATTGTGCCAAGAGAATTTCATTCAAGAAATAAAGTGATTATTTTGGTTTAAATTATGTCATCCCTGAAATAATCAGCACATTGGTTTAACCTTAAAAAGCAATGATTAGATAAATACCCATATATAATGCAAATTACGTCCTAGCAACAACAAGAATAGTGTCTAAACTATCAACTGAATTATAACAAGTTAACTTCGTGCTGATGAGTGAAAATGTATTTCTATCTCCTTTTTTTCTGATCCTGCAGTACATGCTGCGGTCAAGCAGGTTACACAGCGGCCTGGGCGAGTGCGGAGGTCTTCGCGGAGGTGATCGTCAGTCCAAAAATGTTAACCGACCACATGCCAGACGGGGTGTTTAAGGCGCTCACTCAGCTCGCCGACAAGAACTTCCATCTACGAGAGGTGGTACTAATGCGGCGAGAGTCCCTTCAAGAAGGCTTGATATAGAGTGTAGCCTTAAAATTATTGATTGGTGGTCGTTTCCATATCTTTGCCTCACATCCAGAGGGCAACAAAGATGTATTATATGCCGAGAATAGGATAAGAGAGGACACCTATTTTTATATTCGCTGATTGTACACCAATAATCGTCTGTGATATTCACATGTATGTTGTGTTTTCTGGGTGGTTGAGATCTCTAGCAGTCTTTGGCCCGTTCATTCCATTATAGTCTCATTGCATACATTAAGATCATTCACATTAAGCTGCATGTGCTCGGATATCTCCAACTACATATCTGCAACCTTGTCATACTGCCTCATTATACTGATTGTATTGAATGATTCCAAAGATTGGACCAGACATGTTAAAAATAAATACATGTACATGTATCAATTTTAATAAGAAAAATAGTTATGCTGTATACTATTATTGTGGTTGAAGTTTCCATGACTGGCGCCAGTATCCATCTAGTCTGGGAATATGTGACTAAACCCCCGCGTATAAGCTGATTGATATATATATATATTTTTTTTTTTTGGGGGGGGGGGGGGGGGATTTAACATTAAGAAAATTCAACTTGTAAGCCTAATTCTTTTTCCGAAACAAAAGGTCGGCATATGTGTAGGGGTTTATGGTAATGACTGGTGCGAAACACATAAAAAATATCGTAGATCAGACGTAACTATGTAACTGAATATCACTAGTCAAAGTGCTCATTTATACCCTCTGAAAGATTCTTTTTACTATGGCACCACCCCTTTGATCTAAAGTTAGTAAAGCACTGGTGATGATTCTCCTCACTCTAAAATTTACTTAATCTGAAACACAATGCTCTAACATGCTCATTGTGTCTGTCCTCTGTTCGTGACAGTGTTCACAATATAACATATTCTATTATTATTATATAATATATTTATTAGCCGACGCTGTGTAAATATAATTTTGAATAAAACTGCTATTTATGATTAGGTAAATCCCAAAAAAGACTTGCAAATACTTGATGTATAGTTCAATGGGATTGGTGCGTATACAACGTACTGGTATTATACATAGTTAAACTATGCATAAAGAAAACAAGCCTGAAGAGGGTGAAAAGCTTGTGTATCACCCTAATTGTTCACTTATATTATAATATGTTATATTCTATTAATATATGAGGATGTACCAGGTGGTGTTATGCACGGTTTTCTTTTTGATGTTTTCGCTTGAAATATTTGTCGTTTGCTCAATCTCGATGCGTAGGCCTACTACTATAAAACCTTGCCTACCATTAAACCTCATAACTCACAACGCAAGGTTTTACGATAGAAGCGGTCGTTGAGTTTGAGGGTTTAATTTTGGCTGATATGATGCAAAAAGGCCCTTAGGCAGGGTTTTACAGTACTTCGCTACCTGTTACGGTGCTACTTTGGTCTACAACGACTTAAACTAAGATAGCGATACTGCTGCTGTTGTATAGATCATTCCAATCGTTTCAAACGACTGATGCACTTTGTTGACACAACTTCTGTAATGTGTTGTAATTCTTTTTGTTAATTATGTTACTGATGAACTATTGTATGTAACGTCTATTTCCTTTTTAAAAAGGCAAACATGTTTGTTCACTCACAACAAATTACTGCTGCTGTTGAACTCACTGTTATATAAAACTGTACTTCCCTGTAACTGTAGGAGGGGTTTATAAATTATGGAACGCCAAATCTGTCAACTTTAATGCCTTAGTGTTACATAACCTTTGAACAGTTCCCTATATATCAATGTCGAAAATGATATGGCTAGGTCGATTTTTCAGGTTAATTGGCTACCGCATTTTATATCATGTACACGCTACATCTGTTATACCACCGTCTGAAGACAAGTACCGTTTATCTGTCTCTTTATTCCTCAGCATTTAAAGGACTCATTTTGATTACTATGGGGAAACCATCCTCGGAATAAAGATTTTCGCTAACAGTTTGGCTTGCATTTATTAATCTGTGATATTTAGTGGATACTATCTCCAGAGGCCTACCAATAGTACTGATTTTGAGAAATGCCCCCCCCCCCCCCCCCAATTTGCACCATGTCCTTTCAAGAGTTAAATCCCACTTTACATAAGCAGTGTGCCATGACTCCCCTATGCGACAATTTCAATGCACTGTAAAACATTAAACTAGCAGTTGGACCCCGAATTTGAGACATACCGTTACACAGGCATTTTCCACCCGGAAATCTGGGATTTTGAAGGCAGAAGGGGTTTTCGCGCAGTTTTGTATTTTTCTTCAAAATCCAGCCCCATGTCTGCGTACATCAATTTCAACCTACAACCTTTTGTATTGAAGTGGCACTGGAAGTATGGTCTCCCCTGGTTCCTTTCTAAGACTGAGTTTTCAGCCCATTCTCTGCGTGCACTTTCGTCAAAATTACACAAAATTAAAGACTGATTTATCAATATACTCTTTTATTTCATTATTCAAATTTCCTTCCTCTCTTGTACGGCGTACAACGAATTCTTGCTATTGTATTTGTCATCATAGCAAAATGTGCTAAACAGAATCAGAATTCTTAAAGAACCACTACTGGTAATTTAATGGCTTCACTAACATCTGGTGTTTCCAGTTGCCAAGAATTTCATTATTTCAGATACATATAATTACCTTTCAGGGTAGCTTTATTTAGCATACATTAACAAAAGAAAGATAACAGTTAACACACTAGGAATAAAATAATGTCAGTGTGTTCCATTGCAGCCCTATATACACGTCCCCACCCACTTCCATAGACCCCTACCCCCTCCCGCAGCCCCCACCCCCCACCGCGCCCCTCCTTTGGTGCGTGCGCTACACGCTTATAGTCCGGAACACATTAAAGCCCGAGTGGGCAGTGCTGAGGATAAGGCCTGGGACCTGTGAGTGCCAGTGTAATTCCTTAATGTCTGTTTGTCCCTGGTGGATGAACAGTAGTTGTGGTGGTACCACCTTCTCTGCCTCCTCTGCCGGCGCCGCTCCCGCTGCCTCCACGTCGCGTTCCACAGCCAGATCCCACAGCGTGAGCTGATCGTCGGAACCAGAGGCAGCGAATACAGTACTGTCCTTAGGATGCCATTCTACAGACGTGATGGGTGCTGTGTGGTGTTTGAAGACTGCCACTGGTTTGCCATGCTGAAAGGGAACGAGAAAAGTCAGAGATAATGATTATGACTGATAATGATATGGAATAAGGTCTAATAAACTAAGGCACATGTCCATAACCCTCTAGGGACATATCCACGAATATATACCGTATATAGAAAACATAAATGTTGCAGATCAATGAAATATGGGAAATCGGACTATACACTATTTCAATAAGCTGATCGTGGTAGACAGAGAGAATCCCAAGACTGGCATACTTGCTGTTCCTACTTATATCCCTGTCGACCCCTGGCATTATTTTCACTGTCATGACAAAGATAACAGATCACTCACTTGGAATTGACGCAGATCCCAGACTTTGATGATTCCATCGTCTCCCCCTGATATGATGAAGGGTTCGTTACGGTTCCAGCTAATGACATTGACGTCACGGTCGTGTGCGTCAGCTGACGACAACATACAGGCCTTATTTGGGGCAGCACGTGCGTCCCACACACGGATAGACTTGTCGACGGAGCATGAAGCGAAAACCTGAAATGAACCACCAAGTATTTAAATTCTTTGTAGAGTAACCCAGTCGTAAAATTCCTAAATACATACAGATTTCTTTTTCTCTCTTCCAGAAACTTCCAACATTTTACAAGTTTTTGTGATTATCGTTTTCAAAAGTCTATAGAGGACATGCCCGTGTACTTACATTGGGCTCGTTGGGTGACCATTGTATATCTTCTACAGACGCTGTATGTCCCGTGAAGGGTCGTTGGTCCACGTGCCACCCACCGCCCTCCTTAGGGGCCCACAGGTGGATGTTCTTGGTACAGTCTCCAGTAGCCAACCGACCTGCAACCAGTGTTCATAAAGACTATTAGATCCCTTGTTATTAAAGGTTTCTGCTGAGTCTAAACAAATTGTTTGGTATTCAAAGAATGCAGATCCACTCAAATAGTAACCTCTCGTTTAACATATTTATCTTGATAATCTTTAAGACTTTTAAAATTAATTTCTTCAAAATTGCGCTCAAACTAAATCGACATATAGAGAATACCCATTATTATTACAAATGGCCTCACCTTCGACAGTTGGTGACCAGTCAATGGCATATCCCTCCGCTTGGTGTCCAGCGAAGGTAAACATGGGAAGTGGAGATTCCTGCTGTCTTGTGTACGCAGCCATGGCGTTTGAGTCATTGACCGCCTCGAGCGGTCGCGACAGGTCATAGATATTCACCTTCCCCAGCTCTGACCAGGTAGCAGCGACATGCCGGCCTCCTAGTTGAGTGCACTGTATAATAGTAATCGCAAGGTATGAGATTGTATGAATTAAAGGAAACACTAAGGTATGAGATTGTGTAAATTAAAGGAAGAACTATGAGTTTAAAAAAAAAGACTATTTCATCAGTGTGGATGCTTTTAAAAGAGTTCATTGGATACATAAAGTCAGTGTGCTTATATCATACAGTAGTACAAAACACTGTGTGATACAATGTAAGTGTAAATTCTAAATACTCAAGGGATTTGTCAGATTGTTACACTAAACTCACTCTGATCCTATTGATGGCGCCATTATGTTTGATCATGGCAGTCTCTAGCTCTGGTTTGTCATCTTCATCCTCATCGCTACTTTCGTCATCTTCACTATCATCATCCTTCTCTTCTGTCTCCTTTTGTGTTTTCTTCAAGTTACTCATCTTCATTACAATCAATTGGTTAGTGTGTGCACGTTCACCCTGTGTTCCAGCGACTGTGTAGAGTGTTACTGGGAATTGGTTCTCTCGGTTGTCTCCAAGTGTGTCTCGAAGGATGTCAAAACTGAGACAAGGTGCACCTGGAATGAACATAGCCATAGTTTTAACTATCATCAACGACCTTATACAGGGTTCCCACAAAAAAAATCGGATTTAATTCCATGACATTTCCATGACATTCCATGACAAAAATCTCAATTTTCCATGACATTTTTGTGGAGGTTGGGGGCTTGGCCCCCGAGAAAATTTCAAAAATTTAGAAAGCAAATGGTACATTCAAGGAGATTTTGTAATATTAATTCCATTTTTTTCAAATTCCATGACATTCCATGACACACAGCAATTTTTTTACAAAATTCCATGACATTCCATGACTTTCCAGACAACTTTCAAATTCCATGACATTCCATGACATTCCATGACACGTGGGAACCCTGCTTATAGTATAGCGTTGGTGGCAATTGTCTTTTTTATTTCCCTTGACATTTTTGTGCCTCTACATGGGTAAAAATCGACACGTGCGACACGGCCCTTTTAAAAATCGACAGACACAGTAAAATTGAAATTAAAAATCGACGGACATGGAAGAATGGAGTAAAATGTATAGGAATGTATGGAATAAAAATCGACACAACGACAACGTGTATTTGTGCTAAAAATCGACATGGTCAAAAATTGGGGTACCGGGTACCCATGTAGAGGCACATTTGACTTAGGCCCCAAAAGAAAGTTGCCTTCAGGTAAAATGGCCAGCATATTAAAAATAGGGTGGGTAGGTCGATTTTAACAAAATAATTGAATGCCAATTTTTTAAAAGATTATGGGGAAAATTTCTTCCAGATTTTATCTTGGAGATCATACTCCTTGATTTTTAATCATTTCAGTACGAAAGAGAATTTCAGGGATGAAAATCGACTATGTAAAAAAAACTTGAAGATATAACATACCTCATAACTACATTATAGAGCATATGAATGTTTATGCATCTATAGACACATATCTAGTGCTGTACAGCAGGATTTGTCATGTCTATATTCTCCTGGACGTCATCTCCTGCTGAGGAGAAGCATTTGTCATGTCCATGTGATCATGGACGTTATCTCCTGCTGAGGAGAATGAGAAATCTGTCCATACACTCTCCATGCATAGCACCTTAGTTTTAGTGGCTAAGCCTCCTGTGAAGAGTGTAAATGCATAGGACTATAGAGGAGAGAGAGGGCTTCAAGGTTTCTCAAGTTAACTTGAAATTGGCTGAGAAAAACTTGACACTGAGATCAGTGTGGTGTAGCCTGTCTGTGTATGGGTAGGACCACTGAGGATGAACCAGTGATGATTCTGCTGTCTTATCATAGGATAACACAAACAAAATAAGTTTGTTTGAGTTTATATTGAGTAATTATCAAATATATCCTAATCCTGATTATATTTTTTTGATTTAAAAAAAACTTGATTTCAGGGGAAAACTTGAAGACTTTCATCCCTGGTTCAATTTGATAAAAATTAAAAAAAACACCTTTTCACTAGTATCAAAATACCCAAAAAATACCCCCCCCCCTCCAAATAAAAGGAGGAAATTACGACAGGCTACTCGCTTAATGCCAACTGTGAAATCTGTCGCCAGTGACTTTAATAAGTCAGTAAGGGGTCCCTTGAAAAGACCTCTACAGTATTATAGAGTATATCATAAATAGTGATATCAGCTCAGAGCCCCTATTATCGCTCAACACATGAGCGGCTTTACTTCAAAGGATCATTCACAATATACTTTGATCCAAAGTTACATGAGTCTTATTTTTCAGTAGTCGTTTTTAGGAAGGCCCTCACAAACACAAAATAGTGACCGAGACGTAGAAAGTAGTGTTTCATAACTTTAAAGACGAAGACTGAAATGGGAAGTTTTTTTGGGCGGACCAACCTGTTTGGGCTTGGTGTAACATAATGTAGGCCGATTCGTCGCACACCAACTCTTCGTCTGCTTCCATTTCTTGGCCTGGAAGGTAAACTCTTGCATCTCCTCCATCGACAGACCCCCCAAGGCCATCATCTTCTTCTTCTATGGTGTCATCTTCCATTTCTTCTCCACTGTCCGAGTGCATCTCGTCCTCCATGTCTGCCATTTTGCAATCCACACACGTGGTTGGGCGTTCAGCGCGACTGAGGTGGTGCGGGAAAACCAAACGGACCACGCTTTTATGATTATAGTGGTTATATATAAATTATAGTAACAGTGACTTCGGGGTGGGGAATATAGTAGTAAAAACTACACAGTATTCACGGGTTTATAAAACTTGATCATATTATGTGTGTTTTAAACACAAAAATCAACATTTGGAAAATATTATTCTCACTGAACTCTCGATATGAAGCCACTGGGCTTGAACGTTATCCGGCAGATATTTCCCTCGGCCTTGATAAGGTCATAAAGTTTTGGTTTTGGTATCTATCGACATCTATATCTTATTTATATGTGTTAGCCCTGATTTTGTCCACATGAATGGTTTGTGATGTCTGCTGACCATTAGTAGCACAGCGACATCTGACGCGGGACGCCGAAAACGAAGCGGGAACCACTTCACTCTCCAAGCGTATTCCATTCGGGAAGCTAAACCTACGCTTGAAGTTCGCGCACTTCGATACGAGCATGTAAACAACATGACTGAGAAATATTTCGAGAACAGGTAATACCGGTTGATTTAACCTTATTTCTATACTACAGTCAGTTATGATTGTTGTCTCATTGTGTAAGAACGCATCAACATACTGTATTACAAAGAATTATGCAAAAATAACGTTCAACACACGCCTTGAAGGGTCACTGACAGTGTTTGAAGCTGTTGAATTTCGAAAACGCAAGGAGCTCCCTTGACTCTACTGGACTCTACTCAAGCACAGACCCATAGAGTCCCAGTGTGAGAAAGTTGAATCTAATTTCGACTAGACTTAGGCCTAGTTGGGATTGTAGGGGCACACCTGAAAGGCCGAATTATCTATGTTATGGACAGGGAAGATAGGTTTACATATCGTTAAACCAATTGCAAATACCCCAAATTGATGAATGTAATAGTAGGCCTACAATGTATTTGGGAATGAGTTGCATCCCCAGGACCTGGCCCGGTGAGATGATGGAGGAATCACTCAATCAGCTGTCTTCTTTAAATATCATTCTAGCCTAGGGTATTTCCATGTTTATGGACTGGACGAAAAGGTGATACTTTTGTGCTCCTATCATACTTAGATCCATATTAGAATGTAGAGGCTCGAACTGTTTTTGGAGAGGGCGGGGCTCTCGATCTATTAAGGTTATATTTGAAGTGAGGCGCTCGCTAGGGAGCGTACTTAATCGGGGGGGGGGGGGCTAATTGTAAATTGTCAGGGGCAGGGCTGTTACATGGACGTCATCTTCAAAACAACTTGCAGTTGAAATCAAACATGTTTGAAGGCAGATGCAGCCACGTGTTGACGTCAGATGAATTTTTGATAAACATAGGCGACATTGACTAGATGTGATTTTTCTCTATTGTGGTGAACTGTATTATGTGTAGAGCCTTCAGCTGATATAGCATTGCACGTATAGCCAAATGATAAGTATTTATGTTAAAACGCAGCCAAAATGACACGGTCTGAAATCTCCCTATCCCGCAAAGTAATCCCGAAAACATATTATCTATCTGGAAATTATAGCCTACTAGGCTAGCTCTATTGTGACCATACAGAGGGAACCTATGTGCTATGTCTGCGGTGCATGCCATTATACCTATGCTATAGCGTTATCTAGTGACCTCTCCAAGCATACACCCTATTAGGTACAACAGGTGGCATCAGATCTCAGTAGGCTGAGGAAAATCTCAAACTCTTACAAGTCCCTTTCCACCAGAGGGGGGTCACTTTTAGACACCCTTCATTGAATAATCTAGCCCAGCTAACAAAAAAACGTTATTTTACGTCAAAATAACGTTTTAAACTTTACATAACGTTATGCCATACTAAAGACCCTTAGAAAAACGTTGACATATAACGTTATATAAATAACGTTATAGAATGGTATATAACGTTATTTGTTTACTGGGAGGGTTGTTGACCATTAAACTGATGTACTCAATATACAAGAGAGGTATATTATATAGGCAATTAAGCCATCTTTCTGTGAATTTTTCTATAAGTCACCCCAGCTGACATACCAGATTTAAGGACAGCATGATGGCTAAATGCATGGTGTTAATTTGCCGTTGGTGCATCATGCGAACCGTTTGAAAGTGTACCCCATGTAGGGTCAGCCTGATGCAGAAATGCAGGGGTGTTCCCTCAATTGAGAGACAGTACTACTGTTGCATCATGCGGACCTTTTAGGAGTAACTCGCCAGTGCTGCATTTACGCATCATGCCGACAAAAGTTGAGGCTGGATCCAAAACAGCCATATGAAGTAGAAAGTCAGTGGACCCAGCAGTGGACGCATGTTCAAGAACCCACTACAACTGTTATGGTTCTCTATAGACCCTGTCAGTGTTTACTCCGGTCCCAACAGGATCGACTTTGTAGTTTGCAGTTGTGTAAAAAGACATGTAACGGCAGTGACGGCACGTCACCCCGGGGTAGCAGCAGCACGGTACGGCACACACAGTCGATGTGGTTGCCATGGTTCAGTCCCTGCCACAGCATTAGAGTTAGAAGCAAACAAAAACTGGAATCGATTATCTTTTAGCATGTTGTTATGTTCGACTGATTTCAGTATAGCCCCTATTTTTGTGTTGAAAATAGATACTCCGTTAAAGAAAATAAATAGATTGTGGTAAAGAATCAGATGTACGAGTAATGCATTTTAAATACGGATTTAACCTCTGTTAATGACTCGTTTTAATTTTATATGGGGGTTCGTTATCCTGACTTTCAGGTGAGAGTGGTTCTAGCAACAATAACGCTGACTTTTCTGTGTATGTAGAGTTGGTGTGCGGTGTCTGTGTATGCCTATGTCAGCGTGTAATGGAAGCACCCACCCAGGATGAACCGTGAGAGTGTCTCGTTTCCGGGGTAGTATGTGCACCCCCTTTTCCTGCCCCCACAAATACACACACACAACAGTGTTATTATTGCCCCAACAATGGGTGGAGGCCGCCAGTCCACTGCTCCCTCATCAATAATGTATAATACAGCCAATGTAAAGTCTCTATTCTAGAATCATAGACATAGCGACTTTATTCTGTCTGGAACATACATAGATGGACTAAACAAGTCGCATTCCCTGTCTCCTCATTGCTGTGTCACTGTATTAAGGATGGTTGTAATTATATGGGATATATGTAGAGACATTTCAGATGGGCAGTCGTTCTATCTCCTGTCCTCTGATAGATCCCAGTAGCGACCACTTCCTATCGCTATGTAGACTATTTAAGATATAGGCATGATCTAGATGATTAAAACCACTGAGAGACATTAGCCAGACGAACCTTCCTCCAATGTAGTCTATAATACACTGTATAGTTGACCACCTAGAAATGAATGCCGTGCATATCCTCATTTAGGATGGGCGATCAATGAAGCGTAACGCCCGCAACCCTTTGTCACCCAACATCCGAAACCAATATTCATCAATAGTGTCCGCAACTGGCAACTCAATTGTTTCACAGACCACAGATAGGCCTACTCAAGTTTTATTTTCAGAGATACATGCATCAGCCCCAATTTCTAATTCAATAGAGTGCAAGGTAGATTCTAGAAACACAGTGCCACGGGTATGACTATGAGATGAAAGATCTGCGATAAATTATTAATGGACACCATGGATACAAGCCACCACAGAGAAACAGTGACACACAGTCAAGAAAATAGTGGGGAGCTAGCGGCATCTGTGTGCTTACAGTGGGATTGTCAATGTTTTCGACAATTGTATTATTTTGAAAAGCACTGAATTACCTATTAAATTACCCAACCAAGCAGTTATGATTACACCCCGGCCTACCCACCCCCTCCATTTCAACCCCAATAACCATCACGCACAGTATCAGGCCTATCAAAATCAACTGAACTGAAACAGATGTGACCTAGATATCGCAAATACTAGGCAAAATTCCATCGCAAAATGAGTTTTGTTTCCTGTCACACGACAGATCCTATCAAAACAGAGCCAGCGCTACGTTTTTTATTTAGATCATTTGACAATATTAAGCCCCAAAAAAGGGCCGCAGAAACTTGGCCCTTACATTTCATGTTTTAAACAAAAAGTTCAACCTGTACCGACCCCTAGCTTTCAGACCATGTCGCTGAAAGTCAACGTTTTATTTAGTGGATTAGTGGGTTTACGGCACTGGAGGAAATGCTTATTCATCACCCTAATAAAGGCTTGTCGCATTCCATGCGACCCGCCCCGTGCTCCCTGGAGGACCAGTACCTACACCTCCTCCTGGTGACCAGCCCGATACCTGTGTCCTCCAGGGCTGTGCACACACTCCAATATTCAGGTCCAAACAAACAGTGTGTCAACACCACACCTCCTCCAGTGTGTCCCTGTCCCTTAACACTGTGCTGTGCATTCATATCTCCATGCAGGAGGAACACACTGGGTGACCGTGGAGGAACAATTACCTATAGCTACCCTAGAAAGAGAGAGATATCTAGCTGTTATCTGGATAACATTGCATTATAGTTGAGAAGTGGGATCGGATCATGTCCGAGCAGGAAGCACCTGGATCATTCTGATTACAGGTGTATACTATTACATCCACTGGAGGAGGTATACAGGCTGTATTATAGTAGACCCACCACCTGGAGGGTGGATCATGTGGCTGGATCCCTTACCTGCCAAATGACCACATCTCATATTAGTACAGCACACTTGCAGGAGGTATTGACAACTCTACCTGAAGACATTGGATTTACCATCTAATGTGGAGTTTTACTTAGGCATTTTCCTATGCCGTGGAGTTTATATTCAAGAGTTTTTTTTGGTTTTGACCATCGAAAGAGTAGTTCTGCATGGATATAATTTTGATGTAGAGCATTAACGTGGAGTTTTTACCATCGTTTTCTTGGTGTTGAATGCAGATAGATGGCTCGTAATGCAGATTACAACCCTATCACTGGTCAGTCCAGGTATGTTAGTGTGTCTATGCACTGTTCATTTTGTGTGAAACCTTTTTTGATTTCAGCCGAGACATAATTTATTTGGGAAGTCTTTTTTTTCTTTATACACATTTTAAGTTCTACTAAATACCCTAGCATACATTGACCACCACGTAAATGGGATATATACATTTTATGGACGAAATTTTGTTAGAAATTGTATTACGAATAGGTGAAGGCTGGAAAATATGCAAGTGTTCCCCAGATTCTTACACTTCCTGAATATTTTTTCCAGTATTCCTAATTATTTTTCTCCTCCATATTTTATTTTGAAAGTATGCAGTGATGCACATTTTGAGATTTGATGTTGAATCCACCCCTTTGCGCAATACTTTTGACATCGGTTTACGATTTGCTTTATATCAGGATTTCCAGGTTTTCATAATCGAGAACTGGATCATTTAAACTAAGCATTCGTTGTCCACCTATCAGCTAAACATTTTATGGATTAACTTACAGGAATTTCCAGAGATGCCCCTGTAAGTGTCATTGATATTGTTTTACAAAGGTTCGATTCCACGTTGTTTGATGTTCTCATAACCAAACTCCTTTCCAGCGTCCCTCTGCAACCGAAGCCAGACATCGGCAATGTGGTAGTTATCCAAATGCGTAATACTTGTATACCATGTCGGGCATGTAAGCCTTGCCCCAAGGAAATACCCCTACCAGTGTGAGAACACCATCAATATGTGTTTATAAGCAGTCCTCCAAGCGGTCCCCCGAGGCATGTACTCAGTATTGGTTACTCAGACCATTAGCGTCTGTATCAATGTCAGCAGCCACCTCTCATAAATCAATTACAGAAACAAAGTTGTCATTGATTGGTAATGTTTGCCAAAATAGCAGTGCACTAACACTCCGGGAGCCGGAAAGACGTAATGCCCCATGCTTCCCGTTATACATGACTGTAAACGATGACGTCATGGCCTGTATATAGCCATTTCATTGTGTAACACTGGTATGTTGATCCCAGTCAATATTTACCATGTGTATATTGATTCAGGGATGTGCCAGCTTTGTAAAAGTTATATAGTACCTCCACTCGTTATATAGATATTAAAGCTTAGATGGTGATTTGTTAAATGTGGTTTGAATACGTTTGTAAGTTGTTGTTTATTATAACGATTTTGTGACACAGTTCTTTGAAAGTCATTGGCAACATAATATGATATGATTGATATATCATATGTACTTATTAAATATGCATATGTGTTTGTAATGATATAAAACGACATCTTCATTTCATTTCAATTACAGGTAACACTAATGATGATCCCAATAACCATATACTTAGTCTCTTGTACACAATTTTAACTGGTTTGAAGCGCACTTTTGTAGTCGTAGTTAAAGACACAGCATCTCCTCATTTCCTACACAATGTTAATTGAGACTATCTAAAACAGTGCATTTTTTTTCTTACCCCAAAAGGAACCAGTTCCCGACCAAGTACACGACACTGCCGGACATCGGCAGGTCGCCAGAGCCGCGTTATGATAACGTGATAGTACCCTACAGTGGGAGGGGTGGCGGCAGCAGGGGAGGGGGAGGACCGGCTTATGGGGATCCAGAGGCAAATGAGCGGCTACGGGTGTTGGAGGACCGCCTTATTGTGTCTGACAAGTCCAATAGGGCCCTACTGGAGGAGGTGGTGCGGCTACAGACCGACTACAAGGTAAGAGATGCACGATTATAATGTCTCTCTCTATCTCCCTCTCTCTATATCTCGGTCTCTGTCTGTCTGTTTGTTTGGTCCTCTTTCTGGCCCTATCTCGGCCTTTGCCTTTCTGTTTCTCTGTCTCACTTTATATCCTTGTTTCCATCTCTATCCCTGGCTGTTTCTTTGACCCTGTTTCTGACTGAATCGCTGTTTTTGCCTTCCGTCTCTCTTTCTCTCTATTCCCTTTTCTCTCTATCGTTTTTTTCTGACTATGCCACGATTGTTGCCGTTGTATGCCACGTAGTATTACTTAATTTTCCTTCTGTAATATTGAAAATGGACATATATTTCAGGAAATCTCCCGGCGGCAGGATCACTCATTGAGCACAGAGCATAAGAGAAGGATCGAACTGGAGAATTCCCTCAGAGCCTCCAATGACCTCATAGCCCAGATGGCAAACCGTATCAAGCGTACAGAAGAGCGTCTTCAGGTAAGCGGCACAATCAAGTTATATGCCATTAGATGTACATTGTATATGCCTACATAACTAGGCATCATTGGCCTATATGATAGAAGCCAGTTCAACAGCGTAGAATTACCCTCATATGTAGCTCATTCTGACAAATATACCTGAAAATAAATATGGGATCATAGGATTTGTTTGAAATAGACTTGTATTGGTAACACCGAGGGAAGCCATATCATTAGCCACACCGTGGCATGAATTAAAGCCATTTGAGAAGCCACATTATGCCTTTATTGGTGGCACCAATAGAAGCCACATCTCTCATGCCCCTAATGGTGACACTGCAAGAAGCCACATCATGGCTTTACTGGTGATACTGAAAGAAGCCATATGAGAAGCCACATCATGCCCCTATGGTTGATACCAATAGAAGCTGCACTATGCCCCTAATGGTGGCACTACAAGAAGCCACGTCATACTTTAATGGCTACCCTAAAAGAAGCATATCAGAAGCCACATCATGCCCTTATGGGTGATACCAATAGAAGCCACATCGTGCCCCTAAGTTAACACTTATGTCAGAAGCTAGATTTGAAGCCAGATTAAACTCTAACTGATTGTACCAAAAGAAGCCACATTATGCATGATACATGACCACATCATATCCTCACAGATGCCAGTTCAGAGGCCACATTGTACCCCTTCTAGTGTTACCACATGAGGCCACTTCGTGTATTTACCGGTGGAACCAGAAGAAGCCATACCAGAAGCCATATCATACCATAAATGGTGGTACCAAAAGAGGCCATATCAGTTGCCCGGCAGTTGCCACATCATACTCTCACTGCCTGAACCAAATGCTTAGGAAGCCACACAAGAGCTACATAATGCCCTTACTGTTGATTACAAAAGAAGCCATATCAGAAGCCACACCGTGTCCTTATTAGCAACCAAAGTGGAAGCCATACCAGAAGCCAGATCATACTCTTACCGGTGGTACCAAAAGGAGCCACAGTATCCCGAAACTTGTTCGCAACATTGAAGATTTCATGTCTTTTACAAGGCTTTATTGCTGTAGATTAACTGTATTAAAGTGCTAAGTAAGGATTTGATATACATGTAGAAAGGCATAAACATGGTAAATTCAACCACTGTAGAATAATGGGTAGCAAGTTGGCGGCTCTGCAAGTGGCAGGAAAAGCTACAATATTGAAAGCCCTCCCTACCTTTTCAGAATCCACATTGTGCCCTTACTCGTGGTACCAAATGGAACTCAACATGCCTTTAGTAGTGGCACTAAATGAAACCATACCAGAAGCCACATCACATCCTTACTGCGGTGGCACCAAAAAGAAGCCAAATTGGAAGCTACGCTAGCTATTTTCTTGATGGTGGCACTAAAAGAAGCCGCAGGTCCCTCTTTCTAGAAACAGGTATAAATAGCATAAGAAGAAGCCACATCAGAAGCCATATCATACCCTTACTGATGTCGACAAAATAAGCCACAATATGCCCATATTGCTTGGCTCAAAAGAAGACACATTAGACGCTACAACATGTATGTAGGCGCTCACTGTGCTGTGCCCTTTCTCGTCATGATGCATGAAGGCAGTGATGGCAACTCACCAGTGCTGTGTTCTTCCATCATAATGAAAAATGACCATTAATTTTGAGGCATCATCGCGGCCTTAAATCGTTAATGGTACGTTTTCTTTATCCACAGGAGGAGCATTCCACGGTATCAGCCATTGTGTCACACACAAAGAGCATGGAGAAGAACCTGATCAATCAGCAACAAGACCTCTTTGCCCGGAAGGACCAACAACAAAGCAGGTAAGTCGGCACCTACAGTTGTCCTCTTAATAGTTATTCACACTTTAGCTCCATTTATCCCACTGTGTATCCTTTCTGTGTGTGTAGGTATTCCAGTACATCCCTAACTCAACTATCCCCTCGTTATCACTGTGTCTCCCTAGGTCGTGTCTGTCTCTGTTTCTGTCTCTCTTCCTATTTCTTTCTGTCTGGCTCTCCCTATCTTTTCTGCATACCTCCCTCTGGCTCCCTCGCCTGCCTCTGGCTCTCTCTGTGCTTTAGTTGAAGGGACTAATGAAATTGAATTGAATTGCATTGCCTGTCGCTCTGTCTCTATCTGTTTCTCTCTCTCTGTGTCTCCTTGTTTCTCTCCACCTCTTTCTCAGACTATCTTTTCTCCATTTCACACAACCTGTATGTTACATACCCACTAAACTGGTCTGTATCTCTCACCACTCCAGGGTGCAGGACCTGCGGACAGAGCTGGACGACGTGATGCGTGCTAAGGATAACGTGGAGCGGGTGTCCTTTGCCTTAGTTGATGAGGTACGGCAGCTTAAGGCCAAGGTGGAGGCTCAGAGTGTGGAGCTCACCACCACTACTGGTGACCTCAAGTCCCGTACCCGCCGACTGGAAGAGGAGAGCCGACAAGGGGTCAGTCAGCACCACTTACTACTACATAAACTTTTAAGTTTTTCCATTACATATGATGAGATCTATGCCAATTTTCTTGATTTTACAGGAATTTCTACTTTTCGGAGGAATTTCTGTATTTTATTGCCCCCAGTACTGGTATGTTAAATTCATGCAAAAGGTTGACCAAAGTCATAAAATTCCCTGCAGTTTGTTGATTAGGTTATGGCATCACTGTGTGATGTGAATTAGGATATATACATGTGATATCATTGGCATGACCCTGCTGGATGATGCCCATTACGGGAAATGGATTTTTATATATATTTGAACGTGGTTTTGTACCTGTATGGTATGCCAAATATTATTTCAATTAGATCTATGTCTTGAATTTGTAGAAAGAATTCTTTATTGAATTTCAGTTGGAAGCTGTAAGACGACAAAATGAGAGCCTAGGAACATCGGAATTATCAACGACCCAACTTAGACAGCAGGTTGAGACCAGGTATGGGAATGGGAATGACTGTGTACCTTAATACTTCACAGTACACCTAATTTCTAAAACAAATGTAATGTCAAATTTGTCATATTGCGTAGGACCAGGGTGGAAGTTGGAATGTAGGGAGAAGCAGACCCTGTATCATTACACAATGTTGAAAGAAATTATATAATTTCCCAGCGCTCTGTAGTTAGATCAAGTTTTACAAAAGGGGATATATCGCCATACTTATAACACACCTGACCATCAACAATGATACATGTGTCTTCAGGTTAGGAGAACTGCGGGACGTGGTCGTAGAGCTCCGGGGACGACAGGAACAAGGCAATCAGGACGTCCACCGACTTGAACAACAGATGCAGATGAAGTATGTAGCTATACATGTCGTCCTGAAGGCTTGTCTTGACTTTGCCGTCAGTTGGTGAAACCTGTAATAGCAACAGCATAATATTTTTCTTCACTTTTTGCATGAAAGTGAAAAGAAACACCGAAAAACTCTCTCAAGTTGGAAACTGTAATCTACAGTGATATCTCGTTATTAGGAGGACTGATACAAGAAACTCCCTGTTATAAGGAGCACATTTCCATTACGTTTTCTATTTTCTTCATTATTTAGTTACTATGGGTTATAAGGAACTTTGCTTACAAGGAGAAAATGTGGCTGGTCCCATGCTAGGCCCTCCTTATAGCGAGGTTTTACTGTACATGTCTTTAGTTACAAGGGTAGTTTATAGTGATGATACATATCAACAGTGTTCATAGCATTAACTTTGTTGATTGAGATAGATCCTACTGACTCTCTAAACATATTTATACTGCAGGATGGGAGACATGACGGCGTCTATACAGGAACAATCTAGGAAACGTGAGGAGGCTCTCCATGCCTTTGAGACACAACAACGTGAGAAGGACCACACAGGGGACATTGAGAAGACGAAACTCCAGGGTAAGATCGCTGAGATCGCTGAGGAAGTATCCAAGAAGATCCTCATGAAGGAAATCAAATTGAGGGAGGAACTACAGCAGCGATATTCACAATTGGAAGCGGTAGGCATGGCTCATTATTATCTTTGTATATACATACAGTATATGCTATGAATTTACAGATACTGTACCATTTTTCCTTCTTTTGTAGGAATTTTTTCTTCTATCCTAGAATTTCCTTGTTGGATAATCCACTTTTTATGGCCCCTTTATTACCGGAGAGGAAGTGCTTTTCTTGTCTGAGGTTTTGAGATTGTAATATGCTGCTTTCAACCTGTTGACATGTTCTTTCATTGAATTATGGTGTCGTTTTAAACATACAATCAAGTTCCTCTATATACACATGTATATCGTTAAGCTCCACCATTCGTTAGGGGCCATTCAAGTATGACGTCATCACCTTTCATGTATCTTCCAAGACCCCCAACTCCCCTTTTGTCATCATGTAGTATAGGAACAGCATGGTCCTGTGATTATTTTCTCTATACCACCCCCGTACCCCTCATCGATTCATACTTGATTAGCCCCTAACCGACCACTGCATTAACCCACTATCTATATACTAATATTGATGTCCATGGGCTGTGTGTTGTGCATGCAGATGATGCGGGAAGAGTCTGACAGTATGCACCAGTTTGAGCGGGATATGAAGCGGGACATGGCGGAGCAAGTCGAAGCCGTCAAGAAACTCTCTGGAAGTGAAGTCAACGCTGCTCAGGAACTCATCAAGGTTGTTTACCAGTTTACCTCTGTTTTCTCAATCAAATACTAAGATACGCTCAAAACACTTTATCGTTTTATATCCAACATCCCTTCCTCATGTACTAGAGGTGGAAAATGATGTTCATGTTACTAAAGGAATTCCCTTTTTTGAAATCTTGGCTTCAATAAACGCTGTGCCGTAGCTTCACTGGCGATGCTAAGAGTAGCTCAAGAGGAAGCTAGACCAGAAGCCAGATCAGATAAGGTGATAGCTTTTACAGTAAGACCAGAGGAAGCCAGACCAGAAGCCAGATCAGATGGATTCAAGAGTCAGACCAGGGGAAGCCAGACCAGAAGCCACATCAGATAGATTTAAGAGTCAGACCAGGGGAAACCAGACCAGAAGCCACATGAAATAGATTTAAGGGTTAGACCAGGGGAAGCCAGACCAGAAGCCACATGAAATAGATTGAGGAGTCAGACCAGGGGAAACCAGACCAGAAGCCACATGAAATAGATTTAAGGGTTAGACCAAGGTAAGCCAGACCAGAAGCCACATGAAATAGATTTAAGGGTTAGACCAGGGGAAGCCAGACCAGAAGCCACATCAGATAGATTTAAGAGTCAGACCAGGGGAAGCCAGACCAGAACCCCATAAGATAGATTTAAGAGTCAGACCAGGGGAAGCCAGACCAGAAGCCACATCAGATAGATTTAAGAGTCAGACCAGGCGAAGCCAGACCAGAAGCCTCATGAAATAGATTTAAGGGTTAGACCAGGGGAAGCCAGACCAGAAGCCACATCAGATAGATTTAAGAGTCAGACCAGGGGAAGCCAGACCAGAAGCCACATCAGATAGATTGAGGAGTCAGACCAGGGGAGACCAGACTAGAAGCCACATCAGATAGATTTAAGAGTCAGACCAGGGGAACCAGACCGTCAGCTACATCAGATGGATTAGTTATGTAGACCAGACACCGCATCATTGTTTCACTGATGACATGAGGAAATGGTCACCTCTACAGAAGCCACACATTTGATGGATTGAAAAAAAGCTACATTTGAGTCCATGTGACACAATGTGAGGCCACATTAGGGTCAATATGATCTAACTGATGGAATTTCTTAAATCAGCCATTACTATATTCTTTCGTAATGGCCCATCTTATGGCGCTGAGATTTGAAAGGGGTGGATGGATAACATGGTTATCTCTGGTTGAATCTTGATATTGTATGTGGTTGGCATAACGCTCTCTGTTGAGAAGAAGAAAAACATTAAATTGAAATATTGATCTATTTGAATACTAAAGCTGCATATTTGATGGTTATATTTGTATTGTACTCTGTGAAAATTGTGGATGCTAGTGTGTTATGAAACCATATAGGCCTGAGTCTTTAACATTTCCAATTAATCTTACCTTCTAATAGGCGGAGAAAAAGAGGCAAAACGAAACACTACAGAAACTCATGGAGGCACAGAATTTACTGGACAAACAACAGGAGGAATTGAAAAAGGCTTCGGACAAGATTATTGCTGCAGAAATACACTCAAGGTACATTTGTTTGGTGTCACCCCCTCCCAAAAATATTTGGAAATATGATATGTCTAGATATGAGAAACATGAATGTTTATGGGTTTTTTTTAGACAAATTGACATAATTTACTGTTTTATCAAGTATATCATGTGTCTTTTTTGTCCCTGCAGAAAAAGACACGAAAAGATAACTAATGAGAAGATGGAATCGCTACAAGAAAAACTCAGTGTTGCCACAGCAACTCTACAACAGGCGTTAGGAGGAGTGTCTATGCAAATCAATGCTGTCGCTGAAAAGGTGAGCTCTTCTGATTGTAACATATATAATCGACACAGTTACATACAACTGAATAATCAAGAGCTGATATTCTAAAGAATGTAGTGAATGACTAATGCAAGTTTCTGTTGTGTTAGGTTCATGCATTTAGGCATGGCTGACTTATGTATTCTTACACCTCATGCAGACTGGAAGGAACACCCTGTGCGCGCTATACTGTAAGAGCGTATTTGTGAATTTAGCAGTGACATATCTTATTTTCAAAAAGATTTGAAATTTTAGTTAAATATGGTCAAGGACGAAACATTGGTATTTGAAAAAATCACTCACCAGCACTTTGTGGATTTTATCAAGCCCATTACAACCTCAACAGGGTTATTTGGGAACATTTATCAAACTTTACAGTTAACTATGGTGTTGGCATGGCAATTTGGTTGGTGTGTTAACAGCCGGGTTAACAGCATGCAAATACATGGCGTAAGAACAACCAAGTGTGCATATGCAGACATACATATTGTTATCATTGGAATCTTCATTTGGGAAATTGAATAGATCGAACATAGCATGGTCTGAATTTGATATCGTCCAACTCCGTTACTCGTCATTTCCAACATTTTAAGAAAAGAATTGATTGGTATTTCAATAGTTATCTAACTTTGAGTCTGGAACTTGCATGATCGTGTGATAACCACGGGATGACCGCTCACCTGATGTTTGCAGTGGTGGACATACCATTACGTCTTTAATAGTGTTATGTGTTAAACGCTGTATTGTCTTATCACTCCTCAATTAATTCATATTTACGGGAGTAACATTAGCATAAATAAGTATATAACATATTTAAAATGGCTTCTGATATGGTTTCTGTTTCCATTAAATGCGACATGCTATTGAAATCGTCCCCCAAGGAGGTATATGCAATAAGATTAATTCATGTATCCCTCTTACAACTTGTTACTGCTTGCACACAGCTGGAAGATGAGATTTTGGTGAGAGAAAGAACAGAAGTTAAAGGGTCAAAAATAAAGGAAACTAACAGAGCTCTGGATGACCAAAAAGCATCACTTGAAATGCAAAGTAAAACTGTCCATAGGTTAGAGAAGGAGATAAAGCGAATGCAGACAGCTATAGAAGATGTCAAATCCGACGATTCTCAGGATAAGTTTGAGGTTGAACTAAACTCTAACAAAAGGGGTCTAAATGAGATGGAGAGTGCATTGGAGGAGGTGAGTCTTTTTTAAACATGGTAATAAGAGTCTGTCCCAACTCTTTTCTTATAACTATAGTATGTACATCAAAGGAAATTCACCATTTATTCCCTATTTACTTCACCTACAGATACATGCACATACCTCACCATAAAATCACATTGTGTGTTTTAATATCCATCAGCTCTTTATGATCAGAGGAGATCACAATAAAAAGGGGACTGTAGCCATTGTCCTGTCACATATTTTCATTTAGACGTCCGCTTTGCTATACTGAATTCACATTAGCATTGCCAGCATTGAATTAACATTTATACATCCTATATGGCCTCAAATTATAATACATGTACGTCTATTTTCAAAGCCACATCTCCTAATCTATCTTACATTTTCTCCCATGAGGTTAAGCTCACTATCTGGTATTAGCCCGATATATTCAACTATACATACACCTGTAATTTATGTTGGGCTATTATCTCATTGTTCTCAAAATCGAGTGGCTTAAGAACTGCCAGCTTAATATTTCTACAGAGTCATCTCTTCGATATTATCAGCTTATATAACCATACGTGTCTTTATCATGCAAGGCAATTTACATTTTCTTTCTTCATATAGATGTTTTATTGGTCATCCACATCATATCGAACAGTTCATATTCTACAGCAGTACACTTTGTAGCAATCCACCGATATATCTCGCCAACAAATACACCGATAGTTCATGCCACTACGTCCACCCCTGATCATGTATACATTTGTATTTCACTTTGTGTATGTATTAGCAAGAAGATTCACACTAGACAGTTGGTAACGTTGCAGGTATCACCAACACTTTGCAAATTCCAAGAATCAATGACATACATAAGTGCCTAACATAAAAAGCATGATTGTGGTAAAAAAGAAAAAGGAGTACAGCAGTCTCTACTTTTAGCTAAAATTTGGACAACTGTCTACATGTTTAGGGATATACACGTTATGATGAAAGATGCACAACTGTTTGGCCTATATTGCCCTATTCTCCAGAACTCTTGGCCCTGTTAGTCTATGTTAATATCTGCTATAAAATTGCATAATACAAGCTGGGACAACACTGTATCATAGACTTGTTAACCCTTTGTGTACCCTCACCTGCTGATTAACCCTCCCTATACCTTGTACCCTTCCAGATGCGGCGGGAGATGAAGGACATGGCAGTGGAGGGCTCCTCCATGGGGGCCCGCACCTACACCGACCTGGATGCCCGGGTCACGGCCCAGGCCAACAAGATCAACCAACTGGAGGACCTGTTTGACGCCAAACTCCAGGCCGTGAGTACTGTGCATAGTTAAAGGGGCACTCTTACCACTCGCATTTAACCACATAGTAGACTAGAACAGTACTAGAACTGTGAGTGGGATACGCTCGGTGATTAAGCCACTTTAAGAAATAAATATAGCCATGTATGATGTATCTATATAGAGAGAGAGTGTCCCGCATTTAACTGCAGAGGGGTGCGTGGTTCACAATATAATTTAAATATAATTGACTGCACTATATATCGAAATGAGATGTAAACTAACAAAAACACGTTTTTAAACGTGATACAATGTTTGACCATAATGGGAGCCATAGAGAATCGTTGTTTGATATTAACCAAAAAATGTGTTTCAGTAGAGTCCAGTCAAGGATTCGTAGGATGGCCAAATGGTGACCAGGCAGATTTCTTGACTAAAAAAGAAGCAATTCATCGTATTTGAATAAAATCTGTCATGGTGCCAATGCATTATGCGATTACCGCATGAGTTAAGTATAGATTAACAGCCTTTAATCCTCACTCCAGGCCGCAGCAGTCCAGGCCCAGAACATGCGGGAAAAGGTGGAATCTATTTCGTTGTGGCAAGAGGTCACTCAACAAACACTCAAAGAGATTCAGAACCAAGTTCAGGCTGCGTCGGAAGAGGTAAAGACTATAGTGTTTTCTTGCTTTACTTTATTCTGAACTTGGCCATTGTGGCACGTTTAGATATTTTTCAGGGCATGATGGCAAATGAGCTCTATTGTATGCTATATATGTATATGTATACAGAGCGACCAATCGGACAATGTTCCACTTTGCATCCATGTGTACATATTGGATGTATCGTATTTAATTATGTCCCATGTATGACACTGACTTTGGATATTCCTATTTCAGAACGGTCAGGTAACCTATTTTGTTAACACAATATTGCATTGTTGTCAAACTTCTCAACATTACCACCATGCCTTTTAAATTCCATGGCATTATTTTAGTTTACTTTGATATGCTATTACTTATGGTAGCCTGACTGAACAGGAGAGGTCACATTGCAAACCTTCAATGCTTACTCAACGTGGATGCATATTATCCACATATTTATTCATTATGTAATGTGCTTATAGATACATCGTAGGCGAATTACATTTGCATCTTCACAATAAATAAACCTCTTCCCAGACAAACCCCAACATACGTTATAACCAAATGCTTATCTAGATTAGTCGTTTCCAAACAAATCACTTGCTAGTTATGTTGCATAGTTGGCATTTTATCTTAAGCCCTTCCTGTTTCATATGATTTGTGGATTAGGCCAAAAAATGTGTTTCAGGCAACCCGAACCTAGATTCAAAATGAAGGCCGACGCTTGCATTATATTCAGATTTTTTTGATTTTTTAAATTTTTTTTTGAATATTCATATTTTCTTTTTATATTTTAGCAAAGTTTTCGTCAGGAAGAATAATCTCCCATTTATTTTTACCTACCTACCCTAATTCTCGGGACCATGTTGGCTGAAACACCCTTTTTTTCCTTACTGTATTTTCCCCGATATTTAATAGCATTTACAGAAGCCCCCTTTTGTTGCAAATATTCTCTTCTATGTAGAATTAGGTGATGGAAATGACCTATAGATCAAAAGTAAAATACGTGAGGTCATCCTTGTTTCATAATAGTTGTAATGGGACCTGTATGCCTATATATACCAACAAGCCATTTATCATGTTTTTTAGTCATGTTTTGATAACCCCTCCATCAGAGAGTTATTAGCTTCATTCAAGATAATATAAAGAACACTATAACATCACCGATTCACATATTTAACATTAACACATTATTATTTCCCCTGCCCCTCCTGCTAGTTCTACCTGGCCGATGAGCGGCAGAAGCTGATGAAGGCTGAAGTGAAGCAGCGGGTGGCGGCCGAGTCGGAGGCCCGAGCACGAGACGTAGAGGAGCTCAAGCAACAGGCCGACGCCACAACCAAGCGGATGGACAGCTTCGAGGGCAAGGAGGCAGCACAGGCCGAGGAGAATGATCTTGACAATGTAAGATGTACCTTCTCTATGTTGCTGCAGTAGCTAGAAGTGCATGCTCTAGATATTAAAGAGGGCTTCCATGTACCCTTTTCGATTCTAGGAAATGTCCATTGTCTCTGTCACTGAATGACCACCATGTCCCATGTCGATTAGATTAAAAAAAAGTGTATGTCCCATGTCAATAGGGTCCATGTCCCATGTCGATTTAGAGAAAAGGCCCTGTCGCCATATCTCATGTCGTGGTCCAGACCTGTTATGTATTCCGTATACCTTAAGCAACGACCATACCAGCTATTCATTTCCATTAGTGAATATTTTTGTAATAAAAATGAGACTTCTTTTATGAGTTTATCCCTTCTGATTTCAGATCCAGGCCAGCATCCGTAAGCTGGCAGAGTCTATCTCCACAGTCAAGTCGGTGCTCAGTGGGAAGATGCAGTCAGAACAGAAGCTGGTAAGTATCCCCTATCCTACTATTATCAACACAATATATCAGCAAAAACCATACATGTTTATCTATACCTAATGAATGACATGATAGTGCATTTAGTACCTCAACGGACACGCTTAGTGTTAGTAAATACAACCCCAAAGAGGCCTGTTTTAACAGAGACGCTGAAAACTGAAATCTTGAACATGATGTAACCAATACAGTCTCTAGTAGGAACCGCTCATTGGGTTTGGCCCCCGAAGCAACACAAGATATATTGTATGATTAGGATATCTTGGAATTTGCATTGATTACAAATTTTATGAGTCGCAATAAAAGGTCGATGGAAGCTGTCCATGCGTTATAAGTAAATGGGAGTTCACTATATTTCATAGACATGGCTCAGGCTAGCGTCTAGGCCGAAAAAAGGTTTGTTTCAGGTCACCCGACCGACCCTATCAAAACAAGGCCGACCCTACGTTTTTTTAATTTTTACCCGTTTTTGGTCAATTTTAGGGTCTTCGGACAGGCTAGCTGGTACTTTCATGTTGAAAAAAAGTTTTAAAAAAAATCCGAGCTACCGACCCTACTTTTTCTGCCCATGTTACCTGAAACAATTTTCTTTTTGGGCCCTATCATTACCCTTGTTTCACCAATAAGAATGATATGAATGTCTGGTGTCTTTGTACCTATGATAATTTATACATGAACAAAAACATGTACATTTAAGTGTATGTAGCGGACCACCAAAACTTGGACCGGAAAATCACACTAATAAACTGGAGTGAGGTTCATTCTAAAAAAAAAAATTAAAAAAATTATCATTAGGCTGAGCTGCTCTCATATCAATGTCAATTTTGCCTAAATCTGTCCTACTCATATGAGCTGCTTTGCCATTACTTAAATCACACAGCGTGACAAACAACAACGTGAGACATTGGATGCGCTCGGTGACTTACGAGGTCAACTCGAACCCGTCCTTAAGAAGCTCAACAAGAAGCGAGATGAGAAAAAGGGTGACGAGAAAAACGATAGTAAAGCCAATGAGAACAACAGCAACAACAACAATGCCAATGATGACGAAGACCCAGGAGGGTCCAATAGCAACAATAGCAACAATAGCGAAAATGATGATGACGATGATAATGATAAGGATGATAAAGATAATGACAAAAATGATGATGACGATAAAGATGATGATAAAAATGATGATGACGATAAGGATGATGGTAAAAATGATGATGACGATAAAGATGATGATAAAAAGGAGGATGAAGACAAAGATGATGACAAAAAGGAGGATGAAGACGATAAAGATGATGATAAAAAGGATGATGCAGACAAAGGAGGCGATGATAAAGGGGGCGGTGGAGAAGGATCCTCTTAATGAGCCTCCAACAGAAACTCTAGCTGCACAGGATAGAGTAGGTTGCAGATATAAGACCATTAACAAGCACATTAACACTACACAGGATATCTTACTTTGCAGCATGACTTACCTGCCTTCTAGCACATGATTTCACACTGGATGAGATGCAATGGATGGCGTGCATTTCTTCATTGCAGCATGCATTTTGTGTGTGGTGAAGGTTAGATACTAATGACTGATGAATCTAACACATTCTTTTATTTCAGTCACGCGTGAGCACGTTTGATAATGTGACATTCACTTTATGAAAGATGCATACTGACAATAAGACCTCATTGTCTAAACTTCCGCAAACCTTTCTTTATTAGAATTCCAAGACCATGAATATAAGTATACATAACTCAGAGATTTGTTAACACCAAATTAATTCATGCGAAGTATGGTCTGCTAAATGTTATGCTAATGAGGTCTTAATGTCATTATACCAAAATAGGCTTTTTCATTTCCTAGAAATTAATGCCTTTGTTAATGTGGAACACTGTTTTACGTTTTTTAAACCGCACTTTAAACTAAACTTTGCACATTGGTCCCGTAGCGGAGAGAGGAGGATAAGGTCCTCCAGGACCAAATAACCGAGCTTAAAGGTCTTATAGAGCCTTTGATGCCCAAACCACGCCTCTTTGTGAAGCCCGAAAACAAGCAGAGTGGGCCCCGGGAGCAGGAAGAACAGAAGGCTCCTCCTGTCAACCAATGGAATATGTATACCGCTTACAGGTAGGGAGGCCTAGCCGAACATAAGTAGTGTAGACTCGCTGGTAAATTTATGTCCGCTAAAGCATTGTAATAACCCTCATCCTATAGCCTCTTTCTCTAAGTGAAAGCCTCTTGACAGCTGTATAATATTTCATTGCTTCAAACTGTATCATTCAATTTGGGAGGTTTGATAGGTTAAAACCAAGATGACAGACACATTACCAAAGTCTATAGAAAAGGAAAGGAAACTCCCCTTTGAGTCACACCTTTAAATTCATAGAGTTATTAGAACCATGAGATATCACCCTCCTCATGTTATGCTGCAAGTGCCTTTAATATGTATTGCATGATTATTGCCTTCTCATTTAGTGTGAACAAACCTTATTGCATGTTTAAATTTTATCTTATCTTAATACCCTTTGTTAACATTTTGCATGGCTTAATTTGCACATTATCCTTAATTTGATATTATGTGGTCTCACAATACAAAGTCATAAGTAAGAGATTTCCACATTTAACTGGCTATAATTATTATACTATGCTTTGGTAAAATGTTCTTGATATAAAATTGCAGCGCCCTTAGACCTTATACAGTACATATTTGTTTGCAATCTATGATCTATTTCTCTCATCTCTATGTCAATATCACTCTGACATTTGACCTTTGACCTCTAACAGGTGGCTTGTGATAAAGCAGCGCTGGGTTTACTTGCTGAAGCAGAAAGAAAGTGGTGCAAAGAACTCAGAACCCCTCCCCTGGGTCTTACCTTCGAAAAGCAAAGATAATAAGGACACACCTGAGACTGACAAAAATGACAAAGACAAGGATGATAAGGATAAGAATGAAAAGGACAATGACAATAAAGATAAGGATACAAATGAAAAGGACAATAAAGATAAGGATAAAGACAAGAGCAATGACACTTAGCCTGATGGCAAAACAAAAACACTATAATACTGCTTCCGACCACTGAGGATTATAATCAGTTCAGTCATTTTGTATATTTCATATGTATATACAGTATATCATCTTTGGCACAGTCATGGCAAGTTGTGTGATGCCCATTGTTTTACAAAGGCCTATACTTGGTTCCAATGTCATTGCACAGATTATTACACAATGTAGCTGATAATAGTGAGACATGCAAAGGACGTTTGCCTTTTACAGTTGCACGTTTTATACATGTATTGAGTTTGATGAATTCACATTACCAAAACGTCTCACAATGCTGGCCATGGTGATGGCAGTAGTGACCTTATACGGTGTGAATCTATGCAGTGCTTTGTTAGATATTAACAGTGATAATAACTGGCAATTGCAATGCTGTTGTGAAACGAAATATAGTACAATTTATATACAGTGATACTTTCTTTTTGAATGGAAAATCTCTGTAAATCTCAAATTTATGCGAAATTCACTTTTCATCCCTATTTGGGTAGCCGTTGGCGATTACATTTTTAACAATTATTTACATGTATTTGGTCTGCTAATGCATTGGTACGGTGTTCTTGTAACAAACTATGTTGAATTTCATCGCACATAGTAAAATTAGAAGCAATGATAAAGTGTAAAATATATGTTTAGAAGACCTATTATTACTCAAAGGAAGATCTTTTCCAGGGGCATTCCGATATTTTAAATTGTTGCATGATTGAGATCATCCATGCTCTCAGAAGAACCTGAGATACCCAGGCCGCTACAGCTGATTTTAAATAACACGTTGTTATGGGATCAATATGCCATGTACAATTTTCAATTATGATCTGGAAGTTTTTATCACAATTTTATCCAAACTCTACACCTAATTACGGTAGTTAGCACTACCCTAGTCCAACCAGACTAATATACAGCTATCTGTGATATGCCGTTGTTCTTTTATCAAAATTTGATATCCTAGTGTTTATTTGTTGAACGTTCCCTCAATAAAGTTCGGAGCACATCGTACCCAAGTTACTATATTTGTAGTAACTGCTTGTAACCAGTCATCATCCTTTTATGATCAACATGTAAAAATTCATTTTCATCTGCGTAATCTCATCTCACATTAGACTTATATAACTATCAATAATAAAATTGATATTCATTTATTTTAAAAATGTGCCTTCTTGTATTTTTTCCTATCACGTAGTAATTGTAAATGAAACCAAAGCAGGAACAACAGACCAAGAGACCAGTAAAAATAATCCCCCCTTGTTCTCCTAAACTCTTCTACTATATATTACATATAGATGGCCACCTAAGATTCTCTATATGCTACAGCTTTGAGTGAAGTGAACTGCTTTGAACGTTTCTAATTCTATAGCTGGAACTGTTTAGCCGTTTCAGGAATCACATTCACAAGATTTATAGTAGAGAAATATACCTAGATTTAAACAAAAGAGGTATGTCGTACATAACTTCATATTGATGTATATTCTACCTACCTTTAGTGATTTTGATAATAAGTAAATATTAAGCTGTATATCAACTGCTATTCCATTCTGCACAGATCAAGAAGCATACACTGAAATGAAGTCTCAATCAAAGTCTACAGTGTGCAACGTAGTATACACATGCATAATCAAACCTAAAGTAATCCATGTACACTATATAGAACATACCATTATCATGAATAATTCGATGGAAATGGGACATCGTATTAATTATTGGATATAGAGAAGCATAATCTGATGTGGAGAGATAAGAATTCATCATGTAATTACAGGTGGTTGTCATGGAGACAAAAACTACTTAACGCTGATTCGCCGGCCCTGTCGGAACTGGAGCAATTACGCATGCGCATGATGGAATCGCCCCTGGAAGTTCCAGTTAAAACCCGTCCGCGGAGGAACCGGAAACAGGCGCTGATGCTTTTAGATGACTAAAATGTTGCGTGGGGATCATGAGATTCATTATTGCAAGAGGAAAATGTCTCTGTCCCATCTTAAATCTTGACTAGACAGCAATAGATTTGTAAGAACTGCCTCTTCTTAGACTTGTTCAACAATTCATTTTTTTCCAAATCAAATGGCCTATAACACTTTAGAATAACTGAGGTAGGCCCTACTAGGACTGAAATTACAGATATGGCCAGGAGGCTGTTTTTCCACATTGGTTACAATATGGGTGTCCATATGTCACATACGGCCCCGGAATACAGCTCAAAAGTGCTGTTCCTCATCCGATACAGAAAATTGTGTTACCAATACAGAAATCTGTATCCAACATGGGGATCTGTACACTGAGAATTCATAGATTGAAAGGGTTAGTCAGTACAGACTATCCCAGTGGCGGATCCATTTCGGAAAGGGGGGGGGGTGCTGTAATACCTACAGCATTGGGGGTGTTGAACCATCTAAATTAAAATGTACAGAAAAATAGGGGGGGGCGTGTGGGGACCTTACGCCACAAATTTGCCACTAACCCTCAAAAAGATGACCGTTTGAGGCATAAGGGCAAACCACTGGCCACTATACCACAAAAGTGGCATTAAAGCACAAATGCCCTTATGCCACAACGCCCTTACACCACAAATGCCCTTAGACCACAAACGCCACTAGGCCACAAATGCCCTTAGGCCACAAACATCATAAGGCCATAGTATTGGCACACTATATAGCATTTGAGGCATAAGAGCAAGTGGACATCTTAAAGTAGTTAAGTACTTTAACTGACTATATAGTGTTTGAGGCATAAGGGCAGGCGGATATTTTAGGCTTGTTTAGTACATTAGCTTACTATACCGTATTCGACGTAATAAGCGCCCTCCCCCTAATAAGCGCCCCCCTGCCTTTTGGGGCATTTTTAGACTAGAACAAAGGCTCAGATTTTACGATTTCGGAGACAGCTAAACTCTTAAGTACTAAAACACCATAAAAATAATTGTATATGCGCCCAGGGCGCTTATTACGTCGAATACGGTATAGGTTTTGAGGCATAAGGGCAAGATGTTAATTAAGGCCTATTTGGTATATTGGCACACTATATAGTGTTTGAGGCATAAGGGCAGGTGGATATTTTAGGGTGGTTTAGGATATTAGCTGGCTATATAGGTTTTGAGGCATAAGGGCAAGTTGTTATTAAAGGCTTATTTGGTATATTGGCACACTATATAGTGTTTGAGGCATAAGGGCAGGTGGATATTTTAGGGTAGTTTAGGATATTAGCTGGCTATATAGGTTTTGAGGCATAAGGGCAAGTTGTTATTTAGGGCCTATTTGGTATATTGGCACACTATATAGTGTTTGAGGCATAACGGCAGGTGGATATTTTTGGGTGGTTTAGGATATTAGCTGGCTATATAGGTTTTGAGGCATAAGGGCAAGTTGTTTTTTAGGGCCTATTTGGTATATTGGCACACTATATAGTGTTTTGAGGCATAAGGGCAAGTTGATATTTTAGGGCAGTTTGCTTTGATTTCAACCTATATAGTGTTTGAGGCATAAGGGCAGGCGGATATTTTAGGCTTGTTTAGTAAATTAGCTGACTATATAAGTTTTGAGGCATAAGGGCAAGATGTTATTGAAGGCCTATTTGGTATATTGGCACACTATATAGTGTTTGAGGCATAAGGGCAGGTGGATATTTTAGGGTAGTTTAGGATATTAGCTATACATAGGTTTTGAGGCATAAGGGCAAGTTGTTATTTACGGCCTATTTGGTATATAGGCACACTACATAGTGTTTGAGGCATAAGGGCAAGTTGATATTTTAGGGCAGTTTGCTATGATTTCAACCTATATAGTGTTTGAGGCATAAGGGCAGGCGGATATTTTAGGCTTGTTTAGTACATGAGCTGACTATATAAGTTTTGAGGCATAAGGGCAAGATGTTATTTAAGGCCTATTTGGTATATTGGCACACTATATAGTGTTTGAGGCATAAGGGCACCTGGATATTTTAGGGTAGTTTAGGATATTAGCTGGCTATATAGGTTTTGAGGCATAAGGGCAAGTTGTTATTTAGGGCCTATTTGGTATATTGGCACCCTAAATAGTGTTTGAGGTATAAGGGCAAGTTGATATTTTAGGGCAGTTTGCTATGATGTCAACCTATATAGTGTTTGAGGCATAAGGGCAGGCGGATATTTTAGGCTTGTTTAGTACATCAGCTGACTATATAGGTTTTGAGGCATAAGGGCAAGATGTTATTGAAGGCCTATTTGGTATATTGGCACACTATATAGTGTTTGACCATCTTGCCCTTATGCCTCAAAACCTATATAGTAAGCTAATGTACTAAACAAGCCTAAAATATCCGCCTGCCCTTATGCCTCAAACACTATATAGTCAGTTAAAGTACTTAACTACTTTAAGATGTCCACTTGCCCTTATGCCTCAAATGCTATATAGTGTGCCAATACTATGGCCTTATGATGTTTGTGGCCTAAGGGCATTTGTGGCCTAGTGGTGTTTGTGGCCTAAGGGCATTTGTGGTGTAAGGGCGTTTGTGGCATAAGGGCATTTGTGCTTTAATGCCACTTTTGTGGTATAGTGGCCCATGGTTTGCCCTTATGCCTCAAACGGTCATCTTTTTGAGGGTTAGTGGCAAATTTGTGGCGTAAGGTCCCCACAGGGCGCCTCTTGCGCCCCCCCCCCCTGGATCCGCCCCTGCTATCCTAGGTTGGTCATATGAGTGTTAGTCATAATGGCCAAGTTATATTCAAAAACCACCGAGGGGTCAGTCAGTAGTGGCTAACCTAGGTTCATCATTGGTGTGTTTTATTTGTATACCACTAGTTGGTGCCACCTGTCATGACCACTCAGTGGCTCCCCCTGGAAATGAAAAGACTTAGGTGGGTTAGTCAGTACTGACCAACCTGACAATGATAACTGACCTAGGTTGGTCGTTTAGGGAGCCAAAAAATGACTAACTAGGCTAGGCACTAGTGACTGAGAGGTTGGGAGTATAGGGAGCCTAGGAATATCAGTGTATGCACTTAATTACGGCGAAGTCGGGGTTTTCCTCGTCCTTTATGCATAGGAAACATTTCCCATATGTCGGCCGTATAAATTATAGGGTTCCTGAGGTGCAGAGGCAGCTATAGTTCAAATAAATACATATAATATTTATATGCAGCATACGGACAGATATTTCTCCCAATTGTATTCTGTGGGACCCTTTAAGGGTCGCACAGTGTAGAATGCGGCCCTTAAAGGGTTAGATGAAATGTCTCATGTATAGGCTTACAACAATTACTGTTAAATTGTACTTAATGTTTTCATAGTAAATATATACAACAGGCCACGCCCCCTTTATATAATGACCACTGTAACTATGATAGCTGGCAAGGTAGGTAAGACTTCTACGATGGCCTGTTGGGTCTTTTCGCTATTGTTTCTGTACGTTTCTTGAACCTAACTGGGGGTTAACATCCCTTGTGTCACCTTTGCAACTAAAAAGGTCCAAACTTTTTAAGAGAATACATTTCTAACAAGAAAACTTTGAAAATAAAACATTCGCACTTTTAAAGATGTACCATTTCCTAATACATCCAAATTTTGTAAAATATTTAGAATTGTCAAATACAATATACAAAAAACTAGAACGTACTAGACTATAGGTGTAAATGCAATTAGTGTAGGGGTATAGAATATACCTTAAGTTTGTACTTTATTTCTGAATAGTCGCTAATAGGTTATATACATCGTGTACCCTATAAATCAGGGTGGCACCCATTCGCACCTTCCCCAAAAGCTTAAATCCCTGCCCCTCAGTCCTTCCTAGTGTCAATATTTGAGGACCTGTCACTTGGCCAACATCAGACGGATACAGCGGCATGGGTGCAGTATGACAAGTGCATGCAGTGTCAACACGGTAAAACGGTGGACGTTTGGGCGCGTCCCGCTAGGGGGCAGTAGTACTAAAGGGCGCTGGTTCCTGCACAGGTGCAGTAGCCAAAGGTCCAGGATAAAGGGGACTGTGTGGGAGGCGGTCACCAGCAGTCAGTATGGGACTGGAGGGGCCAACAGATAGGACGCGTGAGGAGATACTGGAGATATAGGAAGGCAGATGGAACATGTCCCATAATAGGAACTGCATACTCTGTGTGCTACTCTTAAAAGGTGAGGATTTTAACATTGTTATGTTGGTTTGTGCAAGCCATTTATATGCTCAATAATGTTGGGGGCACTGTAGATTTACAAAATACCAGTGTGGAGCTATCCGTGTTTTATTATTAGTCATTATAGACTACGCAGACAACCCATGGCCCATATCGTCCAACCAGCCATCTTGTACCTCTCGACTGTAACAACAAAGAAATACAATACATTGAATTTTCCTACATATAGATATATCTTATGTCTGAGCCAATATACTTTTACTATCTGAAACCGACCACAAAGCTTTAGGCATACCCCACGTAATATGTACATGACACATCCATACGCAAGTCGGCCTTTATGAAGCTTTCATTAATTTGATTTGAGTCGATGGCGATTTCTCAGGTATCCCTTTGAAAATCGTAGGATAAGGCCACTCAAAATAGGGGTTCTCATCACCAAGCTTTTCATGACCAAGTTGGCAAGATTCACATTTTTGTAGTTAACAGTTTATTGATCCTTACAAGTGGTGAAAATGTAAGTTTCTATCTCACTGTATCACTGGCAGTTCACACTTTAATTTGATATCAAATAACATACTATGCCTATATTTGTCCATTTATATAATTTCTTAAATCAAATATTTGCATGAAAAGAAAGTTTTCATTAAAAGCCGATTTCTATTATGCACGCAGTGATGAGAAGCCTGTTTTCTTTGAGTGGCCTAAGTTGGAGTTCTGAAATTTAATGATACGCCGAAGTAAAGAGTCAACACCAGATAATAAAAACTCACTCAAAGTGACCCTAACCTGGCTTATCAATTGAGGGTCACAAATCACGGTTAAGTCGACATAAAAACGGCGTGTATTGCTATCCGGGTATAGGCAGAGTCTACCATGCATACTAGTATATATATAGAGAGATATAATACATTAATAACCACATGATTAACTTGGACATGTCATTGTACGTGGTTACCTTTAGGTCAGTCTACCCTAGGCTTTTAATACATCGTTTCCCAACAAGTTCAAGATAGTAATCAAGAGTTTACAATCCCTGTTTAGGGATAGCTCCCCTGCACATGCTCTTATATGTACACGTCTGGGCTCTAATCAAGTTACTGTCCCTCACCATACCCGACCTTACCCTACCCAGACACCCAGTGCGTTAGATGTGTGTAGTTTTTATCACATGACTACTGCTGTGTTATCAATGTGTTGGTTGTGGATCATCTTGTCGTTGATAAGCTACTATCTCTGCTGATAGTCGTCACCTAGCGCCGACACGATCCCGGAATGTTGCCCGGCTACCTGGAGTTACTGATCCAAGTTAACTGATCAGGATCCACTCCTCCAGGTGCCCCATACAGGTACCCCCTCCAGGTGCTTCTCCAGGTGTTCCTCCAGGTGCTACCACCCATCAGGTGCCACCTCCAAGTCCTCTTTTTACAGTCCTTCTGTAATCAAGTATATTTCTCCATACAATTGCTGGCAATGTGTCGCTAGAATATCTCTATAATAATTATATACATCTATACCTTATTAAAACTAGCAGACTATATGACAATCAATACCCCTTTTAAAAACAGCAACACATAGCTCTAAGTTAAAGCCTATGATGTCGTATATATAGATATTTGAAAGACACCGATATAAAAGGATCATTCTTTAAACAGCGATGCACCGTTATCTCATATACAATAAAGCTACCTAATCTGAAGGAGGCACTCGATGTGTTTAGAAGGAGGGACGAGATAATGCTAGATGTGAACCTCAGACAGTCCGAGCATAGATCCATGTGCACCAACCCTTGTGCAGTACTTATAGATAAAACTGAGTGACTGTTTCTGGGAAAAGAATTCCTTTGGTCTGAGATGCCATCTTAATGATCTTTATTGATGTGCACCAAACATCTCCAAGCCGTTCGCATATGTTCAAGAATTATTAAAAATTCAATTATAAAAATTGGACCTTGAACTTATACATTGTCTACAATAATTGTTTGGTTTATGGTGAATATTACCGAGTCATGTGGACTGGTGGAGTGCCTTTAATGTTCAGCTAATGTAAACCTTCCGACCTATGTAGGTGTTGTGCTTTTTTGAACTCTACTAGTACGTGTATTCTACTGCGACACGTGACAAATGTTGTACATGTAGTTACTTTTGTTGTTGAAGAAATAACCCCTAAGGCATAACAGTCATATGGAACATTCACAAATGACATTACCTACTTTGGGACCTGCAAGGAAAATGCCAGAATGCACCTTCAGTAGAAGTGTATAAACCAATGGACACGGGGCCGCCAGGACCGTTACCGTTATGTCAACCGTGTCAAGGGGGTCTTTCCTGTGACCAACGAACGCATAGTGTACATAAAGCTCCATAGAATCTCATTACCAACACCGAGGGATTAGACGTGCAGACCCATGCAATAAAGCCACATTGCCAAATATATACCCTATAAGTCTATAGTCTTTTTATAATGTGTTTTATCGGGTATATTATAGCACAGTCATAATGTTAACATTGTACGGTGCATTGTCGTTCTGCCTCCAAGTCTATAGTTGCATAGCCACAAGAAACATGCATTGTAATAATAATACTTTTAGTAATAGATCCTATCACACTAGCTCTAATATATAGTTCCACCATCCCCTTTAATTTATTGGTGTTGGTCGGGCAATATTCTTCAACCTTCAAGTATGTGACTCCACATGTATCATACAATAGGAAACTTATACAATATTGGTATCATATTAACCTTACCCCCATATTGCAGTTGTATGTTTTTATAAAACGGTTGGCCGTGCATTATAGCCTCAGAGAAGTCACGTGACCCATCGTTATAGTGTAACAGTGCACACCGAGCTGCTGCATGCAGCTAGGTCAAGGGCCTTATATTGGCACAGGAAACGTACAACATCATGGTATCTCAGATGCATTCGTGCATTATAGGACAACAGACAGTCTCCACTTGGAGAACATCGTTTTCTATTCTCTCAATAATGTGCATCCTACTTAAATAATCTCCGAGAATTATGGCCGGGTTCTAGGGTAAAAAAAGGATACAGAATTCAACAATAGTATGGAGAGATACCGGGTTTGATCTTGCTTGATCACATTATATGAATAGGGACTTCATCATTGTTTATTCTGAACATAGACACTTTGAACGTGTATCTATGAATTAATATTATTCTGCTGGAATTGATTGGCATGGAACTGCACGGAGGGCGACCGACTGGTAACATGCCATGGCACTTGTTTCTAAAGATTGTCTCAGTCAGCCCCCACCCTCTCCCATGCATGTTATTTCTTTTTATCCCAATGCCCATAACCTTTTATTGCATCTTAATTCCCATTGCAAATAAAATTATGTGCTTCATATTATGTTTTTAGCCAAACAATTTCCTTATCTAAACGTGCCCAGGCAATAGGTGATTTGGGGGACAGTCATTAAACAGTTGTTCTCAGATACCTAACCTAAGCCTAGAACCGCTCAGCGTTCCTAAGTTGACAGGCAGACCGCAGTGTTTTACAAATGTACCTCTCATGAGTTGTCATGACAAGAACAAGTACCACCCCGACAGATGGCGCACCTGGAGTGGCCCTCCGTGGCCGTTTGAGGAACTAAAAGCCCTGCCAGCGCCGCTGATAACCATTGTGTGATCAGCGGCGATTATCAACCCATCAACAGCACTCTGAGTACCAGCGGAGCGGGCTGAGATAACAAGTCAAGTACCTTAATGCAGTCAGGCAATTCCTGCAACTGTATTCCTGCAGTGGGTCTTTGGTCAGGTCACATTGATATTAAGGGGTGTGGCTTTTAGGTTTAGCCCATTTAGGCAATTGAGGCATGAATGTTTGAATCCCATGCACCCATAAGCTATGGGACAGACCCGGGGACAGGTCAACTTTATAATGTATATCATCTCTAAACCACTGAGAGTCAGTGGAACCAGACAATCAAATTGTTACTGTGTGAGAATTGACACCCTATCTTAAAAAACACAATATAGAAGCACTGTGGTAGCATGCCACCTATTAATAGCGTGACACTTTGCAGGGGTTTATATCAAATCGACATTGGCTTACATCGTGTTCATAGTTGACCATCAAATGATGTATGAATACAAGCTAAACCTTAATATATGAACTGAAATATTCAAATATCTCCTATATCCTTTCAGGTATACATCCTAGATCTGGCTCCAATAGAAGAGATCTAAAGCGGAATACGTCATGATGCAACGCCAACCTTTAGTCGTCCAACAACGTCATCAGGACGCTACTCACACGGCGTCATCCAAGACAACCCCGGAAATGACTTCACCAGCAGCAACAGTGTTGGTGCCGCCTGGTGGGTATGCTGACAAGGACCGGAAGCTGTTGGCAGACGACTTTGACTCTGAGCTTGACGATGACGTAGATGAAGACTTGATAGATGACGAATGTCAAGAGAGTTTTGAGAACTTTGTCCAGATGAGGACCCAGAAAGAGGAGGGGGCCACGAAACGTCTGCTGCATTTCCTGGAGGTAGTCAACACTGACATTCAGAAATACTTTGGTAGAAATAAAGGTAGTGAGGACGCCTGTGACGTATATCAAGACAAATGGACGTCGGGGAAGTCTGGCCGAGAGTTGTATTATGCAGATTTGATGAAAATCGCACAGGGTCTAGACACTGATGACCCAAAGTCACCCTCAAAGTCTGAAAGTAGTGTGAAGGATGAAAAAGGTGGGGTGAGAGCAAGTGAGGTTCACTCTGGTAGGTTGGATCTCAGCCTGGGTCTTGGACCTCTAGAGGGTTTGTTTGAGTGTGGAGAGAAGGGTGGTATGGCTTCTAAGAGGTCCAATGTTGGGAAACATAACCAGCAACAAGGGAAGCGAACCAAGAGCATCAAAGTGGAAGACAGTGTAAAGAGACAAAAGACATTACCAATGGCTGATCGCAAATTACCACAGTCATTTTGGAATGAACCCCAAAACTACATGAGTAAGGCACCACAGGGTAAACAATTAAAAGATAACAACTCCTGCATGGCTCTACATGGAAATAACAACAATAACTCTTTACGTGGTAATGCTAATAAATATCAGCGGAGGGCAAATGGTCAGACCTCAGGAGTAGATGCCTTGGGGCAGTCTGTGCCTCCTGACTTTGGTGACTTATTGGACTGCTGGGGTGACGTCACACACTTGTCTACAACGTGTCCACCTGGTGGGCCTCAGACAAACCATGCTATTCCCACCAGGGGGCATACTGCCACCTGTGCCTCTGCCTCAAGAGCCATACACTGACTATATATAGGAATAGTATGCACATTGTTTATGTGCGGCAGTTCAGAATGCTTAATGCCAAAGGATATGAAGGATGGGGATTATTGTACAGATGTACCAAAAAAGTATGTGGTACGTCAATGCAATGCATGGGACAAATTCATTGTGTATGAAATACTGTATGGTAGACCTATGCATGTCTTATTATTAAGATGGAGATGTAAATGAATAAAATTTAGATTTGATGCATGCTAGTTGTTATTACATATATATGTATGAATAACGAGAAGGAAGACCCCAGTGAAAACCTGTATAATGGGCACCAAAACTATACCAGTCACTGAGATATTTCCAATCAAATGCTAATATCATCTACCACGTTCCCGATACAGACATGTCCACTAAAAAGTTTGAAATGGTGTATTAGGATGTAGGAAATGACCTTTTCATTTTAGAAACTGAAATAAATTCAAACTAATAGTATATCTATGAAAAGATGTACAATATTCAATACACAGAAAGTAAGATACCACAAGTCACCCTATATAAAGTGTAGCGGGCCTACCGATTAGGGAGATAAAGCCTAAGTAACATAGCATCCAAATATTCAAATTGGAGTAAGATAGCATCTATATATTCAAATTGGAGAATGTCATCAAATTTCAAATCGGAACATCTAAGAAGAAAAGCTATATATTAAGTAGAAATAGGTTACGTATTTTACCTCTTTCAAAGAATTCTCAGATTTGATGTGGACAATTGTCTTACAATTCGTTCTTTTCTTACCATGGCAACCAAAGCTCATTAAATATTAGCTAATTCAGGCCATGACAACTGATATCTAAGCCATAATGCATCAGAAACCAACAAAGATCATAATGACACCTATCCCAGGTTGATCCACACCAAAGAATACAATGGAACAACCAGTGTGATGGTGGAACTAGTCATTGCCTTTAGGGGTCATACTTTAGTTATCATCATTTTCAGCATGAAAAACCAGCCAAACTCAATTTTTCAACCCCAAAAACGATGTCCTTTGAGAATGATGTCGGCTTTAAACATTACTCAAACCACGTCACAATCAATCCCCCATGAGATATCTGTCTTTATATCACAATCAGAGAGCCTACCATAGGCGAGCTGCACGCGAGAGCTTAGGTTCTCATCCTTGCGACAAAAAAGTACCCGGTAGTATACAGTTTCAAAAGAATCCCCAGAGAGTCCACCTCACGTAACAGCCATGCTCACCATGGGTAGGCACTTAGTTCTGTTACCTACTAGAAGGCAACAAGGGACGAACTTGCGTAGTCACCAGACGCGGCAGAGCCCCCGATATATACAGCAATGTTACTTACACACTTACAGTGGTGCCATCTCGAGGATAGGTATCACCTGGAAACTGATTAAGATTACGCCAGAAGTGGTGCAAACTGAGTAAGATTACTTACGCCAGAAGTGGCGATTTTAAGATTACGCATAGAATGGGCGGCGTCTAGTGACTACTCAAGTTCATCCCCACGTGCCCCCACGTGCTACTAGAAGACACCACACTCAAATGTACAAAAAACAAACCCCCTTTGACTACGATATAGTTCCTTGGGATTCCCTGTATCACACTGTTCAGTTTGTTAAGAGCAAATCCATCTTTAAAAGGCATTTGAAGGAAAATGTAACACCAATGTGAGTAGGCAAGTAAAAAGGGGTATCCCTGTGGGATTAGTACCCATTTTAGCCACCAGGGGGGGCACCATGGCCTAATACAAATGTACTTAGTAGTATGGAAGAAAGAGGCTAATGTATAATAGTATTACACAAAAGATTTTGGACATTTTTGGTGAAAAGTTTCTATATTTGGAATGTAAAAAGAATGTTTCAGAGTCTAAATGGGTATCCTTGTTGATCGGCCTATGTGTTGCCATGAAAACTTGATTTTCATTCCAAACGGAAAAAGTTATCTCCATTCATTCATATGTGATATAATGTTGGTGTATGCAAGTATATTATCTGTGCTTAAATACCGGGGGTAATGATGATGTATAATGGTAATAGCTGCATGGTTTTGGGCTTGGTTACTATGTAAAGCTAATGTTGCTAGGCAATGACTAGTTCCACCATCACACTGGTTGTTCCATTGTATTCTTTGGTGTGGATTAACTTGGGATAGGTGTCGTTATGATCTTTATTGGTTTCTTCAAACATTGTTTAGAGTCATTGTTTATACACCTAGAACCGAAATTCTAGTAAATCAGCCGCCATCTTGGATTTTGACCATTTACAGCCTACCAGCACAATCTTATCTAACAGCAATAGCAATTTTCTTAAGCAGCATACTTTTAGGTTAGATTTAATCCCAATATAAACAGCCTACTGTAAGATGAGGTGCTTTTAAACTAGGTGGAATGCAAAATGATATAATTATAATGAAGCGCTGTTGGATATGTTGCTGTTGCATGTACCTAAGACAATAAATCTAGTTGTGGTCAGCACAAAATTCTGTTCTATGGTCCAAATTATTCCGGAGGGTTCATTCTATTGATCTCCTATCATATTGGGTGGGCACATGTGAGATAAGGAGTTGTTATATGTTTGTTTGCGGTGCCCGATGACATTTCTTTGGGGGAGAATTAGCAATTTGTGATTTCAAACTCCGAAGTTCCCGAGCGGGTTCCCGAGCCTGGGGTGCAGCCAATTCTCAACTCTGATGCAGATAATATGTATCAATCAATAGGAAATTATATTTCCTTTCAAATGAGTGCTTTATGCTTAGAGCTTCCCTGACTGGAAGGTGCTATGACATGTATACACATCAAGCTATGCAATACTGTTCTATTCCTTGCTCTTTGGGGATATCACGTCCTATCTGTATAGACGTAGGACATCAACGTACATATTTATTGAGGATAATATGTATGTCTTTGGCTGTGTTACATCACTAAGTAAATGGTATATTATACTGTACATAGGGGAGGGGGTGTAAATCCTGGCCATGCTGCCATCTAGTGTTAAGCAGCAGTGTCAACAACGATCACCCATTCACCTGGAGGTTGCTAGGCAAGCCATTCACACACCTGACGTCCTCCAGGTGTTGGAACGTGGAGGCGTGTACGTACCAGTCACCATCCAGACCCATACCTTCTACAGGTGAGTGCAGCTGCTACAGTTTTAGTTTCTATATTCTTTGTATATCTCTCAGTTGTTCATTATGTTCTTTATGCATGTTAATAACATATGAAATGAGCTTACAGGCTAGCTGATACGTTGTAAAAGGCATGCTGCATCTATAGGCTTCCTATCTTACATGCAGTAGTAAAAGCAAAATGTCCTCTTTGGCGGCCTGCCCAAATGAACAGGTTACTCACTCTCTCATGTGCATGTATAATATACATGCACTGTGCCAGCTGAGGTATATGTTACCAGTGTTTACAGGCTGTCACCTTTCCTATATAAGTAATGCAATGGGGCTAGGTTGTATAGGGTACTGCTGCCTAGAGATTGCGTTTTGACCTCATTGATTGTCAACCATAAGATGCATATCGCGGGGTGTTGATGATTATTACCCCTTTTCAATATTATGACTATATGTAGTTGTATTTAAAGCATCAATCACACTACTAACATGCCACTCGTGATTTGACTAAGATAGTTCTAGGGGAAAATGTTGTGTAGACCCTTGGGGAAAATGGCCTCACTATAAATAATGAACACGCGATATATTAGACGATTACATAACCATATATTGCACACACCGCATAAACTGATAAATAAAGCAGAGTATGTATCCTGCTAGCCTAGTTAGACTTAATCCTTAATGTTATATTGTTTGGCTGGTACCACGGTCGCCCTATTGATGGCAAACATTCTTCTACAGCGACCTTTACATGTATTTGTGTAGTGAGTATCAACATAATTGTCTCCCCAGACTAAGAGACACGTTACGGGTACATGGTCATACAGCCGTGTCAAATGTGTTTGTGTAGGTGGGCGCTCAGGAGAATCATTCTCTCCATAAAACAGCATCTTCTCCATAGATGTTTTTTTTCTTTCGGGGTTGGTCAAAAGTGTCCGCTCCTTAACCCAGGGGTGCGGAAATTCCGCCGCAACAAACATAATAATTATAGAAGTCATCTATCCATCCTATATCAAGTACATCCAACGAGCACCAATATAAGGCCACTCAAACAAGGTTGTTTCTAATCCCTTGGCAGTGACGAGGGCGCTTTTTATTTAAATTCATTTTCTTTTACTGGGGGCTGAAATATATAGGCCTAGGGAATTTAAGACTTTCCGCGCATGATTTTCACATTTTAATATAGTTAAGAGAAGTTATCTCAAAATCACGAGTTTTATGATGCGCGTGGTGATGAGCAACAAGTGGCCTAACCAACGATCAGAATAATCGTGGAGTCAACTCCTACTATATGATTCCAACATTCATGCAAATCCTATTATTATCATAAATTCCCTGCATCACTAGCGACATCATACACCTGGGGCCCTTGATGGGGGGGGGGGGGGGGTCCCCATGTCGCATGTCGATTTTAAGAAATGACCGTGTCGCATGTCTATGTCGCTTAAAATGCTCATGTCCAATGTCAATTTTAAGAAGTGTCCATATCCCCTGTCACTAAGTCTCATGTCGCATGTCACTAGGCCTCATGTCGCATATCGATTTTAACAAATGGCCATGTCGCCATATCGAATTTAGGGGTCTAGAGCCATACACCTGAGGTCAATTTAGGTACAATTAGGACTAACATTATCTGAAGAGTTGCGATGCAAAACCCGGGATGCAAAACGACAAAAATCCATCTCAGAATTGAAGCATAGGCTAATATCTAATTTCTAATAATGCATTAATGGCTAAGCAAGAATAAGCAAGTAAGAAAATCCGTTCAATCTGGAAAAGGAGAAAGACCGTCGGATAGGCCCATGACTTTCAGATTGCAATCGTTGACACAAATTGATAAAAGAAGAAGATATTCAGAGGCCTCATATAGGCTGATAGGCATTGATGTCTGGCCAGACCCATCCCACCATCCACTTGCTGTAAAGAGAAACTAATATACATGTGTAATTTATGTAGCCTGTAACCCTGTAACCCCCTCAACCTTGCCGACCCTCCAGCCCTCCAGCAGCTAGACCCCTCCCCTCCCTACCACACCCCCATCCTCACCCCCTCCCTCCTGCCGTCATCGTCGAGACATCAACATAATCTACCCACCCAGCAGAGTTTGGTGTTTACATCCACACTCTGACACACGCAGCCTAGATTCCTCCTTCTCCGACACGCCCTGCGACAGGCATTCCAGGCGGGAGACGTCCCAAAGTGAGTACACAAATGCAGACGACATTTCTGACCGCTCTTTGACTTATAGTGTTTAGGCGCGCTGACACGTCCCTTTAAGAGTGCACGATTGGTGTCTGTATCTGGCCGGTCCGAGCCCGACTGGTGACGCCGTCGGCCCCGGGCGTTACGTCCGTCGGCCCGGCCAGCCATTACACATTCCCTTCAGACTCCCCCCTCTCCTACCCACCCCCATGCAGCTGACACCGTGCCAAGGCTAAGTAGGCCAGCGTTTTGTTATTACAGGTCTCCTTCTGTACAGGATCTCTGTCTGAAGACTCTATTTGGATGAGTGTACAGTGTATGAGGTGAAGGTAAAAACGTACTATTTCTGTGGCTGCATCTGCATTATCTGGCATGCAACATGGCATCAGATATCATACATATTATACGTATACTATGGGATACTATCATCCCTATTTACCAATATTCCAGGTTTATTCTAGACGTCCAGTAGCCCTGGCCCAGGGTATTGAACCAGGCAGATCTATATTATAGGCCCCATGCATATTACAGCATATACTAGTATTACTATTACTATAACATGACACTCAGCACAGGTCATTGTTGATTGAGGCCATAATATTACTCTACAGAAAAGCTTTGATATGGCCAATAGCCATACATCCCAAGTCAGGTCATATATAGTGCCTACCATGGGCATATATATATGTGGATCAACAAGGGAAAAGGGACCTCCGCGGGGGATTTTTAGTACCAACTTTAGCCACCAGGGCGCTCCGTATAGCCAAAAAGGACCAAGATATACCAAAAACATGTCTATACTACTTTTTTTTATGTAGAATATGATAGGCCACGTTAGAAGATTCCATTTTTGGTGAAAACATTCCATATTTGGAATGGAAAAGAACGTTTTTGGGCCTAAATTGGTGTTTTTGCACACATTAATTGGTTACCACGGAAACATGATTTTCATTCTAAATCGGAAATTTTAAAAAATTGAATGAAAGAAGGCCCCAAAACAATTTCTATGCTGAAAACAGAATGTAAATACTATTTTTAGATCAAAAGCTGTGACCAATTGTTTGAAAAAGTTTGGATATTTGGTAATTAGCATAATATTATGCTAATTAGATAGGAATATCTCTAAAACGAAGGAAGATAGAGCTTATTGGCATTTAAGATTGGACAGTGACCACCGATATTCAGAGAGCCAGTACTCAAAAACTAGAAGTGGTACCTGCTATTAAAAGATATCACCGGAAAGCTGATGACATCAATTTTATTATTGAGTTTTTACCTTGGAGGACCCTTTTCCCTCGACTGTCCACATATATATATATATATATATATATATATATATATATTATATATATATATATATATATATATATATATATATATATATATATATATATATATATATATATTACATGCTTGTCCTACTATAACTGAACATTACAGCATGTGTCAGCTCTGCATGCACGCGTTCATACCGTTCATCCCACATTCATATATAATTATATAGGCTGATTATATAACACAGATTCATTAAGCTAATTAATGCTGGAGCACACCAGCATACAGTTCACAGTTGTAAGCCTCCAACAGCCATGCTCAGTGCAATCACTGTAATGTAACTCAGTACAGATGCATTTCTGTTCAGGCCTTGATGCAATGGTCACAGTCAAGTTATAACACATCAATTATAATCTTAAATGCACATCATATGTCTTTGCTCAATCTGACGATTCATTTGAGATACGAATAAATAGCTGCATATGCCTATATGTTATGTAGTATTTGATATAGTGCTTTTTTCTACCATACAATATATCAATCAATGATTCGATCAGTTACCATCATGGCAGAAAATGATGACAGTTCGAATATGACTCATGGTACGCACGATATATAATAGTATTGTCTGTGTATTGACTCTTATGATGCTACGCCTGTAGATGGCTGGACTGTGCTATGAGTGTATACAAGCCACATATTATCCTAGCGATTATATACCCTGGTGTCCTGATCCTATATAATCCTATATACCTACGGGAAGTGCTTGGTTTAAACATTTGGGCAGTGTAATCAGCAACCGGGAACCGCAGTACATGTACATGGAGAGCGAACTGACCCAACTATACTAATTTCAGCTGCTGTATGCATATTATACCCTAGGAAATCGCGGTCACTTTTGGCCATGATTGGTCAATTTTGGCCATCACCTTTTTGGTGAAGAATAAACCTCACCAGTTTTTACCAGTAGACAATGCAATAAAATTAATTATTTTGATACCAGTGTCTGACCACACTTGCTTAATGTGCTCTTTCCTTCTTCTTTTGCAGATTTGGAATTTAGGATACCAACATAGCATCTGACCATGTGGGGCGGTGGTGTAAGTATAGCCTCTATGCGAGACCAGGATTAAATTTTGTATGATATAGTGAATAACCTGAAAACATGATTATAAGCAGTGACAAGTGTATGCTATAACCTTATGTTAGTAGTGATATTTGACTCAGGGTGGCTGAGTAATATACAACGACTGAACCATGTTTTAAGACGTTTTTGGGACATGGGAGAATCTTTTTCATTCAGTGTGTGTGGGACATAGACATGAGATGACAAAAGGGACAGATAGGCAAGGTTGGGGGACAAATGTTTCCTTCAAAAAGAAATTTAAAATATCTTTCCTTCCATGTGATATTGAGCTGCGATCTTTGGGTACTAATTTCTCTCTTTTTGGTGAACTCTTAACTACTGTTACATTGCTACCCTCTAAATGAAAGCTACATAGACTTCAATGTTAAACCAAAGGTAGAAGTCAGGTTCTAGCCTACACTGCCTGATATTTCTCTCTTTACATACAGGAATTCCATCTACTACAGCAGAAATACCCTCATATACACAGAAAAAAACTTCTAGGTTCTTTAATTTAAATTTAATTTAAATGAACCAGGAGAAGTGGAAGCGACGCTAGCGCATGCCACACGTCAAAGAGTGGTACCACTGGTACTTCTTGTACTGCACGAGACATCAACGTGTGCAGACGAATATGTACAACCTGTATCTCCGCCGTTTATCGTCCGATCGAGTTGCTTTTTGAAAGGGAAAGGCGTTACATGCCCGCAGCCTGCAACTGTCGCCCACACCCACCTGCACACCCACATCCACCTGCTCTCCCACACCCACCTGCTCACCCACACCCACCTGCTGGCCTGAAATGGAATAACATACATGTATGACACATGACTTGAGGGTACTTTTTAACAAGGAATTCATTTCTGATGCCAGAATTGACCAATGAATGATTATAAGGGAGTACTATATCTACCGTATTTGACGTAATAAGCGCACAGTGCGCTTAAAAAATGATTATGGACAACTTTTAGTAGTTAAGAGTTTAATTGGTGTCAAAATTGAAACATTTTTGGTTATTTGTAGTATAGAAATTGGCCAAAAACAGGGGTGTGCGCTTATCAGGGGGCGGCGCTTATTATGTTGAATACAGTAAGTACATGATAAGCTCCAGCTGCAGCTCCAGCTAACCCTGAGTCATCTGTGAGGCCACTCACACGCTTGATCTTTGTAGTTGGATTTGATTGAATTGGTATTCGTGTTGGGGGTATACAAAAACACATTTGTTTTATTTAGTGACATACTAAATTTCTATTTCTGAGTTATTATCATCTGAGACTTTTAAATGGGAATACAACTAGGTTATAATGCATTGTCCTTGTGCACCTTTCATTCATTGTGTCCAATGGATATATTATACCAGTGATTATTCCTGAATTCTTGTACGTCAAATATGAATAATGATAATATTATTAGAGGTCTATTACATAGATACCTGTAATGTTGGGGAAACCACAAGAGGTTTAGTTGTACTGTATAATTATGTTTAATAATCAATTATTGTTACACAATAGTAATGACACTGCCTTTACTACACCCATTCATATTCATCATAGCTTCATATCTACCTTACAGTCCAACTACCCTCAGGGCAACAGTCCCTTTGCTCAGGGCGCCTACCAAGCTGCCGGTGGTTACGGTGCTAACCCAGCCTACCCATCCAACTCGGGCCCTCCTCCACCCCCTGGAGCAGGCTATGGAGGCTACAGTGCCTACAATGTGAACCAGTACCCTGGATACGGTGGACAGCCAGGCTACGGTCAGGGAGGTTATGGACAGCCAGGTTATGGCGGTGGGTATGGCCAGCAGCAGTACGGTCAGCAAGCTTATGGTCAGCAGGCTTATGGTCAATATCAGCAGCATCCACAGCAGGGTGAGTGCACAGCTAGGGGTACATCATACCATAGTTACAGTTAAAAGGGGTTACCACGCAACCTTTTGGCTTCACTATGTATAGTCTCAGCAGATGTGGTCAAGATAGTACAGCTTGCAGTAACATGTTATTATGTATTCCATTGTCCCTGATGTATTTACATGGATTGGATGGGAAATGCATTGCCTTGCATAAGTAGGCCTACTCCCAAATCAAAAACGATGAATATCAATTGCCTGGTAATGCCCTCTTTAAAACCAAATAAAACGAACAGTTATGGAAATATATACCTTATGTTCAAATCAGACATATTGCCTTGTGTGGTTTCAAACAGCCAATGGGCAATGGTTCTGTATGAATACTCTCAAATTTAACAATCAAAGGGCATTGCTCAGTACAACTTTTTTCAAATCAAATAACCAAAAGGCAATTGCTCTGTATGATTTCTTTTAAATAAATCAACCAAAGAGCATATGCCCTTTATGACTTCTTTCAAATCATACAATTAAATGGCAATTGCTCCGTATGACTACTTCCAAATCGAAAAACGAAATGGCAATTGCTCTGTATGACTTCTTTTAAATCAATTGCAATGGACAATTGCTGATTTCGGCTTCTCTAAATTCAAAATAACCGAAGGGCATTTGCTGTATATGGGTTCTTTTGTATCAAACGATCAGGAGATACTTGATTGGTGCAGATATTAATATGGCCTTTTTGAATCAAACACTCGTCAGACAAGAAACGGCTTCAGAGAATTAAAAGAGATGTATGTCCATTCTCTGCATGGATAGAATTGAACAAGGTGAAATGCGTGGGTACCCTGACTGCCTATGACATGACATTGGAGAAGGATCTGGTTCCCACACAGTATAATGTATGTCAATAGGATGACTGGAATTGGCCTCTTCATAATATGACAATATAATGTACAAATTCGCAAATCTATAGAACAAGACAGAGGGAAATAAGTATATATAACATCTTTCAAAGTCCATACAAAAAATCTTTAGGCTGATACAAGTACACTCTTTGCTGAGTCATATGACAACACAATCCATGAAGAGGACATTTCATGCTGTACAGTATGTTTGATGTTTCTCGCATGGCATATATACAATTAGTAGTTACACTCCTGGGAGAATGTTCATGGCGCCAATTGGCAATGGTAGGGTAGCTGTATACGTCCCTCCCGAGTTCATTCTCCATGGTGGGTGATTGGAAACAAAACCAACATACCCAACTACGGTCTTGGAATAAGGTAAAGAAACGGATCCATGTACCTCCAGCCCCAGGGCTATTTGCACACCACACGCTTATAGTCACATTAAAACACAAGAACACTGATTACACACTAAATACTCTTAAATATGCTGAGTGGACATTTTTAACAACTCCAAACCTTTATTGAGTTTCAATATTGAAAGGTTAAGATATCTGAGCTGAGTTATCTTCGTGTTTGGTAAGTGGTGTTTAGTTTTTAATAAAACATTACCACACATAGTTACCACCAAAGTTGCTTGTGCTTTGATCCAAGGCTTAAACAGCTGGTTCTGCCTCACGGTTTTACACAATATAAGGTTATCTGTCTATTTGGCATCAATGGTCTGTCATTGATGGTTATCTTTCTCAGTTAACTTCACAATTTATATAAATCCCTGGCAAACTATCCAAGCTCTAATTTCCACAACCTCAAAATAATCATTGTGTACATTATCTGTCTGCTTCCTGCTTTGACACGTTTACTTTCCAATGGGTTTGATGACTATTGCTATAGAATTGGTAAATTAAATCATTGTGTTATTATCAATTACTCAAGACCCAACTAAACAATTATATCCATAAAATACAGATTAATCAGGCATTAAATCAAATAAGATATGATACTAGTAGTGTTTAATATGTATCCAACTGACTATATTACTTAAAAACTTGGATCTTACATCTACCCCTCCTCCATAATTATGATCATCAATTGCCCCCCTTGTGTACTTAGGATACCCAGGATATCCAGGATACCCTGGAGGAGGTAGTAGTTACCACCAGGATGCATCAGGTAACTTGTTATATTACAGCATGCCTTAGCTGGTGCACCACATAGAGCCTATTAACCGTTTGTAAGTGCATGCTTAGTAATTATTTGCTTTCATTTATTTGTAGATATAGTGGACCCAAAATGGAATTCAACTGCCTCAAGTTAAACGTGCACATTTACCCAAAGCATCTGGTCACCCCTTCCATCCCACATCATTACATTGATCATGTGAAAATCCCATTTTTACCGGTATTTTTGACTAATGTGATGTTTGAATTCAGTCCATTGTTTAAATAAATTGTTTTAGGCTCTTGCCACACACAATTTATTTAAGCCCGCCCTGCTATAAGTTCTAGACTATGTCTAGAGACCTTGTCCGCGATAATTTCCCGAGTAAGGAAACTATTTAGATGCCTGATGAGCTTTTACAAAGCGAAACCTAACTGTCTCCACTGTATATTATATAAATAAACAACAGTAACCAACAACAAACCCACACAGGTTGTTGTTAGTAACCGTATCCTGCCTACAGCAGGTTACCAGGGAGACCCCTTATCTTGTGATGTCACTGTGACGTCACTTGGAGGGCGGCGCCATGACAACGGCGGCCATTGAAGTCTTTTCAAACTTCATAACAAGGTAGCATCACGGTCGGTGAAGACACGCTTCGGCAACTCGTCTAACAGAAACTTGATCATGTCTGTAACATAATTATTGTGATATTATTACATATTTTGTCCTTCCCTTGCCCAAGCACGATGTCACAGTGCTGTATAACTAACTAAACTGCTAAGAGAAATGACTACGGCAAAACAGGGTTGTCTCATAGTCGCATGGATGACTGCACCTAATCGGTTTTGTACCCTGGACTGCACGCAAGACAATATGATACAATCCTCTCTTCCACTGCCATGTTATCCGAATGTTCTTACAATCACATATTTCATAGTCATCACAATGCTGATTTATAGGTTTGCATGTTGTAGAAATTGATTATGTACTAAGGTGATGGATATAATGCTATGAATATTGTAGAAACTGATATGTACTAAGGTGAAAAAACAAACTAACCGGCAGATATAGTCCACCCCCTCCCCCGTTTGTTATGACATGGGACTTATCTCCTTGTCTGTCTTTTGTAATGGTTTACTGCGCATGTGCCCTATAGCTTCATGAAAAAAACACCAGCTCTGACCTTTTACTGTTTATGATTCCAAAATCTGCATGCATACACTCACGCTTTTTTTATATTGTAATATATTATAAGATGATTATAATTTGGGTGAGTTTGTTATATAATAAGATCTCCAAGATCCCCCATATCCTGGTTCTAGTAAAATCAGTTTTGAATGTGAATCTGGCGGATTATTTCAGCTATATGTCCCTAGTTCTTAAGCTACCGGAGACATCACGACTCTGGCAGAATGTTGAAGAGTGGACTATCCAGGTATCACTGTAAGAGTGAAAGTTATATAGAGATATTAAAAAAATGGATCAACCACTAGTGTTAAAATAATATGCCTTGTATTCATGAGTAAAATGATTTATATGTTCCACAGGACATGGTGGCTACAGTCAAGGAGCCGCTGTGGCCGGCTTCACAGCACCTGCGGTATGTATTATCTTCTTTGCCTATTCACATTATATTTGAGAATATTCACCAAATTCAATATTAATGCATGCCTCTCACGACGGACAGAGCGATGTATTACCAAAGTAAATTCTGTCAAAGACCTGTTCCAATTGTTAGAAAGAGTACTGTTATAATCCAGATACAGAAGTAATCAATACACTTAGAATTCCACGTTATCCTAGTAATAAGCGGCAAAGACTAAAAATAAAACATGAGCAGAATTTAAAAGATAATGGCGTTTGTATGATGGCGTTTCATAAAAAAGTAATAAATATGACACGATCTGCTAAAGAGCCCTTAGTGCAGGGTGCACTATGGTCCCTTTTCCTAGTGCATGTCACATATGTGTGTTGCACATTGCATTGTAGGCCCCCCAGCAGCCGCCGCCTTCCTCCTACCAGTATGCGGCCATACAGAACCAGATGGCACAGCAAAGTCTCTTCCACATGCAGCAGGAGATGATGAAGAAGGTAACTATCCCTATTATTGGTTAATATGTTGTTGAATATTGAGTATTATTTCATTAATATATAAGTGACATGTACTGGGAAATGGGACCTTAGTGTACCATGCACTAAGGCCCCTTTTTGCAGATTGTGTCACTTAACATAGATAAAAATAGATAAAACAAGATATTGTTGTTGGAAATAAGGTATCATGGTGTGAATTGTCCATTTTTGTCAAGTGTTGTCTGTATATTGTATGTACTGTCTCTCTGGTCTTGACTTTGATTTGCCACTTGCTAAATGTCGTCTGCTCGTTTATACAGATGGGTTTGATGGAGGAAGATGAGGAAGAGGAGGAGTACAGGCGGAAACAGAAACGTAGGATGAAGAGGAACCGCAGGGTACGTCAAAAATAACAACACTAGACGTACCGTAAAACCTCGCGTATAAGCCTAACTCGCGTATAAGCCGCACCCCGACTTTGGGCCGATCCCATAAGCCGCAGAGAGCATCTGAGTTGTCATGGGAAAAACTCGCGTATTAGCCGCACCCCTAACTTTAGCCTGAGGCTATAACCCACACATGAAGTGAGGGTCCTCCTGATGGCCCTGTGCGACCTCCTGGCGGCCCATAACGCCTCCCCGTGGCCCATGAGGCCTCCATGAGTAGTGACAGCTTTTTTACCCCCCCCCCCGACCAAAAGTAATACAACTACCGGTATTTGGGGGTCACCCCTCCCCCATTGGCGCCGTTAGGATGCTGGCAGGGATTAGCGGTGGTCTGCATTGTCTTAGGTCTGAAGTGCGAGTGAGCTGCATTGTCTTAGGGCTGAGGTGCGAGTGAGCTGCATTGTCTTAGGTCTGAGGTGCAAGTGAGCTGCATTGTCTTAGGGCTGAGGTGCGAGTGGGCTGCATTGTCTTAAGCTGAGGTACGAATATGAGGCATTGACACTGCTCACTCATCTGACAGGCCCTTACCCCCCCCCTCCCCCTCCATGTAGCTCCTGGGTAATTTTATAGTGATATTTGAAATTGAAATTTGGAAAAACTCGCGTATAAGCCGCACCCTGACTTTGTCCCGATCCTATAAGCCGCACTGGCGATCTGACTCGCGTACTAGCCGCGGCCTATACGCGAGGTTTTACGGTATGTCTACGTCATGTTGTGTGTCATCAAAACATACATGACTGTGCAATGCACAATCGATATAATTATTTGATACACAGATGTATGTCTCCCCTGTCTAAAGAGTCTGCAATACAAAGCACTTGCCTGAACCCGTTCAGTGATATTATACAATTACTTTCTGCACACCATGCTTTCTATTATTGGCTTTGGGACCTTGTCCCCAAAGCCATTGACACCACACACAGAGAGTTGGAAAAAGTAGCAAGAAAAGACTAGCATAGGTCCCCTTGTTCATTGTTAAATTAAGCCCTAGCTGGCCCTTAAACATTGCCTAGGACTGGTATCCCTATGTGTCCTTGCAGGTGTGTGCAAGACTAATTTAGCCTAGATCTGGTTTTCAGCTACTGCATGTAGTACCAGTGTACCTTGTGGTAAGGCCTAGACATCTTGTGAACAGCCATATTTTGAGTTCTCTAATGTGGCTGTCAATGGCAAGGACAGGTACCAGCCTAATAATTATTGACTCCTATGTCAAGCCAAGCTGTCAATGTCAATGCCAATTCCCATACTATGCACATACAGGACCTGTACTAGAAGTTGAGTGGTCCAGGGTGGCTCTTGAAATCGCTCAAGCCCGCCCAAAGACAAACTGTGAAGTCCAACATGATTACCCCTCCCCACCCCACACACACATGCAAGAAACCACATGCAACAACCCTAAAATAATATGTTGCCAACACAAGTCCTCCTTATGCCCCCTCCTTCTCCTCCCTGTGCCCCCTCCTCCTCCTCCCTGTGCCCTCTCCTCCTCCTGCTCCCTCTGCCCTCTCCTCCCTCTGCCCTCTCCTCCTTCCTCTGCCCTCTCCTACTACCCCATCTTTCCCCTCCTCCCCCCTCTACCCCATTTTCCTCCTTCCTGTTACCTACTCCCCCTCTGCCCCCTCCTCCTCCCTCTGCCCTCCCTTCACCCTCTGCCCCCTCCTCCTCCCTCTGCCCCTCCCTCTGGCTGCCAAGATGGCTGTCGAAAACTTAAGATTGTCTAATTTCCTTGTGTGATAAATGGATAATAGGGTTTTCTAGGATGTATAATCCATTTTCAGGCTTAGATTTTCAGTCCGGGAAATTTCCAAGATGGCTGCCAAGATGGCCACCAAAAACTCAAAATTGTCTGATTTCCTTGTGTGATACATGGATAGTAGGGTTTTCTGGGATGCAGAATCCATTTTCATGCTCAGATTTTCAATCCAGGAAATTTCCAAGATGGCTGCCAAGATGGCCTCCAAAAACTCAAAATTGTCTGATTTCCTTGTGTGATATACATGGATAGTAGGGTTTTCTGGGATGCAGAATCCATTTTTATGATTTTCAATCCGGGAAATTTTCAAGATGGTTGCCAAGATGGCCGCCAAAAACTCAAGATTGTCTGATTTCCTTGTGTGATACATGGATAATAGGGTTTTCTAGGATGTAGAATCCATTTTTAGGCTTAGATTTTCAATCCGGGAAATTTCCAAGATGGCTGCCAAAAACTATACCAGCAGCAGTAAAACCAATAAAAATCAAAAAGATTTAGCTAAGTGCATGTAAGTTAACTGACCATGCAGTATTGCTGCAAACCATCACATATGAATTGCATTAGAACCCTAGACACACCAAAAAGCATAAATCTATGCCCCTTCGTTTTCTCACCTGTAGTTCATAACAATCCTATAAAAACCCAAAGCCACTACGGCTTTGCCGTAAAATCCTTGAATTTGTCCCCTTGTAATAATGTATATAGTGATACGTCATAATTACTGGACATCGATTCTCTGTCTCTTTGTAGCTCTATAGTGATCGATGCCCAGTTTTATACTTCAGACCAGTGGCTCATTTTGGCTGTTTTTCGCCTCACAGATTGCTCCTAGCGCAAAATCCTGACTAGGTGTCAATATATTCTCTATGCCAATGTGTAATATGAGGGTAGAAAACAGTGGAACCTCAGTTAGAAAAAATCCTACTGAACAGTTTTTGAGAAAATTAGGGTTTTGTTGCCCTCTTTTGCTGTTTTTAGTACATTTCCTACATAACCCGTGAACGTCAGCATTTCTCAATTTTCAGGTATTTAGAATTAGAATTTGACATTTTTTTATTCGCAGTAGGATTCCTGAATACCGAGCCATTCTAGAAAAGCTATTCTTTGGAAAAAATACTTAGTATTTCTTGATGATTTTCGTTGCACAAATTTAGGTTGTAATATAAAAACTGCATTGTCATCCAATCAAAGTGTTTGTGCACTGTTGATGGTCACCCCCTCCCACCCTCTTCACTGTGCATTGAAGGAGAACAGGCAGGGGAGGTACACGTGTCTGTATATAGCTGTTGACCTGGGTGCTGGGTGCATTTTTAATTTATGGGGTGCCAACTGTTCATGAAAGAAAATTCAAATAGATTTTTTTTTTTTAGTATCAGATTAATGCAACTACAAGTCGTGATAGCACTTAAAGCATTCTATTTGCATTAATATGAATGGTGGCCACCTTATGGGGTGCCAAATATTCATGAAAGAAAAATTGATAAGAATTTGTTTTTTATTAGCATTAAATTGATGCAACTACAATTCGAGATTGCATTTCAAGCATCGGGGCATTCAATGAATGGTAGTCATCTTAAATATATGGGGTGCCAACTGTTCATAAATAAAAAAAAAGAATAGAATTAGTTTTTTTATTAGTATCAGATTAATGCAACTACAATTTGTGATTGCACTTAAAGCATTGTGGCATGCAATGACTGGTAGTCACCTTGAATGTATGGGGTGCCAACTGTTCATGAAAGAAAAAAAAGAAAGTTTTTTTTTTAAGAATCAAATTAATGCAACAGCAACTCAAGATTGCATTTAAACATTATGGCATTCAATGATTGGTGGCCATCTTGAACCTATGGGGTGCCAACTCTTCATGAAAAAAACAACTAAATTGGATGTTTTTAACAGTTTAAAATTAATGCAACTACATTTCAAGATTGCATTTAAAGCATTGTGGCATTCAATGAATGGTGGCCATCCTAAACCTATGGGGTGCCAACTGTGTTTGAAAAAGGTATCAAATAGAAATGTTCTTATATAGATATCAAATTAATGCAACTACAATTCTTCATTGCACTGAAAGCATTGTGGCATTTACTAAATGGTAGCCATCTTGAATGGGTTGAATGAAGGAAAAATCAAATAGGATTTGTTTTTTTGATAGTATCAAATTAATTTAACTACAAGTCAAGATTGCATTTCAAGCATCGGGACATTCAATAAGTGATAGCCATCTTGAATCTATGGGATGCCAACTGTTCATGAAAGAAAAATAGAATAGATTTTTTTTTATTAGTATCAAACTACTGCAACTGCAATTCGAGATTACATTGAAAGCATGGTGGCATTCAATCAATGGTTGCTATCTTGAATTTCGAAATGAACATACACACAGACATATAGGCATGAACATGGTGTTCTCCTTCATATAGATATTCATGGATTTCTACTTCTAATAAATATAGCTTTCTGTTACATGGATGTCGATGTCCAGTTTTAGATATATATCCATATAGTGCATTGGAGTGCTATAATGTTGGACTGCTGTATATTTACTATAATCCTTTGTTATAGAACCTTGACCATGAGGAGGAAGAGGAAGAGAGAGGAGACGAGGAGGAAGAAAAGGTCGGTGCCAATATGATATCTAGATACAGTACATACTGTATACATTATTACTGCATAGATGTATTATTAGTGCATCTATAGGCGTGTCTTGAATTTATAAAGTATTTCTATTCATGAAATAAATCTTACAGAAGCCATGTCCTAAATGAAGGTCTATAATTATGCACACCTATAGTAATAGAGTAGGGAGTTAATACTTCTTCAGTTTACTCTAATATACTGATACTGAACTGCTCCTTTACAGAGAAAGATGGAGGAACGCATGAAAAAGATGGAGGCCCGTGCTGCGGAGCTGCAGGCCAAACTGGAGTCAGATGACGGTCTGAAGACGGAGCTCAAACAGCGCTTTGTGGAGGAGCTCGTACGCCGACAGACAGTCAACGGTAGGTGCAATCTCTCATGAATACCTCGCGAGATTTAGGCAGGTACCACCTACTATGATTTTTTCCGAGAGCAAGCCGAGAACAGGGCCAAATATTCACGAGAGTGAGATGTGCTTTAATAAGCCAGCTGTCATGTGGGGATTGCAGAAACCTGTTGCATTTTTGATTTGGGATTTTATCGCAACAAAAGGATAGTACATCGGCCAGATTGCATTTGACAAGGGATCTCGTCCGGACCAACAGAATGAGAAAGCATGTTAAGTTAGTATGGGATATCCTGGTTTGCAGGGATCAAGGGGCACACATGTGGTGAAGGCTTCTACTTGAGGAGACATAAATATACTAGTCAAGCTAGATAAAATCGATGCATTGTTTCATCATTAAGTTAAACGCTTGATAGATCCCTTTGCTGTGATTTTAAGGGACATACCCATTAGCCAATCAACCAGATAGAAAGATGCATGTGTTATGTATTTATATATACATTGTAATACAACGTTGAGGAAATAAGCAGCAATGTAAACCTATCCACCTTCTTAAGGACATGTATTCATCTCGCGTTGATCAAAGTCAATGGTTGATCGTTTTCTGTCTAAGTGTGCCCATTGAGGTGAAAATACTTGTCTCCACACATAGCCTTTATTTGACAATAAAACTAGTTAAACCTTAAATAATACTATAATTATGTACCCTTATCCTACAGGCACCTTTGAACCCACTGAGGGCACGGTGTACCCCTTCGAGGTGTACGATGAGGAGGACCCTGTAGCTGTGTGGTTCAAGGAGGCAAAGGACGTGGACCTCGTGGGTCAGAAGTGGGACCCTCAGGAAGACGTAGTGTACCTGCGTAACGGTATCGAGGGATGGGGTAAGTCTAACAAGTAGTGCTTTATACCCTTAGGATATAGCTACCATTAAAATGACCTAGTCCTAGCATATGTGACTGTACAGCTACAAAGTCAAACATGGATTTAGATACTTTGGTGGTTAGGTGGTGCATCTTTGTTTTGACAGTGTACCTGCTTAACATATACAGGACAACGAAATATGGGCAAGAATAGAAAAGCATTGAAGTCAACACATAGATATTCTAGATTTGTACCATCCTGCAAGCAATGCCTGAGATATTATCATGATGATTATTCTATGCCATGTGGGTTATGAGACTTTTGTAGTTATTTGCGAAATTCACGTTAATTGGAGCTGCAGTGTATACGTATACTAACCCAACCACTCCTAAAAACAGAATATTGGAACAGTGGGTGTCCCAAATACACTGCCTATAATGAAGCTCGTGTCAACGTTCAATGTCTATGCCTCATTTCTCAATTGATCTGTCTTATTCATGTGTTTTAACCATTCAATTTGTCTAAAAAAACAATGTGTTTTATCATACATATCTGCTTTTACAACCAATGTTATTTATTTAAACTAATATAGATAAATGTGCATCTCCTTGGTGGTGATTTAAATCTCCCCTTCCTTCTTCAAGGCACCGATGAGGCTGCTATTATTGCTGTGGTGTCGACAAGATGCAACTCTCAGCGTAACCGGCTTCTCAGGGACTATAAGTCATCGTATGGAAGGGTGAGGGTTATGATAGGCAGTCACTAAATCAATCACTAAAACACATTAAACTTTTAATCTTTATCAAAAATGTAATGCCATAGACATACTGTCATGCGCAAATTAATTTTATCATCTCTTGGCAAGCAAAACATGCCTCTTTTAAGATTAATGCACAATGACGAAATATTACTGTACTTAATGAGAAATAAAGATAAATCAACTGAAAGAATATGAATTATTTAGGCCTATGTGATGAGATTAATGTTTAAGAACGTGTTGTGTTGTAGGATCTGATTGAAGATCTGAAAGGGGACCTGAGCGGCAAGTTCCGGGAGTGTGTGCTGGCTCTGTTTGAGACGCCCGCCCGTTATGACGCATACAGCGTCAAGAAGGCCATCTACGTACGTACAGCATAACACACCATTTTACATAACTACATATAGCCACAGCATGAGTTTTTTTTAATTTTATTTTTTTAATGAACCTCATTTCTTTTATTGAGATGGTTTTCTGGTCCAAGTTTTTCCGCCGCTTACAGAGCTTTGTATGATATGCTATTATTGTATAGATATACAGTTTGCTTACACATTGAATTAAAGATATTACTGGTACACATAGTTTTGACTATGTCTTTCTGTATATTCATTCGATATGCTTCATCTCCTAGAGATGGTATGCGCATTACTTAGTCACTTAGATTTTAGCAGTGTGGTGATGATTGGGAATTGATAGTAATGATCATTCTGATACACTACTTTCGGTGTTTTATTCAATATTTGAAATGATTTGTGACAAAACATGACATAAGGTGATAGTAGTGGAAACCCCTTTATGTAAATTCATGTTATCAGCTTCAGTGAGGTCGTTGCATTGTTAAGATAGTCCAACAGATTGCAAGAGAACTGACCACCCAGACATGGGATGGTAGGAAGATCTAGAAATTCTGAATAGATCATAGCTCTTTATGAATTAACCTAAATTGGGCATTGGTTTGACACTTTCATTCGGCTACACTCAATCATCTTTAATGCACAAGCATTTTGAGCTGATATGAATGTATATAACGATTCTTTTAGTATGAATCCACTTTCTGTGTTATTAGGGACTGGGCACAAATGAGAGGGCTCTCATTGAGATCATGATGACCCGCACCAACGCGCAGATCCAGGAGATGGTGGAAGAGTACAACAACAGTAAGTATTAGCTAATTAGAAACATGGTTTATGGCCAGTGTAAAATATGAAATAAACTTAATCCATTCTACCACAAGTACACCAGTTTGTTCTGGAGCATTTAAATATGTCTAAACATTCACACCAGAAGGTGTTAACACTTTCAACTTAATCTAATATAAAGGGAAGAAAATAGACAAAGGCCCATGGCCAGAGGATATTTTGGTATCGTTCCCCCGAGGTGGGGCTTGGGCCGTATCCCACGAAGCCGCAGGCTGAGTGAGATGCAGCCACAGCCCCACCAAGGGGGGAACGCTACCAAAAATCCCCTGGCTATTGGCCTTTGCCTTTATTTCATGGTTTTTACTCTTCAAAATATGTTTAATTGCATATAAATGACCATAATAATTTGAACAAATGATGATGTCAAAGGCCATGGGATACAGGAACACCGTATCCCATGGGGGGCATGGAATACAGGATTTCTAGTACTTAAGCATAGTGGTCATCGTATCCACCATGAAATAAGCACTCATTCATTCATGAGCCAAGAGCTCCACAGTTGGTAGTGTGTCAACTAAAACACGCTGTCTGTATCTGGCTCCCCCGCCAACAGTTACCTACCACAGGAGGGGCCGTGGTGAGAAGAGCATAGAGGAGGACCTGAATGATGACCTGTCAGGTCACTTCAAACAGCTGGTCATAGCTGCAGCCCAGGTGGGTGGGAGAAGGGTGGACAGACACACAGGAGGAATCGTGTAGAGATCCTCCTGTACAGTAGTGGTACTCACCCCTGCATGTATGTACAACAGCACTGGGACTCTGCTTATGCTTGCACCATATTATATAATATATGTATCACTCACTCAGCATTTGTAATGTATGGTGGTAGATGTGTATTTGTATTGTTCGTACATACAATGTATGCTACACTATGTACACTACATGACATAACCCCTACGTGTAAGGCATATCCTTGGACTTCCCATGACACAGGGCTTATATAGCCTACTTTTTACCCTTATCGGTTGTGGTGCCTTTTTAATACATCATGAATGGCAGATACCATATTGGAAATGTCTAAATCTTGGATCCCTACATTCCTTAATGCATAATTACAAGAATTGTTTAAAAAAAAGAAGTCTTTTTGTAATGTACCTCATTACCTTTATTGTTGCGTTAGAATGTATGAACAAGGCAGAACGTGTTAGTAGGCACTATGTGAGTCTGCATTGCGTATTGTACCATTACGCCTAAAGAATAGGCCATAATTAATTCTACATCCCAAGACATAATTTATGCTATCTGCCATTCCCATGATGATATGTACCTTTTAATATGTAATAATATCTTTGATATTACAGCTTGCCACTTGCAGATATGCCTATAATCATCTTTCTTTATCAAAACAGGGAACGTGGTTTAGAGAGTGATCATTTTGGAACAACATGGGGGGGGGGGGGGCGGGAGAGGTTACGAATTTGGACCCCTTGAAATTGGGGCAAATTTCACCTGCTTTTGGCGGAGGAAATCGGTACTATCATGAAAGGGCTTGCGATTCAACATTTTCGACTATTATGGGGGGGGGGGCAAAGGGAGGGGTTGGGGAAAATATTCCACATCTGGAAATTTCACTACTATCCCCTCCCATCCTTGTTGTTACAAAAAGATCACTCCCTTATTTGGTACACTCTTCCTAGCCTCACCTCACCTGTAGCCTTGCACTGCCGCCGCCATCTCGCACCTTACTGTGGTCTATGCATGCAGCATTTGCTTGATATTATTTTGTGCTTGTCTTTGGTATTTATCAGTCACATATAGCAAACGCAATAAGCCTGACAGTTCATTAGAGGAGGACATTATAGACGATACAAGTGGTGACTTCAAGAGACTCTTGATAGCCAACTCCCAGGTTTGTTGGTTGATTAGACGTGCGCAAGACCACATTGTAGTTAGCCACTACAGATTATGATGACTATATGCAGTACAATATTCCTAAGTGTGTACTAAATATATAGCATTTCACAATGTAGTGCATGCCTGCGCCCTTTGGCGTTATAATAATTATGTAGAATATAGATATTGATTGCTCTCGTGACCATTACCATAATCGGCAGAAATCACAGACCCTTTTAACCGTTATGATAGATATTGCCTCCATTTTCTAAGATTACAACAGCATCCATGGCAACTTCATAAAATACATTTCCTTTATTTAGATACTTTAAGTGCTATTAGTCTGGTCCATTATTAAAATAACATTTTGTTTGCCTTATTTGTAAGAGAGGATATCCAAATAATTGATTCTGTACGAAGCCTGCATATAATTATGTCGTGTAAGATTTAACATATGAGATGTGGCATCCCTAGGGTAACCGCCGGCAGATCGCACCGGAGGACCTGGCTGAGGCCGTGGAGGAGTCTGTGGTTAATGGCAAGTGGACCGGCATGTTCCATGTGAACTACTCCAAGGTGAGTAGCTCACGAGTTAATCCAACTGCCTAAATAAAGCTTGGTATGTGCTCCATTAAACAAAGAGGCACAGAGAAGTGTTGAGGACCCATCCTTCATTCTTTGAAGGTGCTATTCTATTCCCATTTAGTTTCTTGTTAATACCATACTGTAATAATTATGATGAGTTTTTTATGGTTAAAAAAGGAATTTACTATGAATAATAGTTTAGATGCGATACTGATTCTCCCCTGTAAGCAAGGCCTTCATAGTTGAATGCATAGTTCTATACACCCTCATAGGGTGCATGGCAGCAATGTTGTGTTCCTATCCAGAGGCTCAAATGAAGAACCTCATAGCAAAGCTTAAAGCAGATTGTCTATGATTACTGAGATAAAATAGCCGTTGTTTTTTCCTTGATCCCAGTTGTTGAACATGGATCGGTGTAAGAGTCGGGCCCAGGAGCTGTTCGAGGCAGGACAGGACAGGTGGGGTACTGATGACGAGACCTTCATCAGGATCTTCTCTACACAGGACTACTACACAATGAGAGCCATCTGGGACGAGTATGTCAAGGTAAATTAAGAACACAGCCCAAAACAAATCACTTGTTTTAAGAAAATATGATTTTCTTAAAACAAGTTGTGAATAAAAGTAAATGTTTTTTTTCTAAATTTATTGTGATTTCCTGGTACTGATCTCCCATATCAGTAACTGGGTAAAGGTTGATCCTATACTGGCTTTTACTTTTACACTTCTGTATGCATACCTTGGTATAGTTGTTAAAGTTTTAGATAATTCGGAATAATTATTACCTCCTATCATGAAAAGGGATTAACAAAATGTGAATCTCCATACCAGTAGAGTTACATCCCTCTTCCTCCCACATTTTCAGTAGATATCAGTCATACCACTTACAATGCTCTCCAACAATTTTTACTTGGTATTTCAGATCAGCCAGTGGGATCCTATTAATGCCATTAAATCAGAGACTTCGGGCGACTTTGAACGCGGCCTGTTGGCCATAGGTAGGTGCACAGTGGGATAATTAAATGGCTATAATGGTCTGTAGAATGATGATTACAGAATTTATCTGATGCGGCTAGGTTGTAGTTTCAAATATATATTATCCGAAGAAGCAAGTTAATAAATTCTTCACAAGGGACTGGATATGTCCGTGGTGGTAATCCAAAGTAAACCCTATGTAAAAAGCCAGCATTCTTGCAGTGAATTTGGGTGTTGTGCAACTGACTGATTCCTGCGATTACAGTTGCATCCGTTTCAGATATTGCCTCGCACAGCAATAAAACCGAAAGTTATATGGAGCAGTGGGTCACCCCCTTAGCAGACGGTTTGCTTCGGAGCAGTTAACATACTGACTGTTCTAACGATGACTTGCCTTATATTACATTATAGCACGGAACATCCGGTGCCGACCGATGTACTTTGCCGAGCGCCTCTATGAGTCGATGAAGGGACTTGGTACTGATGACAGTACACTCATCAGGGTCGTCGTGTCCAGGTCAGAGGTGAGTACTGTTAACAACAGACAATAACAGCTAGACAATTTTCTTATATCATTATGTTGTATCTCTAGACTAAAACCCGTGGACCTTGGGCATAATATTATGTAGACTGTATATTCAATAATACAGGGTTCATATTTCTCATAATACAGAGTTGCCATCTTTTGGTTGAGGATAGTATTACTTGAGTAGACTTTACAAATAATGCCTGCCTCCTTGGGTGCTTACAGATTGACATGGTGCAGATCAAGGCTTGCTTCCTGGAGAAGTACCACCAGACGCTGTGGAAGTTCATCATGGACGACACAAGTGGCGACTACAGGAAACTGCTCTGCGGTATCGTAGGCAAGAACTAAGCTGACCGACATTGAGTAGCTCCCCACATAGCCCAGTATGTCATAAACCCCATGAGTAACTCAGAGAGGAATGAGTTGCTCATAGCGAGACTGAGCAACTCATATTAACACTAAGTGGTGGCGCACGGCATCAAACCAATAGATTAAATCCTGTGCTGCATATAATATATATAGTTGTCTGCATTATCAGGATGAGGGCTGGACTGTTGGGCTTTTAAAAATGCAGTCACCATTAATACTTTGCAGCTTGTCTCAGTAGTAGTTACCATTTAAGGAAGTGGATTTTTGAAAAGGTGTAATTGTCCAATGGCATTTTGAAATAAATATTTGAATAATATTTGCATGTGTTATGGGCTTTATATGAATTGCAAAATATGTCTTCTTATAATCAGCTTCCGCTTTACCTAGAAAGGCACCACTGGACGTTAAACTACTCATACAATCAATTAACATTGATCACATCGAGTTATCACAAAATGCGCTGGATTGATTGATACGTACGTGCAAAACACGCCTGATAAAATGAATCTGTGGTATACAAGTTTAAGAAAAGAGCACATGAACTCTCATTACTTGAATATAGTATATACATGTATTATGCCTTAAACATGGCGCTTATTGTCATACATGTTGGTGTCCTCTTGGTACTTAGATATTGCAAACCCCAACTCATGAAACCGAACTAATCAGAAGTGAACGCTAAGCTTTAGAATAGTCCAATTGTCTGATGGGCTGATTGATCAATTTTGACAAATTGAAACCAAAGAGATTTTGCACTTTATGGACCAATTCCTTTTATATGTACATTGGGTGAGATTATTGTAACGTTGCCCATGTCTAATCCTTTCAGTCAGATGACACTTGAGTTTAATAACAGCCGTCCAATTGCGAATGGCCACTTGAATATAATATTAAAGCCTTTATGATATTAGTTTATGTATTAGGTTTTGATTTCTTTCTACCTGTGTGCATAGTGTCGGGATATAGATGAATTAGGTTATAAATGTCCCATAGTGTATTGCGTACTAAGTGACATGGGTTTCAGTTAGCAGATATCATATTATAGTTAATGTCATTATTTGAATCGTATTGCCAAATGGTCATGATTATTACTAGATGGAAACTAGACGGATTTTCAGTTTGACATTCAAGTGGCCATGTGTCCCATAGGCCTACCCCTATAAATGCACTAGTTATATATGGGATGTATTCCCTGCACATGCATAATCAGATTAAACTATGCCTTAAACGTCTATGCCATGACCTTATTTATCAGGTATTTTCTTGTATTTTCTTGTCCCTATACATATGCAAAAAATATGGCAGCACTGATACTATTCTCACAAAATCTTTCAGATGAAAATTAACTAGACATCTATTCCACATAATAATTTCTTTATTTCACAAAATAAGATATGACGATTGATTCACTCTCACTTCAGTCTCTCTTAATACTAACGATGTACAATGCATATTCCAAAGCACTGGAGTCATTCTCATTTCAGATATTTCTTCTTTCTTATTGTGATATTAATCAAATGTTTTTTTTTATAAGAACTGAGTATAGTATGTTATGTAAGATGAGGGTTTTACATTTGTACTTTGTTCTTTGACGTAGGCCTACTTTACTGTAAAGGCTGTCTAGAATCTCGGTGTTGCATTATTCGGTAATATAGCATTTCTATATAGATTATGCTATTATGGACAGCTGATCAAAAGTGCAAGAAATAAACAGCATCATAAATCAAGTCATGTATTCATCTGTTTAATTCATGAAATAATTCAGAAATCTGAACAAGCACAAATGTCCATCATCTCTGACATATTAAGCTTTATTAATCGGAATTAAGGAAGAGATGGAGCTTGGCAACAGGACATGTATATTGTGATCAATTATACTGGAAATCAGCTGTAGATCATGAAGTAACAAGTAACAGGTGGACTTTGTGTAGGTTCACGCTTCAGTAATAAGATCTATGAGATGGACTTCGTCATTACTGACTTCGGAGGGGGTGGGGGGTAGGAGCACGTAGAGCGTTCTTACACTACCTCTTGTGGTTTTGGCTGTTGGATTGTTAGGATTATGGATAAGACCTTTCATGCTTTAGTCAAAATCAATACACTGGATGGTACGATGGCACGTGGGAACAAAAAGGGTTGGGAATAACTGTCCGGTTACGCCCATTAAGTCAGTGTCGGTTGCCTCCTCCACGTCCAGAAGGGAAGGTACCCCATACATCTCATTGAGATACAAGAGACACCAATGACCTTTCTCCATCATTAATACACGATAGCATAACTGGTCCTCTGCTATGTCAGTCTAGATAGGTGGCATCCAAGGCGGCATTTTTCAAGATAGTACACATCTTTGTAGTAAAGGTCCATGAGAAGGGTCAACAAAAAACTGCCTATAGGTGCGGGCCAGATCTGCTTTACATGTGATCTGACGACACATGACATGTGTTAAGAAATCATTCTGCCCCATAGAGTCTATCTCATATATACAATACTGTCTCTAAAAACTTTACCAAAGGCTGCATAATGTTAATTGATAGCTGTGGAATAAAAAAGACACCTTGCCTGTTTTTTTGACCATCCATCAAAGGTCATTTAATAGTTATATGGTCCCTTCTATATCACCAAGCCCCCCCCCCCCCCAACTGATAGTAAATGACTCATCCCTACTGCAGGTCTGACCTCTGCTACATTGGAATCTGTTGATACTTAATATTTAGTAGATTATGTGATAAGATTCGCTCTTGTAAAGCTTAGTTTATTTCACATCCAAAGCCCCTTCTGTGCAGAATGTCTGTCGGGGAGTTTCATAGGCTTCCACCTGACCTATCAGTTAAGGCATTGTGTATGGATGGATGTAAGTAAGGGGGATTCTGCCCTTTCCACTACAGTGGAAATATCGGTCATACTGCCTTTAAAGCTGCCATACTACCTCAGATATATAGATTTCCCAATTTCTACATAAGCATCTATAGTCAGTCCCCTTATTGGAGTGTACCAGTAAAATCCCAAGTTAGCTTTTGAGTGTTTTAACCATGCTAAATCGGGCTAAATCCAAGAGGAAAGAATTGATTGTTGGAATCATGCTATTCATGTGGACCAGCAAATGCTCAGCAGCGCCATCTGTAGGTTTAGAACTGAGCTTCCCTTCAGGGCATTGGCGATGTAAATGCAGGCCTTAAGAGTGTGGGTTACAGCTATTTTGTACTGAAGGCGGGACTGAAGGGACAGTTCTAAAACTACAGATAGCGCTACAGAGCTGCTGCTGGTCTGAATAGGCAGAATGCTTCCAGCAATCTATTTTCCCACATATATTTCCTTAATTCAGCATGGCTGAAGCTCATAAAATAAATTGAGATGTTATCCGTATATATTCCAACATTTGGGGGATGACTATTGATAATATTATGTAGAAAGTGAAAATTCGATATTGCAGGTATTATTTTTTTTAAATAGGTTTATTGACACATCTCATGTAATATTACACACTCCTCCGATGATGTCAAAAAGTAAAAGTTATTTATGAAATAACATGTCATGGTTATCACTTTACGCTATAGTATAGGATTGTCCGTTGGACCTTGGAAGGGTCATTTCTTTGTTTTGCATCATTTTGATGATGAGAGTTTTTAGGGTATCACTGAAGTGGTAATTCTTTTACAATGTTTATAAACATAGCAAGGTTGTGTTGTGAAAAGAAGGGTATTACTTATTAAAATAAGACACTTTGTCTATTTACTATACTTTTGTAGGATTTAATGTAAATGTCATCTCAACTTGGCTGAGTCACTTATTCATAGCGTTCTTGCGAAAGTTTGTCAACGATGTAGAGCTCATCTGGTACACCATGCGTTCGAGCGGGATACAGTTCACTTATTTAAATATTCCTGAGTTAACGGGAGGCGTAATTCACGACAGGGCTTGAACCCTGCAATGACACACATGTCATCGGTCAGGCTGATAATACATGATCACTTCAAGTGTGATTTTAGCTTAGTCTTGAACTGTGCTACATCAGGGAGTTCTTGTAAATGCAGTGGGAGCTCATCCCAGATTTGCATCCCTCTATATAAGGGACCAGTCCGATATTTAGACCTCTTCGGTCTTTCAACCTTCAGTTTGATTTTCATATCACCTCGAGTCCTTCTAGTGGGTCTTGTGGAGAGGTTCTCTATCTGTCTACTATGCCTGTACATGAGACAGGCAAGATGTCTTTTTCGTCTGATTTCCAACCGCTCTACTTTACACTTCTTATGTAGTCAGTCCCCTTATTGGAGTGTACCAGTAAAATCCCAAGTTAGCTTTTGTGTGTTTTAACCATGCTAAATCGGGCTAAATCCAAGAGGAAAGAATTGATTGTTGGAATCATGCTATTCATGTGGACCAGCAAATGCTCAGCAGCGCCATCTGTAGGTTTAGAACTGAGCTTCCCTTCAGGGCATTGGCGATGTAAATGCAGGCCTTAAGAGTGTGGGTTACAGCTATTTTGTACTGAAGGCGGGACTGAAGGGACAGTTCTAAAACTACAGATAGCGCTACAGAGCTGCTGCTGGTCTGAATAGGCAGAATGCTTCCAGCAATCTATTTTCCCACATATATTTCCTTAATTCAGCATGGCTGAAGCTCATAAAATAAATTGAGATGTTATCCGTATATATTCCAACATTTGGGGGATGACTATTGATAATATTATGTAGAAAGTGAAAATTCGATATTGCAGGTATTATAGCATTATTGTACCCTCTATATCTATATTTGAAGTCTGGAATTTTCTGTGCTCTGGAGTTCCTGTCTTCCAGTCAAGAAAGTATACTCCTAATGTAATTTCGTTATATTTCGGCCATCCCGTGTCAAATTGTAGGCCTATGAAATAAACAACACCTTAAAACAATTTATGTATCTGCATCTTTTATTCATGTAAAATGCATAAACCTGAGCAAGTACATCCATTGTCTGCCTTGCAGTACCCCTGACCGACACTGTATAGCAAAATCCAAACCAGGGATGGAGTCAGTGCTACATATACTATTTGTGAAAACCGGTGGACAAATAGTCCCCATATTTTGCTTTGAGGTTTAGATCATACCAAAGGTCAATAAAAAGCCAAATAATACACATTTTCTCATTTCCTTCTGGAGGTGCACTCTCCCACAGATTATAAAATGGTATTTTAAAGTAATCAAATAGGGGTATTTTCGAGGATTACTTGACAGTGGAGGAATGGAAAATAAGGGAGGGTTATTGAACTCAGGACACGTGAATAATTGAGATAATGAATCTATTATTTGGTGATAGGTAGTCATACAATAATCCCCCGAAATCAAGAGGTATCATTTACAATTATAACCCACAAATCTATTCACATAACCTTCCGATCCAAATCCTTCTATATCGGCAATTCATCATACAGAGAAAGAGCATATAATTATATGAATAGTAAGGGATGCATTGGATTCTCCACACCTTTGACTTTAACCATGGTTTTATCGGTTACATCACGAAATAGGGAGAATACAGTCTGTATCTCTTAAATATTCCTTATCCATTTCAGTTTCTCAAATGTTGATGCATGATTTTACACAAACCTAGTCATAATTATGAGCCTCATTAAAGGTCCTTGACAACTTGAGAATAACGCAAAAGCCATGAACGAAGAAGGGCTTTCTCTCCATCAATACTTCCTCGGTGTTAGTACTGGGTATCTATCTCGATCTCACACTGCAATTAACAGTCCTGCTTTACCATTTTGATGTGCACTGCTCAGGTTTTCATAATTCTGAAGTAAATTCTATTTAGATACACATGATGATGAACCGCATAAGTTAATGAGAATCAAACCCTAGTCGACTAAAAACATCATTCAATCCATACACACATTGCACTCACCCTCTGGCTTATTCAATTGATGAGGTCTATTTGAATTCTGAGACATGATATGGAAGCATGGTTAATGAAATGATACAAAAGTGAAACCTTTATACAAAATGATTCACGTTTTGTGAGTGAGAGGAAATCACATTCATTTTTATGCAGGCACATGACATGAAAGTGTATATGTTTACGAAAATGCAGAAAATATGCATCTGTGATTATTTGTTTATACAGACATTATTATTCAAAAACCTAGTGCACAGATAGTCTGAGTAAATCACCTACATCAATTTCACACACACACACACAAGTAGCTATTAATGCTAATCTTTGGATGCAATGCACCCAACGTTTCCCATTCATATTCATAATTATTTTAAATAGAGTTTGGGTGTTCACTGGCATTATCATCATTATCTTTCAACAATGGAAAGGTCCTGAGTCAGATGGTATACAATGTAATCTGCTGATCCATATTGTCCCATGGTGGGTCACACATATAAGGCTACTATGTACACAGGGATGTATTTGACACCTTGGGGTTATTTCTCTCTTTAAGTCCATTAGAAATACTGTCTGCATGAAGTCTCCCCTCAGCTACGTGTATACAAACAGACACCACTGCGAAGTAACTCAACATCTCAATCCTTTGCTGAAGAATCACAAGAAGAGATTTCCTTTCGTGATAATTTGACTATCCTTTGTGGCTTCTAATAATGAAAGGTAAATGGGATGACGAAAATAGACGTATAAAACCCCTATATGTTTAGCGGGTATTTGGATATTACAGTAAATGTCATACAACTAGCTCTGGATAGCTTAGTTATACTTCTACAAAATCGTTGGCCACTTGTGGTAGAGTAGAATATGGTCTGAATATATGGGTATGGAACTATTATAGGTGTATTAATCTCAGACTTAATAAATGCAGTCATATATATTTTTCATATTGACTTTACTAATCTATGCTGAAATGTTGTGTGACCAGGCAAGGGAAACCAACCATCCGCGGGGGTATTTCTAGTTCCGCTTTGGCCACCAGGGGGCACCAAGAAGATAACATGTTCTAGGGTATTTTTTTCCATGTAAAACATAATAGTCTCCTTAGGATTATTCAACCGTTGTTTACTAAACATCTATATTTGGAATACAAAAATTGCGTTATCTATGAAGGATTAGCACATAATGATACTTTCTGGTTGCCCCGGAAACCATCCCATTACTCTAAATGGGAGATACAATCTATTGGTCATAATTTCTCCGAAATGTCATTAATAACTCAAAACTGAAAACAGACCTTGAAAATTCCTCTTGGAAACTTATTTATCAACAAAACTATTTTATAGCAACATTATGCATACCCTGTTCTGGTGTATGTGTTCTGTGTAATCATCATAATTTATATAGCCCTTTTTGCTTGACTGGTCACATATGAATATATAATGTATCCTAGTTTGATCGTTAATGGTTTTAGCTAAAAGAAACTATTTACTTTACTGAAATGGTGGCATAAACCTAGAGTAGTTAACATTTTATGATGAACGGTGTTGTGTATATCATCCTTTAAGTTAATATATGACGGCTGAAATGTTCTATCAATGTTTCCCCTCTCTTATAAGCCTGTCCACTTAATAATGCAAGCTTTATCTAAGGTCTTAAAGAATTAAACTTATTTCGAGGGAATTCCTTGGATATTACCTACTCCATTGTCTGCATTAAAAGGTGGATGGGAAGAGGCATTTTACCTTTATTGGCATGGTGACCGCTATGATACTTGTTACCTCTTACCTCTTATCCCCACTCTACCAATATATCACAAGACTATAATATCGAAAAAGAAGAAAACTTAATGTAAAGACCTAAACCTAAAGTATCGACTATTTGCAGGAGTACCAGTAAGTTTCTAATCAAAGTGAGTCTTTGTGGAAGATACACTAGTGTAGCATTGTTAAAGATGGTATGTATCTAAGAGGTATATTTATTTATAAAAAGAACTAACGATAATTGCGTATATGGTATTTTACTTTAACCCTTTATGATATCACAGTTCGTACTACCAGGGGTACAGCTTGTTATGGGGACATTATGCATGTCTATGTTGGATGCACCAGAATCTCACACATAATACACACAGAGACACTCGTGGTTCTAAAGTCTCCGATACTGACTGTAGCCAAGACACTATTGATGGACTATATGCCTGATGATCTATAGGAAAATACCGGACACCCCTGGGTGGCATATACACATATGCCTCAGAGGAATACTTCATATACATCTACATGTAAGGATAAAATCTAAAAAGCCTGCAACTCCACTTTTTCTGATTACAAAATGTATTTGTATTGCACTCAATGTTGACATACATTTGTGGGTTTTATACACGTCCTCGCCCAGAGTCACTGAGAACGTAACTATGACATACCAGTTATGGTATTGGTGACTTATGTACAGCATGTCTCCCCTCTCATTCTTTTGATCATCACAGCAGGTACAGAATAGTGCACGAAATGTCCTCTAAATGATGACACACGTGATCATAATGAATGATGCAGCTGGTCCGCCCCCTAGTGTCGGTCTCACACACTACAGTTTGTATAGAGCCAAGTATGGGTTTGAAAAGGGGGTTAATTAAGCCAGCTGTTTTGGATGTGATGAATAGATGAGGCTATATTGCTATAACAGATGAAGATATGATGGTATAGGTCAGGAATACCTCTTGAAATTAGCCGGAGAACAAACTCAAGAGATCCATCCTGTAATGTGCTGCCCCCTCTGGGCACCACCAAGTACTACGCAGACCATGAACATGACCCTGTCCCATTGGGCACCAGCTTTGACACCAGACTTGTCACAAGTCTTGGTGATTTTAAAGCCTTGATTTGCTGACCACTGTGGGAACTCCTTCACTTGACAGGTAGCCTATTTTATACCTTGTTATTCTCTGCAGTCACACGTTGCTTGCCCTTCCTGGCACTGAACCTCTGTGGCATTCAGAAGGCACAGATGACAATACTCTGTTTAGCTCTCTCTGGGCATCTCTCTGTACTGGTTTGACCTTGGCGTTGTACCTTCTTACTCCACCAGGAAACCTAACCACTTCCAGACAAACCCTCCTCACGCTATTCTCAGATATCATACCCTTCGCCCATATGGCTTTCCTTCCTTAGTTGCCTTCCATCCCATACCGCGATGCACAGATCATTACAATGATCTGTTTGGCCAAGGCCACCTTTTGCGTTGTACCATGCCTTCTGCTGGGTTGGCCTGGGCTGAGCATCTCACCATATCAGCATACAAGCATGGGACATAACCACTGCCATAATCCTCTTATCACGGCCTGCTTTCCTCGGTTGCTTTCGGTTGTCTTCAGTTGCGATACGCATGTTCTACGCGGTGCCATGCGCGCAGCCATGACGTGTACGTAGCTATGACGTATAGGCCTACAAGACGAACGTCAAGTACTGTTTCCGGTGGACTGTGGCTTGTTAGCTCTGTGCAGGTGGCTCTGCCGGTACTGCATCCGGTACCTGCAACAACGGAAATACACCAACATTAAAGATCGGAGTTACAAAGACATCATCAAAGCTCAGTATGAACCACGAACAATCACACCCTCAGAAAAGTGAGCGTCACTGTCGCCAAAAACACCCTCACCTGAAAGTTAGGCACTGCCTGGCTTTCAGGTGAGAGTGCTTTCGGCGACAATTAATGACGCTCACTTTTTTGAGGGTGGATCTAAAAGAGGCCCACGTTTCAACATGGCTGAAATATCCAATAAACACGTACGTATAACCTGTAAAAGACACACACACATCTGTTTTATCTTGTCCTCAAATTACATCGTCCTCCACCATCATGCCCTTTGTGTAGCCTCTTTGATGTAAAGGCAATCTATTCTTTCATCGAAATAAGTCGATTGTCAACTCCCACGCCCTGCTCTGAAACCCCAATGTCAAACTCTGATGAGAAGCACATGCCAAAAAAACATTAAGCCATAGGGCCTGAGGACAGGCGACACAATTGGATAAGATAGCTGCCATTAGTATAAACATATGATATCGTCGTAATCATCCGAGCCAAATGTCAAGTCGTATGTGATAATATTATCAAACAGTTATTGGACACTTATTTCCTTTGGGAATTGTCTCCAACTCTCAACTCGATGCCTGCCTACTAACACGCCTATCTGATTATTAGCTACAAGGCTTATATTATCAATAATATAATCATGGTCCATGGCTTTCTCCCTCTCTTACGGACGAGAAGGATGTCTTTTATTCTGCTGTAATATTCCTTGAAATAACACAATAAACATAGTACACTTTAAGCTTTTCTCTAAGATGCTGGTACTTTCTATAATTTCATATTGCCTCTAAATATTATATCTCCTTTAAAATAAAACTGCTGCTTAGATGTCTGCCATTCGTGTCTTCACAGGTACAAAATGAGGACGTTCACAGCGGGTGGGGTCACACAGCAGGAGCATTTAGAGGTCGATAGGGCGGGGCACAAACACTAACTATCTTACTAAAAAAGGCATAAAAGCAGCTATGTGTGTTGGCACCCTTTTTATCTTTGTCCGTTTTAAAATCCAGGTTTTTCTGTTAGTTTTTTACCCATATTTATGGGGGCCACTTTCCCAGCCAGCAATGGTCCCTGGGGCCCATTTGTGTTTTACTTGGGCCATCTGGGTTTGCCCATATTTGGGTTTTCCTCATTTTTGTCCAGGGCTACCAGTGAGATTCCAAATGGGCTGAGCCCACCAACAATTTTTTTTCTAGAATATGATGTAAATACTTTGAAACATACTCATCTTTGGTTGTTTTTAGAAAATTATAATCTAAAGTACCATTTTCATGGATTTGTGTCAAAGTGGGTTTTGCCTGGGCTTTATCTAGTCAAAGTGGGCTAAAATCTCCTTGGGACTTCCATGGGGGTAAACCTGGGCTGCTAGGTAGGCCCCAGCTGGGCTTAACCCACAGACAAAACTTCAAATTTAAACATTGAACTACATTTGAAATACAGAAGTAAAGTTGCTATGCTGTTATGTCAAGATGGGTTTCACTTGGGATGGGTTCGGGCAAAGTGGGTTAAAGGGTCAATGGGCTTTTACATGGGCATTGAATGTACCGTGGGGTGGGTCCCATTTGGGTTAGCCCACCAATTACTCTCTGGGCTCAGGCCATCAACTAAACTTTCATGGCTACTTTTCAAATCCCACTCCTTCTCATGGATGGGATTCATCTGGGCTGGACCTGGGCCAAGTGGGCAAGTCATGTTCTTGAATGAACCACTAGATGTCCTTGTTGTAAGTGATACCACATTAATGTTCAACCGAGCTTTTTATATTTGGATTACAAAAGTTTATGGATTCTCAATAATTCCAGAATGGCTAGGAATATAACAGATTTCATAATAGGTTCTGGGAATGCCATGTTTTATAACCCCATTCTACACACAAATAGAGAAACAACCAACACCCAGATACAAACACCTGTTCCCTGAATGTTATAAAAATACATAATCCTGCCACTGACTGAGTTCTCACACACAGGCTACTCTCATGCTGGCTGCATCACATAAGTTAAGAAATGTGTCCAGCCCAAGAGTTAGTCAGCTAAAGGATGCATTTCTCTACCCTCTGAATGGTGGAGGAAGAGATTCCTACCTAAATGGAGGAACCAACTTATCTGGGAGATGGGCGATAATATATCAAATAATAGCAAACAACTACAGTAGAGGTTCACAGTCCTTCATCCCCCCCCCAAAAAAAAAGAAAAAAAAAAAAGATAATAATAATAATAAGAAGAAGAAGAATTCAAGCAAGCCCATGTGGGCCCCGCCCTATACCCATATGGATACGCTCAATTAAAATCTGGGCAAGCCCATCTTGGTCCCAGCAGTTAGCCCAGGACAAAAATGTGGTGGGCCCCATATGGACAAAGTGACGTGGGTCCCACCTAACGGCCCACCTTTAGACACGTATGGGTCCCAGTAAGCAATGCTGACTGGGTTCTAAGCTAACTGTCACCCCCGCCTTTCATGTTTCATGGTCTGCCTTGCAGGGCCGCATACTGAGTTAATGCATCATGCGCTTTAATTGTTATCATGATGCACGGCTGTAGCAATGGCGAGTAACTCACCAGGATTGCATTCATGCATCATGCCCACCACACGGGGGTGGTACACTCTTGAGTAAATGGTTGAGAATGGTGATTAACTGCAGCAATACCGGGCCCTTCAAGGGTTAACACGATCCAAGTTCCAACCTGCAAGCCTATGCCCTCTAGGACAGATACTGTTTGACCGCTATTGAGTACTGCCGCACCCTGGAGGATCATTAGCAGCTGGTGAGGAGTGTGCCCCCTGCATGTGCTGCCACTGGAGGCTCTGTTATTAGGCCGTGTACACTGCACCTTGCAGCTACAGGAGGAGAAGGAGGCCTGTGGTGGCAGCAGGCAGGAAACGTCACCTCCTCCATCACCCTACCACTGCTATACCCCTGGTTACCCCTACCTCCCACCCTCCCTCCCAGCTACACAGATAATCTAAATGCCCCGGCCCTTAGTCTGTAGTGGCTATACCAGGTTGGTCATATGGGCACATCGGTCAGGCATGACCAAGTGCTATTCAAGAACACACAGAAAAGTAAAGGTGTCAACTGTGTCTCCCACGTGGCTCTGGCAAAAATGGAGTGTCAAGCAGCTATTGACTCTACTATTGACACTGATAGTAGAGAGTCAACTCAAGTTAACACTGATAGTAGAGAGTCAACTCAAGTTGACACTGATAGTGGAGTGTCAACTCAAGTTGACCCTTCATATAAGCAGAGTCATTAGCTGTCTGAGTCTCTATTTTACCAGAGCCACGTGGGAGACACAGTTGACACCTTTACTTTTCTCTGTGAATGACTGAGGCAAAACAACATAATATTATGATTAATGCCTTACTCAAAAGGACTTAGCCTAAAATGGAAAGATCAAGGTGAGTTGGTCAGTACTGACCAACCTCAAAATATTAACTAACCTAGCTTGGTTATATAAGGGGCAGCAAAATGACTAACTTGGTTAGGCACTATAGTGACTGAGAGATTGGCCAAAGATTGACCAACTTGATTAGGCACTATAGTGACTGAGGGATTGGTCGTATAAGGAGCCAAAGAATATCAGTGCACCCCCTGGCAGCACAGGCATTGATTGAAGGCAGTATACGTGTACCCCCGTTCACCCCTCCCCCCCCCCACCCTCGGGCCACCTACCCTTAAAACGGGCACAAACAGGTAAATCTCACTCCGCATTGAGATCAACCCCATGACGTCACTGTGTGGGATGTATGTCTGCAGTATACCTCGAGGTGTGTCGGGGATGTACAGGGAAGGTGGATGACACGTATAGGGTAATCTGAAGGTGTATTAATTAAACCAGGCTAGAGGTATGGATGCTGGTAATAGTATTCGGGTTTATTAAGATATATGTTGACACTGATTTTACATATAACACACTAATGGAACATTGTTGTTGTTTCAAGTTGGGGCGGGGGGACCTGGAGCCATCAAGGAAAATAAATTCACCGAGTAAATACAGGGCTGGTGAGAAAAAAATGCCCTGATAGGTAGAAGTAATGAAGGGAGGGGGTGGTGGTGAACAAATGTGGGAAACACAACTCTCCCCGTTAACTTACTTGAAAAAATCCCATTTACCGGTACAGAAGAATAATCTGTATGATCGCTCCCATGTTTAAACCCACCACTCCATAAGGCCCTCAAATATCCGCATAATTAGTAGAAATTACGCCCCCATCGTGGGTACACGAGTACCAGGCAGGCCATCTGGTTGACCACCTAATCAATATGGAAGTATTTTGCCAAGACATGATCATACAGTCCATCAGATGCCTCAAAATGGTCATCACATGGTCATATAGCCCATCATATGACTAAAGTGGTCAACTCATGGTCATATAACCCATCAGATGCCTCAAAATGGTCAGCACATGGTCGTGCAGGCCATCATATGCCTCCATATTGTACTAATCATGGAGGGCTCTGTTTTGGAGAACCTTGCATGCCAATTTTAGAAAAAAGAATCTGATGCGATACAATAGCCAATCATATATGCACGTGGGGACGAATCTGCGTAGTCACTAGACGCCACCCATTCTGTGTGTAATCTTGAATCGCCACTTCTGGCGTAAACTTAATCAGTTTCCAGGTGATACCTATCCTCTAGATGGCACCACTGTAAGTTTGTAACATTGCTGCATATATCCGAGGCTCTGGCCCCGCACCCCCTTTTTCTTTCTCTCTTTTTTCTTTTCTTTTTCTGGAATAAGATTACGCCAGAAATGGCAATTTAAAATTACGCATAGAATGCAGCGTCTAGTGACTACCCAGGTTCGTCCCTTGTTGCATCATATATTGGCAGAGATACACGCCCTGAGAATATGTTCTTCATCTGTGACGGGGGAATAGACAGTATGTCATGGAGACTTTGATGTTATTCAGATAGCATGATAAACTAATAATGATTTCTTTAATCATCTTTGATGTTAGATTGATCAAAGCCGCTCTAATAGAAGATAACCAGACACCATGAAATCATTAGATTTTAAGGATCTGCCTTTCTGAGACATGTATGACAATGTGTATCAGTAGATGTTGACTAATTTGATATTAGGTACATCTCAACTGACATTTGAAATAAACTATAGTTGGATACATAGTATTCATCTCAGCCTTGACTTTCTAAACTTTGTCGATAGTCAGTGCATCAAAATTATTCATCCAGAAAGAGCTCCCTATTATAGGGCAGTCACCCTATGGGATGAATTGGATCATACTACCCAAAAACTGCCTACTTATAAAAAAATTAGGAACGCCATTGATAAGCTAAATTTTGTCTAAAAGCCGCGTTTACACACTGACCATACTCGTCTGCTCGAGTAACCCCCACAGGCTATTGCTTTCTACCTAATTAAATGTAACCATAACTTACCTCATTATATGAATACAGGAATTATATTACTCACCTACTGTAACACAAAGGAAATGTATTTCAAAATTGATCATATCTTTTGCCACAATAGCTATTTACTTACATGGCCTGCTACATCCTATTATTTTTATTTTTCATTTATAGTTTACATCATGATTGAAACGACGCCAATAGTTCCACACTCGAGCAAGGCCTGAGATCGAAGTGGTACGTGGAAAAACCGTCCCATAGGGACGATTGTGTGCCAATAAATTAATAATAATAATAAGTCAAGATTTAAAGGTTGTTTATCCTTAGTTTATCCTTAGGGATGATATGATACAAGGAGGTCACTATAATAGAGGAAATAATAGACCCAGTGCTTTTAGAAAGAGAGGTCGGGCCTGTCTTGCTGATACATAGTTTATGCACGGTTGATGATTTAAATTATATTCATAATTATGTGTATGTCCTGTCTATCTATTCTAACGTGTAACTGCAACGCGTAGATAACATAGCCATGGGCTAGTAGAGGTCTTGGCAGATGAAACACCATTCCTGAGTCATTCAACAAACGAGACACAATCATGTCTCAGAGACAAGTCAGTTATTACTAGCTGGGGGGGGGGGGGAGGTGCTTTCGTTGTGGGGTTTCCCATAAAAAAACAATCCCTTGCCCCCAATAAGCTGAAAGGATTCCTCATACCCTGATATATTCTGTTTTCGAGAAGCCCCCCCCCCCCAAGGAAAATAGAAGAAAAAGCCATACACATGTGGAAGATTGAGGAATTGGTTTTAACCTGGCGGTGTATCAAGTGTTAACTGCCATCCCACTAATCTGCAGAGGGCCTGTTTTTCAAAATGACCCCCATTCCCTATAATCCACTGGGCTCCCTCCCCCAGCTGGCAATAAATGACTTGTTCCTCAACACATACAGACTGGGTGACTCATTGTACCAGGACTCAGGAGAGCAATTTAAACATTGGTGGATCAACAAGGGAAAAGGGACCTCCGCGGGGGATTTTTAGTACCAACTTTGGCCACCAGGGGGCTCCATATAGCCAAAAAGGACAAAGATATAGCAAAAACTTATCTATACTACTTTTTTATGTAGAATATGATAGGCCAAGTTAGAAGATTCCATCTTTGGTGAAAACATTCCATATTTGGAATGGAAAAGAACGTTTTTGGGCCTAAATTGGTATTTTTGCACATGTTGGTTGCCATGGAAACATGATTTTCATTCTAAATCGAAATTTTTTAAAATTTGAATGAAAGAAGGCCCCAAAACGATTTCTATGCTGAAAACAGAATGTAAATACCATTTTTGGATCAAAAGCTGTGGCCAATTGTTTGAAAAAGTTTGGATATTTGGTAATTAGCATAATTATGCTAATTAGATAGGAATATCTCTAAAACAAAGGAAGATAGAGCTTATTGGCATTTAAGATTGGACAGTGACCACACATATTCAGAGAGCCAGTACTCAAAAACTAGAAGTGGTACCTGCTTATAAAAGATATCACTGGAAAGCTAATGACATCAATTTTATTATTAAGTTTTTACCTTGGAGGACCCTTTTACCTCGACTGTCCACATTATTTGCCTCCTCATGTCTAGCGACACACCAGACTGTTGTGGGCCCCCAGGGCAAAGACTAGTATAATGCAAGTCCTGATTTGGTCATTAAATAGTGATCTAGGCCTACTCAGGAGTTTTTACTGTTCATCCAAAGATTCTGTGTTCCGCGCTTACAAGGATCCTGCTACTGCGACATGATCTATAGGCTTCTGGAGCGGTGTCCCTCAACAGTGCCAAGACAGTGATCTACCACAAAGACACCTCCAGGCACCTACATCAAGGTCCACTGGATCTCCGCTTGGAGAATGTACCAGGACTGACCTTCAAGTCAACCACAGCCCCACAAGGTGTGCTCCAGGCGTTTTGTGGCACTGGTGGTAAATGATAGTACCTGGTAATATAAGAGCACGCACCCTAGACCATGAGGCATGTGTGAGTAATTGAGGGCTGAACCGGGCAGAGGTAGAGGCAAGACGATTATAGTAGTATAGGGAATGGGGCATGGACCCAGGATTGGGCAGTAGTATGGGAAATAGGGCCCAGACACAGGTCCAGGTAGTAGTATAGGGAAATGGGGCACAGATGCAGGGCCAGGTAGTAGTGTAGGAATATGGGGCATATGATTATCCAGGGACCAGGTAGTAGTATAGGGAAGTGGGATTTAGACGCAGGACCAGGTAGTAGTATAAGGGAAGTGGGCATAGATGCAGGGCCGGGTACATTATACCGTAAAACATTATGTTAAGGGGATTGAGATGCAGGACCATGTAGTAGTATAGGGAAAGGGGACTGAGATGTAGGACCATGTAGTGGTATAGGAAAAGGGGACTGAGATGCAGGACCAGGTAGTAATATAGGGAAAGGGGACTGAGATGCAGTACCAGGTAGTAGTATAGGGAAAGGGGACTGAGATGCAGGACCAGGTAGTACTATAGGGAAAGAGGACTGAGATGCAGGACCAGGTAGTAGTGTAGGGAAAGGGGACTGAGATGCAGGACCAGGTAGTAGTATAGGGAAAGGGGACTGAGATGCAGGACCAGGTAGTAGTATAGGGAAAGAGGACTGAGATGCAGGACCAGGTAGTAATATAGGGAAAGGGGACTGACATGCAGGACCAGGTAGTAATATAGGGAAAGGGGACTCAGATGCAGGACCAGGTAGTACACATGTAGTATAGGGAAGTGGGGTCTAGATCTGGGACCAGGCAGTAGTAGTCTAGTACATGCTCATGGGGTTTAGATCCAGTATATGCCCTAAGCCAGGACAAGCTGGTGGTATATGAGAATAAGAAAGTACCATAAAACCTTGCGTACAGGCCGCGGCTAGTACCTGAGTCAGATCGTCAGTGTGGCTTATAGGATCGACACAGAGTCGGCTTATACGCAAGGTTTTACGAGGTTTTACGGATATATGAACAGGTAGATATATGAGGCCTAGATCCAGGACCACTCCGCTTATAAAACTGTCCAGTCGACCATTTGAAATTAGTATTTATTAGCCAAGGTCTATAAACGGGAAGATATTTCTGCGGCACGATAATTGACAATTTTCTTGTGTGAGATACTTTGTGCAAATACAAATTACAACTCAAAAACCGCAAAGCAGTGCCGGTCTGTTCACTGGTCTGTTACTCATTATGATACTGATATATTTATGGTGCAGCATGCTAAAAGTATAGCTTTAAAGTAATTTGCAGCGTCCTTGATTAAAGGGTTGACAATCCAACTAGAGACGAATAAGACTACCCTATGAGAACACAGTATCATGACAATACCAATATCTAATCCATCAACACTTGGTAACCATAGCGACGTGCTGAGATGTGTGGGACAGGCAGTACTGTCACCAGAGAACCCACAAGTCCCTTCTCCTGGGGGGCAGAGACATCACTCACTGAGCTGCTCTTGATGTTTGGTAGGAGCTGCTCAGTAGTAAGAGGACAGTGAACCCTAGTTGCTCAATGTTGTAGATGGTTGAGCAGGCACAGGGGTAGTAGGGTTTGTATGCCTCCAGAACATGGCAGATGGTAGTTCATATAATCACCTCCACACTGATAATCTTCATGCTCTGGGGCTTCGTCTGCAGTGGCTACCCCAGTTGAGTGATAGGGATATCAGTCAGAATGACGACTGGATATTCAAACATGACGGAGGAAAAACTAAATATGACTAATGCCTTACTCAAAAGGCCTTATAATCATAGAAATGGAAAGACTATATTGGGTTGGTCACTACTGATAGTATTAACTAAACTCGGTTGGTCTTATAGGGAGCCAAAATATGACTACCTAGGTAATCACTAGTGCCTGGGATGTTAGCCAGTACTGACTAATGTCAGAATATCAGCGCAGTGTCCCTTTGCTGTTTATACCAGTCTGCATGAGGGAGGGACAGATATACCCTGGAGGGCTTAATGCACTGCCTGTGCGCGTTGGAGCTTGTATGTGAGGAGAGGGGGTAGGTGGGTATAAGACCAAAATCGATTATAACGTCCTCATCATTAAACTATTTAATCACAGTGATACGGCAATGGGCAATAGTAAGGACACATTAGGTAATGTTTGGTCGTATCGCAATTCCTTATTTGATGAACTTGTCTGCAATTGTGAATGCCTCGAATAATACATATTAGAGCAGTCTGTATCCTTTCTCCCTCTAAATGTTGTACATGATTAGCAGCAACCAGATTGGAGAGTCAAAACAGGGATTCGGCTGGCCGCCATCGGGTAACCTTTTCCTTTTCTTAGGACAGAAATAGTTACAGTAATGAAAAGCCCCCACAAGGATTTTGATTAATCTGAAGGCAAACGAAGAGCACTGTGAAGCTGTGAGGTAAGAAATATCGGAGAGCGGTCAGTTTGTAACAACGGGTGGTGAGGGGGTAATGGGTGGGGGGGGGGGGGGAGAAAACTTGATGGCTACCCCATTGTGGGAAAGCCAAATGTCTTCTTTCCCTTTTGCTTTGATTGAAAAAAAGAACTGCCGTTCGTTATAGTGTATCAGTGCACACTGAGCACGGTTGTTGCTTGCACATTATGTTAGCTACACTTATTACGTTAGTTACACATGGAAATTACGTTAGTTCCCAGCACAGTTTTAAAAAGACAATAGACAATGACCCTCTTCACGTTGAGACTGTCAGATGCATTCGTGCATTATAGGACAATAGACAGTCGAGATTCTCTGAATATAACGTTACAAAATGTTGCATAAGGTCAAAAAAAAAGGTGTGTTTCAGGCAACATGGTCCAAAAAATTTAGGGTAGGTAGGTCGGATTTTTAAAATTTTGTTTTTATTTTTTGAATGTTGGAGGTACCTTGAATAAGTCGCGGACTGCCATATCAACTCACGGGTCATCAAGACGACTCACCGATTCTTACTTTAACTAGGAATATCATGAACTTATTGGACATTCTTGTTAATAAGCAATTTCCTGAGGCTGGACAGTTAATTAGGCATCTGATCTGTTCTTCCTAACCAATAAATTGCTAAAATTTTCGAAAAAATATGAATATTTTGCAAATTTTTTTAAACAAAATCTCCAAAATCGGAAAAAAATGCTAGGGTCGGCCCTTTTTTGAAACTAGGGTCGGGTTGCCTGAAACACACCTTTTAATTTTTTTTGGCCTAACGTTCTTCGTTCACTGGGTCCCTTGTTGTTAGACAAATATAATAACTTCCTTAGGGTAAATTTATGACGTGGATAAAATGGGGAATCATGTCTCACATCTTTATAAAACTCGCTTTCATTGAACTAATTATTGCCAAGCAATCATTACACGCCTAGTACCACACCCATTGGTGAACCCTAGCGCACTGTATGGTATGCTTTACAGGACCTAAAACACAAGACGACACGATAAGTGATGATAGGGTCATGGAAGGAAAATGGGACAGGAAAGAGGTCCATTTACCCCATTACTCAGATAAAGACAGGTGTAGAGAAAGCAATGCTATATATATATGTGGAGGAGAGGTGAGCGACCTGCTGGCATAGCCATATTCTACTACAGTGATCGTAAATGACTTTAACCCCTAGACAAGAATACATAATTTAGCCCTCCTATATCCCCTTCCCCCTGTCACCGATACACCTGCGCCTATTCCTCTGGTTGCAGTAGTTATCCGGTTCTCCCACCGACAAAGCGAGCTGCCGGTTTCCACATGGAAATAATTAAAGGAAGTGAGCGACTTGTTCGATAACTCTACTAAAGGAAACATTGTTATATGCACAGAATAAGGGGCCGGGTCACTGACCGTTATAGCCTCACAAACTTCAGTAGTCTCAGTTCCTTTCACACAGAAGTATTTGCATGAATAGTATAAGAATATACACGCATTTCCTTGAAATACTAATACTATAATGTATATCCAAACAACATAGCCACCATAAAACAGGACATGACATCATCGACAGTTTCCGGCCATAGGCCAGACTCCCCTGTGTGCCCTTTGATCGGGCCTATATATATATGATAAGCAACAATGTCTTCTCATGCCAATCTTGGAGGTACTCACATATCCTATGTGTCTGCCACTTTGCCACATACGTTAACACAACAATAATATAATCAACCTGTGAACTAATACCCCAACCGGTAGGACACAGACCGGAAGGTCAAGGTCAATCAGTAGGTCACAGACAGGAATGTCAAGGTCAAATGGTAGGTCCCCGAGAGATAGGTCAATCTCAACTGGTAGGTCACAGACAGGTTTAGGCTACAAATCGGGTTTGTTGCAAACTAAACTGAGATAGACTACATGATAATTCAAAAAAAAGTATATTGATTATTATGCACACAATCATAATCTTAGTGACGATGTGACAAAATGGCATTATAATGGTATCAGTGTTTTCTCTATATTCAGAAATCAGAACTAAAGGAAGTAAACTAATATGAAGAGTATACTATTATGTATTCGTTATTTCAGATACTCAGGCCAAAAAAAAGGTGTTCCAGGTTACATAGTCTGAAAATTTAGGTAGGGTAGGTCGGATTTTATTTAAGTTCTTTTTTTTTTACGTTGGCATGAAAAGTAGCCAAAAATTAACTCGCCCACTTGCCGACAACAGCATTGACTATCAAATTGACTCTGAAATAGCCCAAAATAACTTGAAATATAAATATTATTTCAAAAGTTTCTAGGGTCGGCCCTCTTTCGCTAGGTAGGGTAAAAAATTGACTTGCAAACTTCAGCGTCGACAACAGCATTGACTTGCAGACTATCAAATTGACTCTGAAATAGTCCAAGAATTACTTAAATTTATTTTTTTCAAAATTGGATAAAAATTTGTAGGGTCGGTTGCTAGGTAGGGTCGGGTGACCTGAAACGCACCTTTGTTGGGCCTCATTCCTGTTTTCAAATGGTTGTTGACACACTGTCATATCCTAAGACGCCTAACGTTTATTGTGTATAACAGCTTGCATTATCTCAACACCGGTCATCATCTCAGAAAGTATTGAATAGTCAAATGCACTTCCCACGGCAGGAATTAGTAGATACTGGATAATGTAAAACATTAGGGTCAGCGTTATTACAGGCTACAATGCAGTGCAGGAGACACAGTGTCATGGCCATATCGTATTTACATGGTTGAGACATTTATCTTTAACAACATTTTAGCTTTTTTAATCTCTCTCACATCACTACAAAAATAATTAACGATCAAAAGAAATAATCTACTACTGACTGTAGAAAAAATGTACTCGAAGTAGACAAAATGTGTATCTCCTTACGATGTTCTGCGCATCAAACCAGAGTAAGAGAAAATGCTTCAGGGTAATTAACTCGGTCCCCGTACTTTCACATCATTACCTTTATCTTGTGCAGAGACCCTCTCCCCATGAGCCCTTTAATTACCTTCAGCACACTCTGACATTTGAGGGATGCTTCTTTGCCAGGGAATCACAAATACCAATCCCCTAACAGGGCTCCTTTTTTTTAATCTCTATGCAGGGCGGTGGCAAGGCGCTATGTGATACTGAGGGCTTCCACACCTCACACCCCACTGGATCCTGATCAGAATCAAACCACCGCAGACATTCCCAAGACATGGTTCATATCAATTATTTCCCTATTGGCTAACACTTGAAATAAGGATGACATAGTGACATTATGTGATATGCCCTCTTTTGTCGTAATACATGAGTGAAGCTCTGGTAAGCAACTTGCCAAGCCTACATTCATGCATCATGGCAACCCTGCCCCTTACAGAGTTGATGTATGCGCTCCTGAAGTGGTGAATAATGACGGCAAATGTTGCTTTAAGGTAACATATCGCCCTTTAAGGGTTAATATTATCTTAGCTAAAGGATGAGTGAGGCTATAGTATCTGTGGGGATAGGAAATGAGAAACACAAATAGACTTGTTCTACAAAATACAGTAATGTATTTCAGGACCTACATAATTATGATAATTATACTATCAGAATAGTAATGTATTTTGGGACTAAAATCAAAATTTGAAAAAATCTTTAGCCGCTACTGTAATCACCAAGAGAGAGGTAACTGAATATGTATTCCTGATTGTTTTTTATTTGTCATTTACGTATTGCTATGATGATAGCTACACATTTAATATGCAATCTTGAAGAAATAAGTACCGGTAGTTGGAATACATAGATTGATCCTAATTATGCAGATGCGGTATCTCACTCATTGGTGTTGCTCATCGCTGAGGGTGTGAGTTGCTCTCTGAGCTGTAGGTGGGTGGGTGGTATCAGAACGACGCCATAGGCACAGGTATTGACCGGAGGAAAGCCCCTGTTGTGCTCATATCCCGGATGTCACCTGGTTCAGGTAACTTATCCTATTGTGACACCCCTTTACCATATCCAACGTATACATATTGCCAAAGTGCCTCACACAGAGGCCTGCCCTTACCATATTATGAGGAGGCCTCATGATCTATCATGTAGACCTTCTTCACCCTTTTACCTGAGCTGACCTGCTAAATGATAATGAGTCATCCGATTATTCTCAAGTGTACACATTCATCTGATCACGTCCGCATTTCGCCTCCTGCCGCCCTTCCATGGTAAGGATATGGGGTCATTGATATAGGCCCTAGACCTTTTAGTCGTCATTGTATATTTTTTCTACTGGACGCTGGGCTGCCGACGGAATGTTATGTGAGTTCTTGGTAGTCAACGATATGGCAGAGGTGTAGGAAGCTAATCTTCTTTTTTTTTTGGGGGGGGGGGGGGGGCTAGCCCAACCAGATTTAAGCATTGGCTTTTATGATTGATGTGGCATATACAGGCTTATATTGAAAATTATTGTTTGAGCCCCCTTTAGTTCTGATTGGGAGGCATGCCCCTCTGCCCTCACGTTTTCCTATGTGGAAGAGGCAAGTTTGGGAAATTTGAGTAATAATTATATGAGAGGGTCTTGGCATTTTTTAAATGTTATTATTATTATTATTATTATTATTATTATTATTATTATTATTATTATTATTATTACAAGCCAGAACCGAACACAAGTGTTCGGTTCTGGCTTGATTTCTCCATATAATCTTTTGATTATGATGATCAACTGAAATTAAAGGCATCCACGGCAGTGGGGGATGACAGATAAATTAGGGCAGTTGGTCAGATAATTATTGTGCCAGTTGCTACAATGCTAGGCACAGAATGTTTGGAACTGCTGTTGTAACAGAACGTTCCTAGCAACATGACAATAGTTCCAATAGAATCCCCAGGGCTTGTATACTGGGGATAGGAATGGTCAAATATCTTCTATTCCCACCTATTATGCCCGTTGCTAGGCATGGAATGTTTGGAATTGGTGTTGCTAGGTAACAGAGTGGTCATAGCAACATGACAATAGTTCCATTAGAATCCCCAGGGCTTGTATAGGGGGGTAGGTATGGTCAACTACCTTCTGTTCCCACTTATTGTGCCGGTTGCTAGGCATGGAATGTTTTGGAGTTGCTGTCGCTAGGTAACAGAGTAGTCATAGCAACATGACAATAGTTCCTTTAGAATCCCCAGGGCTTGTACACTGGGGGTAGGTATGGTCAAATACCTTCTATTCCCACTTATTGTGCCGGCTGCTAGGCATGGGAAATTTGGAGTTGCTGTTGCTAGGTAACAGAGTGGTCATAGCAACATGGCAATAGTTCCATTAGAATCCCCAGGGCTTGTATACTGGGAGTAGGTATGGTCAAATACCTTCTATTCCCACTTATTGTGCCGGTTGCTAGGCATGGATTGTTTGGTGTTGCTGTTGCTAGGTAACAGAGTGGTCATAGCAACATGACAATAGTTTCTTTAGAATCCCCAGGGCTTGTATACTGGGGGTAGGTATGGTCAAATACCTTCTATTCCCACTTATTGTGCCGGTTGCTAGGCATGGATTGTTTGGAGTTGCTGTTGCTAGGTAACAGAATGGTCATAGCAACATGACAATAGTTTCTTTAGAATCCCCAGGGCTTGTATACTGGGGGTAGGTATGGTCAAATACTTTCTGTTCCCAATGATTGTGCTCTATTAGGGCAATTTTATATTCGGGTGATTGACAGGCGTGACCTCAGGTCATCTGCTGACCTGGGGTCACACCTGTCAATCATCTTAGGATTTTGATGAAATTTTCATCACAGCAATGATTGTAATAGGTGCCCTACACTGGTGTTTGAGGATTCAACATAAATGTAAAGTAATGTATAGGTAGAAATATATATTTTCTCGCTCTGTGCGAAAGGTGCAATGCCCTTTAAAGAACAGGATTTACGTTAAATCACTAAAACCTTTTTTGCATGATATCTATAAACACTTGTTTTAATTATCATTATTATTATTATTATTATTATTATTATTATTATTATTATTATCATTTTTCTCTTTGGGGGGGGGGGGGCTCAAACATATTTAGGCCTCCCTCTTCTGGGATTGCCCCCCCCCTGCCTCCCCTTTTTCCTACGCCACTGCATGATTGGAATTATCACAATGTTATTGTTTTTAATCCCAAATACTGCTGAATACAAATACCCCTGAATTTAGATACAGTGTACACAATATATAGTATCACTCCGTGCAAGGTCACTATATTTCTACTTGTCAAAACAGTGGCTGTTTGGGATTTGGGAGTTGATCAACATCTGTGCTGTAAATCTAGAAGGAAGTTCAAGATCAATGCCCCCCCCCCTTGTGCCTGACCTTCAAATGACAGGTAGGTCACATCTGTAGTTGTGGTAGTGTGGGAGGTGGAATCGGGGTGGTCACGACAGATCCTCCAGGGTCCAATGCTGACCATGCAGTGTTAGACCAGAAGCATGTCACTGTTCAGACATTTGTACCAAAAAGGGAGAATGATGGAGATGGTGACTAGAGAGAGAGAGAGAGAGAGAGAGAGAGAGAGAGAGAGAGAGAGTTAGCGAGAGAGAGAGAGAGAGAGAGAGAGAGAGCGAGAGAGAGAGAGAGAGAGAGAGAGAGAGAGAGAGAGAGAGAGAGAGAGAGAGAGAGAGAGGGAGAGACAGAGAGAGAGATGGTGATGAGATAGACACATCAACGTACAGAGAGGCGCAGACAGAAGGACAGGAATATTGAGACAGAGACAAAGAGACAGAGCCAGAGACTTGCAGAGAGACGGAGACACATCCAGAGCGTCTTAATAAACAAGTGTATAAATATCAGCTTTCTGGTCTACACCATCATCAAGTCACCAATTGAGCCTCCTACCCCCAGGTGCACAAAGACACTAAAGACAACACGGCCGCGCGGATACAGGAGGAGGCAGGGCAGCAGGGGTGGCTGCCAACACTGACTATAGACCAATGAAAGGGGGCCCTTCTGTCAACCAACATCAGGGTCATTTGGGCACAGACTGCCTTGGATGGCTGTATACGGTTTGGAAATAGCACCAGCCGTCCATCTCTACCCATCCTCAACAGCCGCCGCACGATCCCTATCAATCGTATTCATACGTTCTGATGTTGAATGCACTTGGGTACTTATTTAAATAAGTCTGCCCTGTTTTAAAATTTGGCAAATGCCCCCGTGTTACAGAGTATAGGGAAGGCGGATTCAGTCTTTTTCAGAGGAGATCCCTATTCAGGTCCAAGGTCACCTGGTAGTGTTTGGAGTGGAGAGGCAATTGGCTGTTGATCAATCAATATCTGGAGTTATACTTCTAGACCTAGTATGGAGACAAGTCTACAGGCATTACATAGCGACCCGGAATACATTAGTATAGCTGTATTTATCACTGCAGGGTAATGGCTGTTTGGGTAGTATCAGAAAGGAAAGCACTTGCCTTCAATAATGATATTGTTGACAATGATGATTGCAACGGAAGATTGCAGCATTGATGATGTCGCTCTATTCATATAAAAAATAATTATGCACACACATAATATTTGCGGACTAGGCACACACAGAGAAGAAACAGCGTCAAAAGGGAGTCCGGGTTGCCTTCAGAATGACTCCCCTGTTTAGGGGAGTCCAGGTAGCTTGAGGGAGCCTAGTTGACTCTCTGGCTGATCTAAGGGCGTCACCTGGGGGGGGGGGGGGGGTGATAAGACCCAGAGAGATATATGACCCCCCCCCCAGGTGACTCCCTTAGAGTCATTCTGGAGGCAACCTGAACTCCCTTTTGACGTTGTTTCTTTTCTCTGTGCACACATGTGATTAAGGTGTTATGTATATGTCTTTCCACCGATGCCCATGTTGTTTGTCAGAGAATCTACGGTTCATGCTCAGTGTGTAACCTACTAAGTGACCTCCTGTAAGCCAAGTATTGAACACCATTAGTTCCTATGGTGATCCTTGTTACCAAACACTATAGTGTAAGCGTGATACCGTACACTGACCCCACTTCTTGATTGGATGAGAGCTAGTGCACAGACACAATAAACCGTCCTAATGGGAGTTGTTCAAGGACAATGATTATAGACTTGGGGTTCTACTGTAGTTGATAGTGAGCTGGTTAGTTAGGGGACAATGGGTGTGGTTAGATCCTGCTTAGATGTGACCCTCTCTCTCTCTCTCTCTCTCTCTCTGTCTCTGTCTCTGTCTCTGTCTCTGTCTCTGTCTCTGTCTCTCTGTCTCTCTCTCTGTCTCTCTTTCTGTCTCTCACTGTCTCTGTCTGTCTGTCTGTCTGTCTGTCTGTCTGTCTGTCTGTCTGTCTGTCTGTCTGTCTGTCTCTCTCTCTCTCTCTCTCTCTCTCTATATATATATATATATATATATATATATATATATATATACACACACACATATATATTTAGATCAAGCATTTGTCACATAAACCTGATTATGTTTGTAGGTCTGTGAAATGCAGTACTTCAGTATGATAGTCACTGTTGCCTATGGCGGATATGAGTTAGTGAGTAGAGCTAGAGATGCTCCTGAGCTGCTCGTGAACTTAATTGTACAGTCTGGCTTTACTTTTGAAAGTTACAGCAGAGGAGTGATCAGACGTCCTCTCTGTGGGGTTCAATTCTCCAGCAGAAGCACCACAGCACCGTCTCTGGCTGGACTCAAAATCAACTACATAAATCCCCATATATTATCCACCACTGGTTAAAGATGGCCCATATACGTAGAGAAAGGGAATCGGCCTCGATAGGTGGGACCCCTTATATCCTCTCCCGACAGTTACCCACTCTAACGCGACCGTGTACTGCCTAGTTAGATGTCCTTCTGACCTGGTGTGGGGGTCTATCACAGCTTCACAAAAACACTAACGTATAGCAGTGTATAGGACTATCTAATGAGGGCTATCTAATGAAGCGAAGTGGAGTGAGATAGACCTAAAATGGTGGATAACTTGAGTGTTGCTTTGTATTTATTTCCTGAAATCAGGGGCGTGGCAACCGGGGGGGGGGGGGGGCGGGGGGGGAGACATGTCCCCCCACTTTTGGCTAACCCCAAAAAAGGTCAAACCAAAAAGGTCAAGTAAAAAGGGATGTAAAAGGGTCAAAACACCCCCCTAGTCCCCTCTACTTTCAAACTGCTTGCCACGCCCCTGTGAAAGTATTCTCTAGATTGATTGCAGATTGCACATTGAAGTTTAAAAAGAATGCCCAGTAAACAAAAAAAACCCGTTATACAACATTTCATACCGTTATATAACGTTATATAAAATTGCTCTAAGGATCATTATCGATAACATTATATAAAGTTTTAAAACGTTATTTTGAAGTAAAATTACGTGTTTCTTTTTGTTCACTGGGTAGGATTTACTCTGCTTAATTATGTAATTTGACGAATAAATAGACCACGATATACTGAGAGGGTAATCTAATGGGGTGGAGGAGGAGATAGGAGTATACTTGGTAAGATCAATGGTATTCATGGGGACAGATAGGTACCAAGGCAATCAGACTGTTTGCAAACCTATATGAGGTATACGCAGTATACCTTCAACTGTTCCAGTTGGATACAATTGTGCAAAGTACTATATTGAACACATATATATACGTGTCTGGACACAATTGTATAGCTATCTGACCAATATGACATTTTGCATATTGATAAAACACTTTTGAGTTCTTTAGGGTTTCTCTAGTTCTGCGTCTTCAATTATAAGTAATTCCTCGAATACCTCTCGATACGATCGCTAACTTTCCAATGTAATCAGGTGTATCCTGTAGACTGTAGAGAGAATACAAGGATCTATAGATAACACAGCTATGTACAATCATGCACTATATGCCAAATCTGCAGCAGTGTATCAACCCCATAGGGTCGGCATGGTGCATGAATGTACCACTGGCGAGTTACCTACCAGGGAGAACAAGGTGGATAAATCACTAATACGTCTCATGTCAATTTTGATTATAAGAAATTACCATGTCGCCATATCGATTTTAAAATATATGCCCATGTCGCCATATCGATTCTAGGAAATGCCTAATGTCCCATGTCATTATATTCTTTACTCCTGTCCCATGTCGCCGTGTCGCCGTGTCGAATTTAAGGGTCTAGGGCCATACTAATAAGACTGTGACATGATCTGCGAAAACGGCCCTTAGTGCAGGTTGCATTGAGGCCTTTTTCCCAGTACATGCCACCTATATGCTGTCCTTAAAGGTGTCAGACCAGCCCTATAATGCATCTGCTGCTCGCATTGCCTCATACAGGTGCTGTTCCACGTTGTACCAACCACACGTCAGACAGAGAGGACACTGCGACTGACCCACCACCTGCAACCGACTTTAAAGTCACATGACCACTGATTGCTACCGCCCTCTAGCAAACCAGAGTGGAACTACAGAAAGCCCCACATGAAAAGGACTTACTAGATGAGGGCAGTGTTGCCTCCCTCTGCCTCCACTAAACGCAGGGAATGGGTGAAAACAATTGCTTATGTCTGTGAGGATCAAGTCAAGAGGATATATAACAAGAGTGGGTGGGGCGGGGGTTAGAGGAACTTAGATGTAGAAGGTAAACGATGGTATTCAGAGAACAGGAAAATGGCGCTTGCCCAGTTGTCTTATATCTCTACATGAAGCAATGGCTTCTTGGCACAAAGCCTCTCTGAGGCCCTGTTGCTAAATCTGGGCTGCCTTTGATTCATGTGTTTCACAAATGAACTCGAAACGATAGGGGAGGGGGCATAGTATTATGAAGACTGCGTGCACTATCAAACGGTTCCAAAGCAAACTCATTAGATTCGAATTTTCTTGATGATATAACAATATTAAAAGGACCCCAGAACCCATATCCCAGTTTCTTTAAAATGCACCCAGTCCTTTCTTGTTCACAATGATCAAAAGGAATAGGGAATTACCTCAGCACTGTCTTGACGCAGAGGAGACACTGCTTTAATACGTCCTCCTTCAAAGGAACCATCGGAACCTCGTCTGTGGGATACATTGCTCCATCATGTCCTAGGGGTATATAGTGCTACTAGTGAGGTGAGCTGTAGTCGTCACATGAGGCCAAAGAAATGTGTTTCAGCTACCCGACCCTGGATTCAAAATAGGATTTTTCTCAATTCTTGGAAGAGGACCCTTTTATAATATTATTTGCAATCATCATATTTTCCTAAATTTTTGGTCAGGAAGAACAAGTTCCTACTAACTTTAGTGGCCTTACTAATTATCTGACCTACTCAGTATATCAACCAATTTCATGACATTCCTCGGCTTTACTGAAGGTATCAGTGTCACTGTAGGTAAGTCCTCCTGAAGACCCGCAAATGCGGCACTTTGCGACTCATTTGGACATATCCACAGCAAAAGGAAGATGGATTCGACTTAATCTTCAGGACCATGGTGCCTGAAACACCGTCCTTAATTATTGGCCTGACTGTCACTTCTTACGACAACTCTTCCTGCTCTTTCACCAGCACATCTCAACCCCCCTCCCGCACTTCCTATAATATAAGGCAGCAGCTCTTTGAGTTATAACAGCGAGCTTAAAACCTTTTAAGGACTGCTTAGTGCTTTAATATGATGTGCTCCTTGATGTCAAGGTACATGAATGCAACCCTGGCAAATAACCCAGAAGGCCTGTGTTAGTGCATCATGCCGATGAAAGCGCCAAGGATGAAACTCAGAGTAGCAGGTCTTGAGCAGCCAGTTTGTGAACGACGGCTCGTTTCACACTGGGAGGAATCTGTCATTTTCTAAAGCCAGTTCCCATCTTTAGTTCAAAAGTTAAGCCTAGATAATATGTGATCAAGCTGCTCGTTTTATAAGCCTGCTGTACCTCGTAAGCTAAACTGTTAAGGCTTATCTCTTTCGGTTTTCCTAGATATAATGTGAAAAGCAGCATTGGCGGATATATCCTTTATATTTTTACACACCAGGAATGATTAATATAATAGGCATATTGAATTCAATATAGTATGACGATTTCTCTTACATGGCTGGTCCTGGTGAAATTAACATTGGGACCCCACCTTTTTATTTTACATTTTGATTACACATGATGTAAAGAACACATATTTTAATCCAAACAATCCAAATAGCACTTGCATGAATCTGTTCTGAAGGACCTCCATGGTCCTGATGGCAACATGTCTCCATTAAAGTCTCATGTTGGTGGTTTAGTTGCCCCTCTGAAGAGATCAGTTATATTAGGAGACCAATGTTTTTCTCGGGTCGTTGACCTTTGCGTTAGATATCTAATTATATCAACACTGCCTTGGACTCTCCAACATGCCATGTCCAAACTCAATATTGACTCAAGTAGTTGACTACTAGAAAGGGCTGAATACTAGGACAATTTAGACTATGGCAGAAGAACACTACTCAATTCTCAACTTGCTGGACTAGGGGACAATTTTAATGTTGTTTCTTATTCCCATATAGATGACACCTGTATAAACCCACTTTTGAATTTAAAATGAAATAAACATACTTATATCACACATTTTAATTTTCAGATTAATCCAAAATAGCCGCCACCATCTTTGTGTTGCCCTACCTGCCTGCTTCCCCATGCCTTCCTCGCTACCGTACCCCTCTATGCCTTCCTCCCTGTTTGCCTCCCTGTCTTCCTCACTTCCTGTCTTCCTCACACCCTGTCTCCACTCCTACATGTTAGCCTACATACCCCTCCCTCCCTGTCCGCCTCCCTCCATATCCGCCTCCCCCTATCTGGCCTCCCTGTCGGGCCTCCTTGCCTGGCCTCCTTGCCTGGCCTCCCTGTCTGTCCTCCCTGTCTACCTCTCTGTCTGCCCTCCCTCTCGTTTCTCCCTGTTTTCCATCCCTTTTCTACCTCCCTGTCTGCTATCCCTTTCTACCTCTCTGTCTGCCCTCCCTGTCTGCCCTCCCTCCCTGCCTTCCTGCCTACTCTCAGCCCCTGACTCTCTGCACCTCCACACACGCACGCTGTAGATCACGTCGCCAGTCAGTCAACGGCAAACGGCCGGATACCTCAGCGGAAGCTATCACGTGAATGACGTCACGTCACTTCCGGGATGGAGGGAGTGAAACGGACTGGGGTTTGGGTTGCAGACTGCGGTTCGTGTGGCAGGGACAGATGTGAACCAATTCCCAAATTAAAACAGCAATCCTGACGGAAGCAGTCGCCTGTTAATTATAACCACTCGTTGTCCCACTACCTTTGTGCATCGCGTTCGCTGGAAACTCGCTTCTATTTATTGAAATGCCGGTTCCATCTTTGATCTATTAAAAGGACCAAAAGCCTTGTAAAATGTAATGGAACTATTCTAAATTAATGAGATTGTTCGCACTCCTGCACTTGGCCGAGAGAGGATGGTGGGAAGAACTTTATGACGAGAGGAAGTCACTACTGAAGAAAATCATTTATTTGAGATTTGAAAAAGATTGAGTGGCATCTGCTCTTCATTCATTCACAGATAGAACTGTCGGCACAGAAGACCATGCTTGGTAAAGGCCAACACCGACAATGCAATGTATGGCTCTGACGATTTTGGCATTTTAGTATTCTATATTAAGGTAGGCAGTCTAACCACATGCATTATGGGGGGTCTGGGGTCTAACTCACAAAAGTGAAAGGAGCAATAATTGGTAGAAGGAGTGCAAATTATAATTCACACCAGATGCATGCGAACGCTTGTCAGAGACTGAAAGGTCCAATCCCCAACATGGTCTTCACTTATCCTCCTTTCTGATTTCCTGTTACGTGTCACAATGTATTTTGAGAATGATTCTCCATATAATACTAATAGAGGTGGACCATAAATATGCAAGAAAATACCACGAAATGGGCGGGCAGTGTCCATTCTGAGCCTTCTGTCCCCTTGGTGTCACCAACCTTGTATATTTGGCCAATACTCCACAAGAACAAAACTAATAGTCGCTGAATTGGTCTCAGAGGAGATGGACCTCAAGAATGTAATTTTACTCCTCTAGATGGTCTGCAAAGTCGTACACCCTTTCCGATATCAACTGAAAATAATATCTTCAAACTTTATGAATCAGACAGTGTAGGTTTAACTACTATAACATAATAGGTATGCGCCATTTTTCCATGATATTTTAGATAATGGGAGGGTGGCTGTTCCCTGATTCTCAACCAAATACTGCTAACTGTGGTGACATGGTTAGAAGTTCTAATAGGTACCACGGATAGTTTGAAGAAACCCATCACTGAAAGAAATTGTTATACTGATTAGGAAGGTGATAAAGAATGATGAGGCTTCACCGTGTATCTTAATTTCCCTGGCCTCTAGAAGCCTGTAAAGATTGGCATATTTCCTCTGAGGATCGGCGATTTCGCAGCTGCGCCTCGCTTATGCGCGGTACCTATTAGAAGGGGTATAGGTCGAATTACACATGCCGTTGTATGGCCTCAGACCCTCTGTGTTCTATGCCTGTTGCATTCTAGGAGCCTTGCTTATACTCCAAATCGCAAGGATAGTTACATATTATTGCAAGTTTCAAATCCCACTGGTGCATATTATATGGCATTGCACCTCTGCATATTGTGGAATGTATTGGCTCTACATGTGCAGATTAAGTGTTGTATTTGGAGGGAGTTACTTCATCAGAATTGTACTAGTTGGTTTACTATAGGTCAAATCCCATATGGCGACCTATGACTAGTAGCCCTCTGCATTCTATGCATATTGCGTTCTATGAGCCTTGCTTATACTCCAAATCGCAATGGTTCCCACATCCTATTTCAGGTTTCAAATCCCACTGTACATATGTACATGGCACTGAATCTCTGTATAGTGGACTGCATTAATGCTATATGTAAGGATTAAGTGTTGTATTTGGGGGGAGTTACTCCATAATAATTATGCTTACAGTTAGTTTAGTATAGAACTTATATCCATTAATTCATTCTTCTAAAATAATACATCATGTATGTCTAGTGGTGGGCAAATTGTATATATCATTCATGAAAAATGATTATAAAATGGTGTCTGTATATCATCAGAAATAGGGAGTGGCCCCCCTGACTTTCCAAATGATTGATATGTATTATGTGCATAATGAATTCGCAGAGATTTCCCAGTTAAGCAAGGAAAAATATCTAATTATTTAGATCTTATTTTGTGCCCAATTCGCAACAGATTCCTTGCAGTTTTACCTGCCTGTTGTAGTTACATCTATAGCGAATTGAAGGGAGCTCCCCAATTCGCAACAGATTTCCAATTCGCAGAGATATTGCAGCATAGATCTCCCTGTGGGATTCGACCTTATAGAAAGATTCCCATTAATTTATTATTTGAAATAATACATCACGTAGGTCTAGTACATGTAGTAGGTATAGTAAGCAAATTATATACATATATCATTCATGAAAATAGTCGTAAAATGCTGTCTGTGTTTTATCAGAAATAGGGAGTGCCCTCCCACTGACCTTCCCCATATTGCTATGTACTATGTGAATAATGAATTCGCAGAGATTTCCCAGTTATGCAAGGAAAAATATCTAGGTATTTAGATCTTATTAATTCGCAACGGGTTCATTGCGTTATACCTCCCTGTTGCCAATTGAAGGGGGGTCCCCAATTCGCAGAGAGTTTCCAGCATAGATCGCCCTGTGGGATCTGACCTATAGATCGCCCTGTGAATGGGATTTAGCCTTTACATCATATACAGGTGGCAGGGACCTTACATTGTCACCGACAGAAAAACAACAATTCTAATGTACGTATATATTGTATAAATAGAGAGAGCTATGAAGCTTATAGATAAGGCCAATAAATAAATGTGTGTTTCAGACAATATAATTCGGAGATTAGGGTAGACAGCTATTTATATTATTAATGTCAGTTGAAAGCATTCAGAGGGTGTAAACCTTATTTTTTCCTGACCAAAGATTTGCTGAAACCTAACTTAAAAAATGTTGTTACTGGACGGGTAGCAAGAGTTATGCCTTTAAGAGGACAGGCCTAGGGCTGGTGCGTAGAACCAAGGTGGGGGGCCTTGGGTGAGTCCTGTAATTAGTACATTGTATCGGTGGGTCTGGTCTACTCTGTATAGTCCTCCACCAGTGCCATGCGTGGTACACAGGTACTGATGGTCTGTGGGGACTTTTCAAGATGCTCATTGTGCAGCATTGATCGGGTGTAGTTGAATTGTATAGGACAGGGTAATGGCTAGCACAGCGGATTCATAATGCAGGGTGACTAATTTCAAACCTCTCCCAGGCAATGCCTTGTGACCGTTCATAAGTACAACTCTTTCTCATTCATATCTACTTCTTTTGAGGAAAGAGGAGAGTCAAGACTTTCTATTCTTATAACTGACCAAGCACGTCTATATTTCTAAAATTGATAATATTTTAATCTGGAATCTGGGCTCTCTAAACCCTTGGAAAGAATTCGAGATGAGTGCTCTTCCGATGGGGATAGGGTATGGTCATTACCGATGGGTTAATACTCTAATTGGTGCTGTATGATATTAGCCTGAGGGAGGCCAAATGTGATGGGGTCTATCATTTGTAGATAGTTATGTGCTATATCATGTGAGGGCTGATAAATTGGTGCTGAAAACAATGGCTCTGATGCCAACGTGGTTTGTTTCCAAGGGTTCTCCTTTCTATGGGGGGGGACTTGGCTCAGAGGACCCTATTCCAATGACCTTGGTTCTGGGGACCTAGTCGGCCCAGTGCCAGAGGGTCCCAACTCCAGAGGGCCCTATTCTCGAGGCACCTATTATGTAGAACTTTATATGAATACCTTTGTTCTGAAGGCCCTATAGTCTCCAGGGGTCACATTCCAAAGGGTCCTGTGACCCATAATCCAATGCTGGAACTGATAATGTCTAGAACAGAGTTGACCCTAAACACCCCATGTATGATGCTGGGCGTGGCACATTGTGGGTTTCTAATGTCTCTGTACATTAAAACTCTAGATATCAATCGATCCCGGAGTGCATACAAAAGAAAGTTGTGCACAAGGAATCAATTCAAATGATAATCTTCCTTTCATATCCCCATTTTTTGTCAAGTCAGGGAGGTGCTGTTGTATACGGCCTGAGCCTCTCCCCTACCTCTTACTCAGGTGAGACTGGAGCCTCCGACAGAGATAAACATCACTTAACCCTGAGTTATATATAGAGCCCCTGGTGTAGAAGGTTAGTGCATAAGAACAACACACTACACCTGAGGGTTCACCCCCCACACCCTACTAGATACAATATGTCTGTCAGACTGGTGTCTGTGTGAGTCTGCTCACTCCCAGTCAGAGTGTTCTAAAATGAGGGACATATTCAGAAATGTTGTTTTACCACAATTGGTCAGGAACCACCCCCCCCCCTCCCCCCCAAAAAGAAGCCCAGCCTCTGTAGCCTATATCTTGTATAGAAAACAATCACTTGTGGTATTGGTCAGCATTGACTAAGACCATTATTATGCATACAATATGCTGTAGGTTATTATATCGACTGCTTACAAATTGCACAACTCACATATCTTATATGAACTCTCTAAGGATAAATTTTTGATCGATTGGAAACACTTTTATATCTGGATAATAATCCTTCTTCTTGAAAAAAACAACGTGTTTGAACTCGTAATCTGATGTTTGGAATTGTGAAAACTAATAATTCCCTTGTGTCTGGTTATTGCAGACTAGATTTATGGCATCAAGCCTAATGATATAAGTGTATGTAGCCTCTATAGCTTCTGTATCTCTTATCTAGTCTTCAGCGATTATGCAGATATACATGGGACAAAAACAGCCACACCTTACACTATATAGAGATGCCTGCACTGTAGGGATGGTATTAACTCCAATTAGGAAAACTTACATTAAGCCTCCAGAATATATTACGAAAAATCCAGATCAATAGCCTCATTGTACCTGTACGATAGGCTACTCTAGGGATGTACTCTCAGCAGGGTTCACCTGTGTGAACAGGAGGAAAACTATACATCAAAGCAATTACCTTAATGAAGTTATTAACCCCCTGATGTGGTAAATCCTATTTATCTGTAATGGCTGGTGGAAAGCAACAGTACAAGTATATGATACATAGACATTTTAAGATCTGTATTCTCAGACATCGAATAATATCATTACCAAGATACCTATGGCCGTTTGCGAAATATGACAGTTATGCCAAAAAGTGTGTTTCATGCTACCCTCCCTACCTAAAATCCAGAGCCGACCCTACATAGACCCTACAGCAGGATATCATTCATAGTACTATGAGATTTAACCCTCTTACCCCCAGATTTCCAGCGGATTTTGCATTATCAGCAAGGAGCTTATATGGATAGTATTCTTGTAAGGCCAAATAGAAATAAAAGGTATTTTTCAGGTAACATGGAAAGAAAGACTAGGGTCGGTAGGTCGGATATATGTTTTAGTTTATTTCATTTTTTCATTTTTTTAACAAGTACCGACCATCCTCCTTTTAAACCCTAAAAATGACCCAAAAAGTGTAAAAATGTGAAAATTTCTTCAAAATTGCACAAGAAAACGTAGGATCTACCCTGTTTTGCTAGGGTCGGTCGGGTGACCTAAAACAAACTTTAAAAAAAAAGAGATTTGGCCTAATCAGGTCCAGCCTTGTCCTTGTAATCTGACATTGCAACCCATATTCTTTTTACCTTTTACCATTGCCCGATGGACTCATTCCCTATCCCCAAAACCACACTTCTCTAGATGTATTGGGTATGCTTTTCTCTGGCTTTTAAACGCTTCGAAAATTGGACCAGGGGTTGCTGAGCTATCGCGTTTTGTATATTATTGTCATGAAGAGGTGAATGTTCTTTGCTCTTCTGATTGGATGGAATACGTTCAAGGAATATTTTAAATATATCTCATGAACTGCTAGTATTAAAGACATTGGAGTGGGTGCGAATGGAAGCTATTTGCAAGGGATTCTTATAGACAAGGTCATTCCCAAGAACTTTTTCCAAATTTAAAAAATCTATCTTTCTGCCATTTTTCTGGTCCAAAGACAGAAAATGAAATTGGGTGATATTTGACCACTTCTCAAGGTCATTTAAGATCACCAACAGAACATTTCCTCTTTAGCCTTGTTTTGACACATCCAGTATGTACCTGTAAAAGAATTGTAGCACCTTATAAAACTCATGCGAAAAATTAATGGTAGCCAATGGGAATAGGGTGGTGCAAATACCGGTGCTCCAAAGTCAAATCCTGAATTTAGGTTAATGGAGTTGAAAGGGTGAAAACGATCTGTAGGGTGTTTCAGAACCAGGATATACAATCAATCGTAGGAAAACTGTTTCAAAAGATACCCATGGTCGTATATTACTCATAACTGCATTCGTATTTATTGTTGGTCGTAAATGGGGGGTTTGGTCGTAAGTTACAGTAACATGAAGTGTTTCAGAAGGTTTTATGACCAACAGCTACGATTGATCTTAAATTTTAAGATTTTTAAGTGTTTCAAAATAGAAGTTAAGGGGGGCCATTTACCATGCCCCTTAAATATTTCCCATGAGGAGAACTTTTTGTACACCTATAGAAGCGGTATGATGTACACATGGTTCCTGTTAAATATCCGATAATTTCTTCTAGAGATAAACATTTTATTTAGATATAAGTGGATTTTATTATAGTCAGCCTTTATGACCAATCGTATCTGCTTTACTGGTTACGACCGAGAATGAACCTCCTTCTTTTTTGAGTTTATTATCCATAAAGCTACATCACCACGCCATCCAATGTTGCATGTATAAGTGGTCATACATGTATATGCTTATATACTACCCCCGGAGGCCTGCATATGAAATATATTGTATTCATATATCCCTCACTCCCTGATTCTAAATCCCAAGGTGTTGGTCGTAAGTACCTCCATAGAGATACGATCAATCGTATCTAGCTGTTTCAGAAGACAAACTCGTATCTTTAGGGTCACTTGGTCGTAAGAAACAGCTACGAGTAACATACGAATGAACAGGTTGTGAAACACTTAGACATCCTTAAATACGACCATTCGTATCTTATTACTCGTATATACTTAATATCAATCGTAATAACCAGCTGGTTTTGAAACACCCCACTGACCTACCAACCCTAATACCTGGACTGAAACACGCCTTTCTTTTTGGCCTTATGCAAAGCTCTAGAAAGGTAAATCAATGAGAGCCCTGGATGGGATAAATCCAGGTATGGAGGGGGCAGAATGATATGACGTATAGGCCTACACTAGAGGTTTACTTTCAACCCTGAATTACATATAATATATGAGTACCAACTAATCATTCTTCCGATAAAGAGATTAATATATTTCATCACCTGAGGGATTTCCTGCCTCTGAGCCAAATGACGTCACTCCACATTGTAGGGTTATCCATATTAATTAAGGAATATATTTGCTGGTGGGAGCTATCTCTTGTTGCTAGTTCCAAGAATTGTGATTACGTTACTAGAAAGAGTCTGGTTACCCTTCAGCATAGCCATTATTTTGGAGAGAAAAATGTATGACAATAGTTTAGCATGTATTTTTATAACTCTACGTTGTGCAGAAAGAAATAGAATTTGCCATAGAAATTCAATTTGTTTTTGAAAATGAAATGTGATTGAAAGATCAACAAGGAACGAGAGAAGAAATCTATACCTGAAACAGCAATAACCTGGTGACTACACAGAAATAAATTCTAGCTTTCATACGTATTACTACAGACTCGCCTTACTATACTGCGGGGGTAACTCTAAATATACACAATGTGTGTAGGGGTGCGGATTTCAAGATGACACTTTCCAGGGTTGTGAAAGGGTAGCCTATATATAGATGTTCCAGTAGTGTTTCTAGGTGTGCAAACAGGATTTGGTGACGTCATTGGTGCTTTGTACAATAGGGGGATACAGTGTACCATATGGCACCTGTCACAATGCATTGAACACTTTGTACGCGTACCCTTGCACTGCTGTCTTAAAAAAAGCATCCGTGTGAGGCCTGCGTAATAGATGCAATATGTCTGATGTGTTACCATGCAACAACCTCAGAGGAACAAGGGAGCCAACATATACCCCCGTGCCCTTCATCTCCAAACCGCCGCCACCTGTGTAGCTATGTATAGTGCCCCTAATATAGATGTATCCAACTGTATGTGTGAAATCTGAGTTGGCACAAGAATTGAGAATCATAACTCCCCTCCATGGATGGGGCGAAAATGGTACCCCCTATTATCCTCCCTTTCTTCTCCTCATACATTTGACTGTCTGACGTGCACAAAATATTGCACTATTGTGCTAATATGCAATCAATACTGTTCAGCAGTACGTGAAAATGTAGCAGAAATCAAAGTCACTTATAATACTACCGCTGTTCACGTGTATAGATTGTCTGCGATATATCGCTTTAGACCCCCATATCTGCATGGTATGCCTCAGGTTTAAACACCAGCCGAGAAACACAATAATACGCTGGACTTTCTTTTTTGTGCGCTCACTTTTCAACATCAAGAGTATGCACTGATGATGCTAGTTGACGGCATCATGTAGAAGGGTGTAAAATTGCCATGGAGAATGAAGAATAACACATAGTTTTGAGAACTAATATAACTATAAGGTCAGAGACATCGGATTGTCTATGGTACCCCTCTCCTCCCATCAAACACATTTATGTGAGCTAGGATGATGCCTATAAGGCCACTCAAAAAAAGAGTTGTTTCTAATCACCAAGCAGTGAAAAATATGATGAAGGCGTTTTTTATTTAGATTTTTCTACTTGGGGCTTGAGTACATAGGGAAATTTGGACTTTTCGCGATCAATTTTCATATTTTAGCAATTCAGAGCTTATTGATCGGCAAAAGTGGTTATAATGCAAGTTATTCACAGCTGACTGCGTTACTGACAGCATAAGCTTTAATTTGATACCGAATTTGCCAATATTTTTCCAATTTGAACATAAGTTTTATCAAAAATGTAAAAAGAAAAAGAAAAAAAGGTCTCCCCCAAATCATGATTTTCATGATGCGCGCGGTGATGAGAAACAACTTTTTTTTGAGTGGCCTGAATAAGAGTGTCACAGAGTAGGAGCTGCGCAACAAACCCCAATCTCCTCCTGATTGATAACCAGGGCAGCAGAGGGTTCTCCCTGCTGTAATAGCACGCTGGGGTGAGCTGCTTGGTGAGCTGCTCTGGTAAGGAACCCGACAAAACCCAATGTCTTTGATCTACTACTGACCGGACTAGGTCAGAGATGAAATTAAAGCTGGCCAGGGTCTGTCCAGGGTCTGGCCAGGGTCCCAGTTTAAAACAATGACCCTTCATTCACCCAGCTGGTCCTCCAGACAAATTCCCCCTGCAAGGATGCCTACCTTTATTCAAAAATATTAAAAAAAAAAACATATTGGGAACCATCTTGAGAGTGGGGACAAATGACCTTGGTACACCAATGTTGCTTCTTTTGTGCGACTCTTTGTATCTAATATATTTAATTCAATTTACCCTCGCTTACAAAATAATAGCTTTCCCAGAGTAGAGTGACAGTGGTCAAATGATAGCCTTGATTTATTGGGAAAAGCCATTGGCACATAGATATTCAAGTATCACAAATTTTAGCATGTACTTTGGATGGATCTACCTATATTCCTTGGGTTGTACTGCTTATATTGATGGGTGCGGATAATGAACTTCATCGTTTTCTGAAGCGGGCTTAGATCTATATTAACTATGTTAAAGGTGCACTGGCGTGCAGACAATATTGTAACCATATGGGTGGAGCTGACACCCCTTTATAAAACATACAGTGGCATAATAAGTCTGAGTGTACGCCATGACAGATCTCATGTACCTATTGATGAACAGCACAACAGAAGGGCAAATTCACGCTCCAACATCCCCCAGGACGTGTACGGACGTGTAGGCAATGCACAGTTCAAACGGCACTGGGTACACAGGACGAGGGGTGAAGGAACCAGTGTCGGACAGTCACCAAAGACAAGTCGATGCTTTTTGTCAATACATTCAGGATTGTTAAGCGAAGAGTGATACTAGGAATCGAAGGGTTGTCTATAATATCAGTACAGGCATATACCAGCTACTGGGGTTAATGGGGGTCTATGTTAAGGATAGATCCCTGTACGAGGGGTCTATGGCATTTAGACACCGACCGTAGGGAGGCTGTCTAAATGACATAGTCCCCGAGTTAATGGGATCTATCCGACTTAGAACCTGGTATTTAATGACCCTTTTATTACCTTTTAATTACCCTAAATGACCATGGGGTCTACGGCATATAGACACCCGCAAACCCTGCTCTCCCATTGGTCAATTTGAAATACCAGGTTCTAAATAATGTGTGTCTTATGGGTACAGCTAGAGACCCACTGCTGCAGTCTGTCTGTGTATCATAGATACAGCTATAGACCCACTACTCCAGTCTGTCTGTGTATCATAGATACAGCTACAGACCCACTGCTGCAATATGTGTGTGTATTAAAGATACATACACATCATACTTCACGAGTTGAAGCTGGATCATATCACACGATGCCGAGGGCAGAGTGTGATATAACCCAGCTTCAATGAGTGATGTATGATGTGCATTTATGTTAATAAGTGGGGTTTTGTGTTTATTACATGGCCCTAATGTCTTAAAAAGAAGAAAATCAACAAATTCGGAAGCCATGGAGTATGGTTCTAAGGAAGAGGTGGTGCCTGTTAATGAAATATGTCACTGGAAACCTAATGACATCAATTTTATAATTGAGTTTTACCTTGGAGGCCCACCCTCGGCTGTCCACACGTCAATATAGTCTACAACTTGAGTGCAAAGATGCTCACTATACTCAAATTCCATTTACCCAACCACAATACCATTTTCTTCTTCGAGCATCGAGAGATATTTCATAAATATACAAACGATGGGTGGTGCAGGTAGGCAAAGCATTCTTCTGAGCATTTCTAACATAATAAAGTTACAGTTAGTGTAGCCCATCACTCCTTCCCATGCCTACCATTTGCCAGTCTTTATAATTCAGCTCACTACCTATCCTCCATGCTTATCCCTTCTCTTACCTATATCCCTCTGCCTATCTCTCCTGTCTATCTCCTCTATGCTTACACATGCCCCTTTCACTCTCACTTAGCCCACCTATGTTAAAAAAATGAACTTCCATGTTGAAAATTGCCCTCCCCACCCCCCACACATATATTTAGAAGTATGGGGAGAGGTTTAATGCAGACCCTGGGGAAGGATCACAATGTATCAGCACTGGCAAGTTACTCATCTGGGTTGCAGTGCATGCTGACCAAAGGGCAAAATGAATAATGCACTATGCGACCCTAAAAGGGTTAAGAAATCAAATAATAAGCCCATATATGGCTTTTTAGTCATGGCTTCATTATCCTCACTTATTTAATATATGGCACTAGACCATTCTTTTTCAACATAACTTGGAGACCCAGATAATTGATGTTTATCAGGTAGAAATACTTGAGTTTACAGCAGAAACATATTTTTTCACTCTGTAAAACATCTAATGAGGTTTAATTGCTTGAAGAGAACTTAATAATGATATCATGTCAAACACTATTTTGCACAGCAAGGGACACCACTTAGACAATTAACAGCATTAATTTTTGAGGATGTTAGACATCAATTACAATGGCATTTATTCACCCGTGACATAACATCTCAAGTTTTCCTCAGTTTGCATAAACACACTGTTTGTTCCATACCTCAGCCCAAGTCCTTAATTTGCATAAACACACTGTATTCACCATACCTCAGCCCAAGTCCTCTGTTTGCATGCACACACTGTATGTCCCATGCCTCAGTCCATGTCCTCAATTAAAAACACTGTATGTTCCATACCTCAGCCAAAATCCCCAGTTCGCATACACACACTGTATTCACAAGCACTCAGCACAAGTCCCAAGTTTGCATACACACATTGTTTTCACCATACCTCCGCGCCAGTCCCAAGTTTGCATACACACACTGTATTCACCATACCTCAGCCCAAATCCCCAGTTTGCATACACACACCGTATTCACCATCACTAAGCTCAATCCTGTTTGCATACACTCACTGTATTCACCATACCTCAGCCTAAGTCCCCAGTTTGCATACACACACTGTATTCACCATACCGCAGCCTAATTCCCTAGTTTGCATGCACACATTGTTTGTCCCATGCCTCAGTCCAAGTCCTCAATTCAAACACACTGTATGTTCCATACCTCAGCCAAAATCCCCAGTTTGCATGCACACACTGTATTCACTATCACTCAACCCATGTCCTCAGTTTGCATACACACACTGTATTCACCATCACTCAGCTCAATCCTGTTTGCATACACACACTGTATTCACCATACCTTAGGCCAAATCCCCAGTTTGCATACACACACTGTATTCACCATACCTCAGCCCAAATCCCCAGTTTGCATACACACACTGTATTCACCACACCTCAGCCTAAATCCCCAGTTTGCATATAAACAGTGTATTCACCATACCTCAGACAAAGTCCTCAGTTTGCATACACACACTGTTTTTACCATACCTCAGGCCAAGTCCCCAGTTTGCATACACACACTCTATTCACCATCACTCAGGCCAAGTCCTCAGTTTGCATACACACACTGTTCCATACCCCAGCCCTGACTTGAGCAACTAATCTGAATGTTTCTATTTTATCTAATGGTCCACGTCATTTTTAATTCCTTAGATGAAGTCCTGTAGTCCTTTATTTGCATGCACACATAGTGTAGGCATGTCCTCATGCACTGTGTAGACACATTCAATGTCCGGCTCCACATTTATGGCACTTCTTTATACATGTACTAGATACACAGGATTAATTCTTAAGAGGTCAAAATGGTAACTAAGCCAAGTAGACAACCATAATGAGTTTTCATTAAGGAAAGTCCTCAGTTTGCCAAAACATACATTCAATATTCAGCTCCAATTTATGACACTTTTTTTATACTAAATACATAGGATTAATTCTTAAGAGGTCAAAATGGTAATTAGGCAAACAAGACAACACACCACGGGACAAACTGGGGACACACAGATTTGATGTGTGTAAAACAAATTGGGGACTTTTACACACAGGTTAAAAATTTAGTATAGATTCTCCACACACAGCACAAGTAGATCCCCTTTCAAATTGGGGAGCATTGTTGGCACCCAAGAAATTGTGTTTATAATAATTCTTCAAGGTCATTGGTGATATCCCGACCTATTGCCCCCTATTTCTCAAGCTCATGCGAAGTGAGGCATCCCCGGTTCGCAAGATATCCCCAGTTTGTAGGTGTGTGTTCCCATCAATGTCCCCAATTTTCTGGTTACACCAAATCACTGCTGCAGTCTGTGTGTGTATTACAGATACAGCTACAGCTACGTACCCACTGATGCAGTCCATGTGTGTATTATAGATACAGCTATAGACCCACTACTCCAGTCTGTCTGTGTATTATAGATACAGCCACAGACCCACTACTCCAGTCAGTCTGTGTATCATAGATACAGCCACAGACCCGCTACTCCAGTCTGTCTGTGTATTAGAGATGCAGCCACAGACCCGCTACTCCAGTCTGTCTGTGTATTATAGATACAACTACAGACCCCCTACTGCGTGAGTATTATAGATGTGCCTCAACATGGGTTAAAAATCGACATGTGCGACACGGCGACACGGGTTTTTTAAAAATCGACACGTGCGACACAGGTTTTTTTAAAATCGACGGACACAGCCATCTTTATAATGCCCTAGTATGTTCTATATACATAAAAACACAGTGACACGGCCCTTTTGCTAAAGATCGACATAGCGACACGGTCTAAACTGAGGGGACCCATGTAAAGGCACATAGATACAGCTACAGACCCACTACTACAGTCTGTGTGTGTGTATTATGGCCACAGCTACAGACCCACTGCTACAGTCTGTGTGTGTGTATTATGGCCACAGCTACAGACCCACTGCTGCAGCCCGGGGGCCACTCCCTCAGTTTTGGTTACTATGTGTGAACACGATTTCAAGGGAAAGGGTCTGTTTTTGGACCATGGGTACGGGCCCGCGAGGGCCCGTGAAAAGGGGTGCTTCTTATGTAATTTTGTAGGAAAAGGGGTACATTTTAAGGTCTTATTCCTCAGAAAACTTTGAGATTCAATTTTTATTATTTTTTCCCCTCAAATTAGGAATATTAGGGCACGTTTTAGGCCCATCTTTTTGGGGTTTATTCTTTCATTTTTATTGGTCATCCTTGATAAGAGTATATTTATATTAATCTCCCTCAATTAGGGTATATTTTCAGGTCAATTTCCCGTAGTAAAAAGGGATACATTTTGTTGATTTGCCTCCCGTGATAAGGGTTCAAAATTTGAGGTGATGTTCACACATAGCTACTATAGAAAAGAAAGGGAGTAGCCCCCCCCCCGTTTGCTGCAGTCTGTGTGTGTATTATAGATACAGATACAGACCTGCTGCTGCAGTCTGTCTGTGGATTACGGATACAGCCACAGACCCACTGCTACAGTCTGTGTGTGTATCATAGATACAGCTACAGACCCACTACTACAGTCTGTGTGTGGATTACGGATACAGCTACAGACTCACCACTACAGTCTGTGTGTGGATTTCTAAAACAATGTCACGTTTATTGGTATTATATTTTCAATAGCCTATCCTAAAGTCACAGCAGTTGTCTGTGGTAACCCATGTAATGCATTGAGTGCTGTTCACAGAGAGAAAAGTGAGAGTCAGCTGGACTCACATACCACAGTCAGGCATATGTCTCCAAAAGTACCCTCATATGAAAGTCAGGATGACTTTGACTGTGGAGGCTGACTTTGACTGTAGAGAGAGTCTAGCACTGCCTGACTTTCATGACAACGAGAGTCTGGCAGTGTTGGACTCTCTCTACAGTCAAAGTCGGGCAATGCTGGAACCTCATCTACGAGAGTTCAACACCGTCTGACTTTTGCACTCAAGGGTAGTCTGGCAATGCTGGACTGTACCTAGAGTGAGAGTACAGCTATGCCATACTCTGGTTATCGAGAGTCCAGCCAAGCTGGACTCGCATATGGATGTGAGTCTAGCAATGGACTTTGACCTCAATGAAAGTCAGGCATAGCTGGACTCTCTTCTGTACAGTAAAACTAGTTACTTATTTGCATTGGAGGATAATGTTTTAAAATGAATATACGGCCCCCTTAACACTTGTAAAGAAATCCCATACAAAATAATGGTATTGTCCTGAACACGCAACACTGTAAAAAAAACACTTTGAAAAACTGAGAAGCACTGGCATCAATAGGAGCCGGGAAACCCACGTTTTTTAGGGAATTCCGTTTTTGGAAGTCACCGTTTTTTTTAGGGAATTCTGTTTTTAGAAGTAAACATGATTTTTACGGAATTTCACTGTTTTATTATGCATAAGCCAAGAATAAATTATCAGCTATCATAATGAGTTCAAGGGTGCATTATTGACCTGTGATTTATCCCGCCCCACCTTTTGTAATTTAGCACTAATTATCATTCAGTGCTCATATCAGTGTGCAGTTCATTATAATTATCCATTATTCATGAGGCTCAGTCTCATGAGTTTGTAACATTTCAAACGTCTTTGACCGGTGCCGTCTTTGACCGGAGCCGTCTTTGACCGGAGCCGTCTTTGACCGTGTATGTGATTAAAATGAAGAAAAAAGTAGTGTATAGTAAAGAAATGGGTTAATATTTTGTATAATATGTTGTAACACATCATTTCGAGGCATTATCTAAAATTGATATATTTCATATATTTATGTTACTGGCTCAGTCTCATGAGTTTGTAACAGTTGAAACGTCTTTGACCGGCGTCGTCTTTGACCTGTGACGTCTTTGACCTGCTGAAGAAAAAAAGCCCAAAAGCAACCCTTAATATGTGCATTAAAATATATTTTTTTAATTGGGTAAAACAACCATAGACTGTTTATTACATGAAGAAGTTGAAGCTTAAATTTCTTTACTATATACTACTTTTTTCTTCATTTTAATCACATACCCGGTCAAAGACGTCACCGGTCAAAGACGCCACCGGTCAAAGACGCCACCGGTCAAAGACGTTTGAAATGTTACAAACTCATGAGACTGAGCCATGAGTAGACATGACTCTAGAATTGCTATAGAACATCAACTAAAGTGCTGAGCATATATATTTTTCTTATCATCACAAAATGTGTGTCTATGGTATTACAAATGAAGAGTTTGGATGCAAAACGACATAAGCACCAAAATACAAAAACGGGAAAAAACTGGTTACAGCCATAGCCTAGGGCAAGATAAAAAAAATTGTGTAAATTTTTTCTTAAAATATGTCCTCAAATTGTAGATATAGCCTGCCTAAAATGCAGTTTTTTTGCAAAACGACATAAATCCAAAAGCGTTTTTTTGCAAAACGACATAAATCCACCTTACTAAACACTGTTTCTGCATGTATGGCTCTCAATTCCTGCATGTGAAATGTCTTAGATAAACATTATTACATATGATGTTGCTCTCTACTGCTAAAAGTATTATCTCAAAATGAAATGAGCGCTCTTACTTCAAAGAAATGTGAAAAATGGACACAAAAGTGACATTTTATGATCATGTGGATTTATGTCGTTTTGCAAAAAAACTGTTGTCGTATTTATGTCGTTTTGCAAAAAAACTAAATTGGGCATATATTTAAATCAAAGAAATTTGATGCAAGGATCTTTAATGATCACATGTTGGTGTTTCATTGATGTCCTACTCAACCCAGAAACGTAAAAAAATAAAAAAATAAATGCCTGGTACCAATTTAGGGGTAAATACAGAAAAACAGCTCTTGGATTTATGTCATTTTGAAAAAAAACTGAAAAATCACATTTAATCAGCTATTTTCACTTTCAATAATAATCAAGGATTTCAAAAATCGATTTCTAGATGTTTTATTTATTGCCCATTAATCATAAGTGATTGAAAAAAATATTTTCTACTCACCATTTCTTCAAAATTAGAAATGTGCTATTATCTCAAAACTCACAAAATGGATTTATGTCGTTTTGCATCCAAACTCTTCAAATACTGATCGGTGTCCTACACAATTGAATCTTCTATCAATTGTAAATATTTCATTAAATCTAAATTACATCTTTATATCTATGTTATAATGAATTAAGATATTTATAAATATTAGTATATTGGCACATTTATCTCGCTTTAGAATTTAGAACCTTCAGAAAACTCCCCTGAGGAACTATACTGCCACCTTGTAGGAAAAGACAGAACAGCCCAGAAAACAGAGTTTCATTGTAAAAGAAATAACAGGGTTTCACTGCAATGGTTTATGGAAATTCACTGTAAAATAGGTCAGATTTACAGTGATTCACTGTAAACCAAAAAACGGTGACGCACTGTCAAATTTAACTGATATTTCCGTTAATTCAAGGGAATTTTTTTTTACAGTGAAGGGTCTACTATCACAGACCACAAGGTATGTAATGACATAGAGATACATGCCTGTACCAACATATATGTCAGAGGTGATCCCAGAATCTTAATGTATAATTATTTTCCAAATCCACGAGAATGGTGTCATATATCTTACCGTTAAGCTCAATACTGTATTGTGTCCCCACCTGGTAGCAAACAAGAAGGCTCAGACTAACTGACACATATCCCAAAGTCAGACATTGCCTGACTGTGGGAAGAAAGTTAGGCTGACTCTGGTATGAAGAATTGTCTTGCCTGACTGTCATTCAAGGATCAGGCTGGCTCTCAAAAGGGAGTAACTTTACGGGACTATCAGAGGAGGCTCCGATAAATTGAAGTGAAAGTCTAGCAGACTATCTCACCTGAGTCAGGCAGTGCTTGACCCTGGGGAGAGTCCAGCTGACGCTCACTTTTTTTTCTCTGTGTTGGCACGTTCAATGGGCCCGTCTATTGCACCATTCTGTCCTTCTGGATTATATAAACGCCATGGGGTCAGAGAAGAGATACTAGTAATCTATATCATACATGGGGGTGGAGGGGGAGATAAAAATCAAAATCAAGTTTGAATTAAACGTGCATGACAAAAGTCAAGTTTTTTTTTAAATTTTAAAATTATTTTACAATAAGCCATAGGGCTATAGCAGCGCCCCATCTTTCATATTTTCCACTCTTGTTTCTAGACAGCTTCAAGGTCGACAAACACGTGCCGTTACCAAAGCCACACCTGCCCCTGGAGAAATCCTTGAAGCAAACAACGACTGGGAACTTATTACAAAACAAGGATAAGCGACGCTTTGGCTTCCCGGTAAATCGGCCACCTGTCAATCTTGAACTTGGTCTCAACAATGAAAGGTCAATGAAAATAACTCTATACATACCATTCTACATCATAGACTGCCCAGCCCCGGAATGGACTATAAATGGCTGTCCCATCCCGTCCAACATTTTGACAGGAATTCCCACCAGAATGGTGGTTCCTTTGTACCTGCTTTAGAGACCAAAAACTCCAGCAACCAGCTCACTTGCCAATCGGAAAATTCTGAAGTAGTCATTGCCGGTAGATAGCCAGCGGTTGGCTATCTACAAACACTGACAAAAGGGGTAACATGTTAATGATATATCGTGAAGGGTACGATTTTGCCGAGTTGTGCTTGTACTTATCTATTGAAACTGTAGATCTACTTCTGTTCAAAAAAGTTAATTATTCTTATAAATGATGACTATTGCTTATGGGGAATCATGGCTCAACTCTTCTCTCATTAGGCCTACACATGTTACCAATCATTCTGACACTTTGTGTAATGTCATGATAATATGTCAAAAGATACAGAAAATTCTCTGAAAAAGACTTTACTATATCTAAAGCATACCTGTCTGATCGTATTGAACGACATTGATTAAGACAGCCGCTTTACTTAAAGATTATTTTCTTTATTGCACGCATTGTCCTTTATACATTCTAGTTGCACCCTTTATCTAACGTGACCATCGATCATGGACAACATGGGCTAAAACAGATCATAAATAGAAGGGGATAAATTTAGACATCTAGTTGTGTCTTCTGATTGGCCAATACCAGGGACATTGTGCAGGCCTATACATGTATATGTGCAAATACTGGATACTGCCCAGTCTGCTGCTTGATCAGTCTAAACATAAATAATCTCTATCATATATATAGCGATTGGAAATTGAAAACTCCCATTGCCATATTGCACAGCACAATTGGTTCTCCCCACGCTTACACAGAATTCCCCTCCTTTACTATTCCCTCTGAGGTCGGGGTCGGCTGGGTGTGTGGTGAGAGCAGGTGGGAGAGAGATAAGGGGGTAATAGGCCTTTCACAGGATTCACTTGGTCATTCCCATGCAGTGCCTGTGCAAAGCATACCCCCAGGTAGTGTGTGCGATGTCTCTTCCTTTTGAGGCTGAGATTGATATGGATCACAAATAGATTATTATTTCTAATTTGATGATCCTTGACACTCATTTCAGACAACTACAATATAATGATCTCTACATGAACAATGTGTATTATGCTGATTATGCAAATTATAAACTAAAATATACGGTTGACAAAAACAGTATTTAACTGATATTGGACATTGTTGGAGTGGGAAAATTGGGAAATCATATGCTGGGCGGAATACTATCCGAATACAATGCTTGTTTAATGTTGAACCATGGAATGACGTTGCAACATTGAAACATTACCCCAACTTTGTAACAACATGATGTCAATATCACCATTTACTGCACTACGTACACATACATATCTAGTAACCATAGAAACAGCAGGCGCAATTTTGAAATAGCCTTTACCCACACAGTAGTCCCAGCTAACAAAAAAACGTGATTTTACGTCAAAATAACGTTGTAAACGTTATATAACGCTATGCCATATCAAGGGGCCTTAGAGAAACATTATATAACCTTATAACATGTTGTATACCGTTTTTCGTTCACTGGGGTGGTGTCATCTGCATTATGTGTATATATTTCTAAACGAAGCGTATCTCTCACAATCTAAACTTAAGAGTTCAAGGGCCACAGTAAGTGACAGGGATATGGAATGTCTTGGCACCACAGTACGAACGTTTATATTTGTTGGGGATGGCGTTTTTTTCATTCACACGTATGGGAGAGGTATTCTTTGAATAATCAGACACTACAGCCTCTGTGATGGAAAAGTAAATTGGGTTCACCTTCTATACTATAATGGCCTTATAGTTCAAGTTTCCGCGGTTTCTTTATACTGTAATTATAAAGTATCACTGCAGCAATGGGGTATATGTACCATCATAAGAGATGGAAAAGTTCCAGCTCATCACAGAACAGCAAGAACGCTTTATCACATTTAAGTATGTTAGATAGCCACCTATTTCAATCTTCATACTACTTAAAGCTAGATTGGGGTCTATTTTAGGCTAAATTGGAGCAGATAAAACTGTTAACTGCAAGCAAGAATTAGGCCCCCGTGCTCCTCCATAGATCTGTCCCTGATCACAGAACATAATGTGGAACTCTTAGTTGTGATAGCCAGATAACACTGGAATTAATTGGCAGTAATGGACCGGAAAGGGGAATGAGAGAGAGTAGAGGTTTCTAGAAGTCTAAATGCACAGCTATAGTACCGTATCTACTAATTGTGCATACTTCGAGTTGTAAGTTATATATAAGGCAGCCTGGAACCTACTCGGATTTCTGATTATGTGAAATTATCTTCCTCGAATCTTGCCAAATAAGGCGATGGAGATAGCTGTGCGTGGGCTTACAACATGCACGCAGTTCAGGACATTCCTAGGAATGAATTAGAAAATACGTCAATAGATTATGGAAGAGTTATAACATAACAGGCAGATCTCAATACATTTCCAGAAATTGGCCACACATTGTAAGTATTGCGTAACTTCTGGCACCGTCCTGAGGTACCAAGTGGCCTCTATAAGACCCTTAACATGCAGGAGCCACTGGAGGAGATCGATATGTGGTCATCTTGTGGGTTTATTGACTTGACTCCCATGTTAATACAATCAGGCTACATGAATCTACTACGGTGTTGCCTCATGTGGATCAAGCCTATAGTGAATGCAACTACTGTAAGAAGGCCATCTATGAACATGGGGCAGCAAAGTATCTTTTGACCATCACATATTTTAGGGAAATACTTGGGCGCTGTATTGCTTGGACTAATTTCCCATTTTAGGTCCTCGTGGCAGTAAAATGGATTTTTTCTGGTGATAACACACTAGGTCTATGGATGGTGAATCCAAAAGTACTACCCTTTCTACTGTAAACTAACAGTAGATTCTACTTTTCATGTACAGGAGTATATATGTACTGAAGTGTATAAGTTAAACTACAGTAGATTATATTTCTCATCTACACTAACTTTTAACAGTGTACAACGTAGCTACCTCACTGCATGTGTCTGGTACGTAATGACATAACGACACGCCCTGCCCCCCGTAGAAGACATACTTGCGCCTACTTAAACTAGACACACAATGAGTGCACTCCCTTACAGGTAAACTTATGAGTTGAATTCTTAGAACACTAACATTTGGCAAGTACTGGACATGGACATGTGTCGTTCTTGTTTTCATCACTGATGGCCTAGGTTAACGAACTCGTTGTTGGAATGGACAGAATGGATGAGTTGAACTGAATTTCTACCTGCATGTACATCATAATATACTGACACGCACAATGGTTCACGACAACCTTCTAAAGTAGCTCCGTATTTCTCCTGTCTTTGCACTATAGAAATCTAAAGTTGCCAGATTGCCAAATTGTAAAAAGAAATGCATGACAAAGCTGAAGAAATCCTGAAGCTGAAACACTGCACCTGAATTATATTCCGTGGTATTTGAGTGTTGTCGGCCATGAGCAGATCCGTTCTTCTCTCAAGCTTCCTAAAGATAATATTATGCCTTTGGTCTTATGGTTTGTGATGAACGGCGTTCTCTGATGACAGGTGTTACATTGTATTGTAAATGTATTAGTTATATTGTATTGTAAATGTATTAGTTATCCTTCGATTCATTTCAATTGCATTACTTAAAGAAAAGGCACCTAGGGTAGCAATATATGAACCCACCCATTTGCATATGTCCACCATGTATCTCCCTTTGTTGATCATGTATCTCCCATTGATCTTTCTATGGCTGTTTATGTAATGTTTGTGCTTTTGTCAAAACAACTGCAATGCTGGCAAAATATGGAGAAAAGGGGTGTCAGAATCAGGTATATCCCATAGATGACTCTCTTTGGAGATTTCAGAAGCTGACACCGTTTTCAAGCAATGCTGGACTCTCCAACGTCTATGCAGCACCTGTGTTAAGTTTCTATCGAAAGGGCGTCAGAGAAGACTGGACTCTCCCTCAAAAGAATAGAATCTCCCTCCAGGGTACACCCGTTTCCATGACAAATTGGGTTCTGGATGGATATTCTATTGCAACGCCCGACTATATTATTAGTTTTGAAAGAGAGTCAGCCAATACCGGACTCTATAAGGGAATACTTTTAACGACATGACTGACTCCGGAAGTAAAGTGAGGATGACACATTTCTTTACTTCGTGTATACATGTGAATAGACATGCTACACATAGCGACAAACATGATTACTATTCGAAGTATTGAGGATGTAGCTGACTAGAACGTAAGGATAATCAAACTGACATCCGCACGTCTCTCTGGAGGTTAAGAGGACACTCCTTACTAAGCATAACATCGTGTCAGCTTGCATGACTCATTAAGTAGAACAATAACCCAGCAAACACGCTACGTAATTCCAACGTAGCTCAGAGGTTTCTCTAGGTAGTTTTTCTACCAATGGTTTGAAATTCGACTTTTTGCAAGGTATATGAACGTCAAAACGTCAACGTTTATTTACGTTCAACAAACGTTTATGTCTGATTTACGTTTTTCTACCTCATTCAAACGTAAATAAACGTAATAAATCTACGTAGATCTACGTTAAAAAACGTAGTTTCTCTACCTCAATTGGGTTTATAGCTCCCCAGTGTCCCACTGGATGGCAGCACTATCAAGTTTGGAGAGAATCAGATGGCACCTCAGCAAATGTACCCCTTTAAGCAGTAAAATCTTAATGATTATGAATTTAATGTCATGCAAATCAGCTACAAATTAATGAATATTTATCTATAAAGATTCGGAGATAAAAGAATAGCATGTGATATGTGTTTTAAGACTCTTTTTTGAGTGAACACCACATTAGTGGTAATGAAAGAAATACAAAGCCTCAATGAGGCCAAAACTAATCTAACTTACCAGGCAAAGGATATAGTAGGAAAAGAGATTTTCTATTATAGTATAAATAAATTAAACACATTTGTGTATATAAATGACACAGGTCTATGCTTGAATCCCTATATTAAATCCATATAAAAGGTAGGTATCTTAGACATCAAGTGATATGTGTCATTTTGCCATATAGTTATGTCTGTAAAAGGTAGAAAAACGTAGATATATTACGTTTATTTACGTCTGAATGAGGTAGATAAACGTAAAACAAACATAAACGTTTCTAAACGTAAACAAACCTTAATGTTTTGACGTTCATAAACCTACTAAACTTACGTAGTTCATACCCCAAATGAACGTAAATGTACGTCTGACAAACGTAGTTGTGTTTACTGGGAACTAGGACACCTTTAATACTAATTATCATGCTATGTAGGTGTGGTCTTAATCTATTGTTTATATCATATCTTGTTGAAAAGCATAACCCTCCAATGAAAGAGATTTAATTCATGTATATAATGGTTACTTGTAGACATATACTCAGTGTCTAATTGTTCAGAGTAACCCGGTCACAATTGCCATCTGTCAGTAATGCCTTTATAGCATACTTTTTACGTAGTCGTACCTCCTCGATCCTGGAACCAGTGCAACCTCTGCTTTGATGGCAAGGATAGAAAAGCCCTGCAGGCTCCGTAGGTGGATAAAGCCCCTGATACGTCTCCAGGGCACTAACAGCATTATATAACGATCAGATGATACTGATAAGTGCTGATCGATAATGATCTCCCCTCCACCACTGTACATACCTAAGCTGTCTGCTGGTATTATTAATGTCCTCCAGGTGCTGAATTTACTGCACCGTACTAACCCATTAAGGACCGCATAGTGCTTTAATGTGTGATGGCATTGGTTGGTGTGATCTGGTAATGCTTGAATGCAGTCATGGCTAGTCCACTAGTGATGGGCAGTGTCGACCATATGGGGTTTAATACCCTCCCGAATTGTCGACACGATGTATGACTATCAGCTCTGGTGAGTAGATAACAGACAGAGCGCATTTACAGCCATATGAGTCCCTTAATGGTTTAATCAAGTGATATAGAACAGGAGAAGTAACATGCTACCAAACATGACAGGTGCTTGGTGCACTCGAATATATGATATCTGCCCCCAGAAGGAAAGAAACGGTCTAAATGTGGAAGCTTATTGGGTGTGTTTATTAGGAATGGCAATGAGACAGTGGGAAGGGGTTATGTGGGCTCATCAGCATTATTGGTTTTGTACATACTGACCTTCCATACAGGTTTATTGGGGTTCGTTATCAGTTCCCTCGTTCATCGACCTTGTAATCGGCTAGAAATAATTGCGTCGCCCTAGGCAGATTTAGTGTAGTAAAAAGGTTGACTTTGATCAATAGAACTATACCTGGTCCTGACGTGTGCCCTTCAAACAACAAGGTGTGCAAGCATGATAGACTTACTGTACACCCCTAACAGTCCACCTGAACCTGTACTCAACCATATATTGAATAACCTATTCCTAGACGCTGCTATAGTCAAGCCCGGAGAATCTGGCGGAACCTCCTACTGGGAGGCGGTAATTCCCAATCAGAAGTGTTATCTCATTAACATAAGATATCACCCCCTCACATCATTTAAACAGTCCACTTATATTGCCATTTAGGAGCAGCTCACCATCTATTGACATCAACAAGCTCACACATCAGCGGTTTGCAGTGCTCATTTATGATGGTGTTAAATCGACGTCAGTGTCCGCTCAAAACCACAGACCAAGTATGATGGACAGATGACGCTGGAGGTGATGATAATACAGCAGATTCGTGGAATACACATGTGTAACTCTCCATCGACGATCGACATTATCCTCACCCCTTGACCTCTATGTATTACGCAGTAAACCTGGTTGTAATATTATACGTGTGCCATCTCACTGTAGATACCTACAGGTTATGTATACTCCATTGTAATACATGGCATCAGATGATTGATTAAAATTTCCAACAATGCGAACAGAAAAGGCTATGATGGAAGCAATTAGCATACCTCTATTATGGTCAAGAGACTATAGAAGGAGGGCTGATATTTGTGCATTTATATTAACCGTCCTCACAAATCAACATAAGAAAATTACATCAGTGTTGGCCTAAGGAAATTTCCACTGAAAATCTATACGAGAACTATAGAACACTACAGTAGGATGGATAAAAATATGTACATACCTTTTCTTGATTGTTACGCTGTCGTAGACCTGGACTCATACGTCATATGTGGTTACTCATGTTATAATGGTACCCCTCCCGGTCCTCATCCTCATCCTCGTCCTCCTCGTCAGAGTTTCTCGACTCATTATCAAGGTCGTTAGGTGTCTCGGGCGTGGTGGCCGTCGGCGTCTGTGTCGTGCTGCTGCGTTTTATAATAAGTGGAGTTAATTGTCGACCCGTCTCCTGGGCCGCAAGACTAGACGACGCTGATGTCGAGTCATCGTCATCGTCATCGTCGTCTTCCCCAGCGTCACTGTCCTTTTTCAAGTCGGCCAGGTCTTTGGCACAAACCTGTGGCATCTCAAAGGCCACGGTTGAGTGGAAGCGCGAGTAGTCTATTTGGTACTCGCCGTTCTCTTTTTGGAAGGTGACAAGGCGTTCGAAGCGGTGACCCCACAGTATCTCCCCTGGCAGATAGGATGTGCGAGCTTGAGTTGTCATACCCGTCGACTCCACGATACCCTCCAGGATAATCACCAGCTCAAATTGTTCTCGGTGAAGATCATCTGCCGAAATCTCCCAGAACGGACTGTTCTCATCAATGCGGTGCTCAAGTATCACAGGCCAAACGAGAAACAATTTACACTCTCCCTCAATCTCACCCATTTGTAGCTCATGTTGGAACAGAGGCATAACCTCGCCTTCCAGCGTGACACGCTTCTTTATTAATATGGCTCGAACATGAGCTTCCACTATATGGGACCTTCGCATATCGCCTACACGAAATAACAAACATAGCTCCCCGTCTCTTTTGCATATAACTGCGTTTTTGCTAAACATTAGCGTTTCGGCTCGCTTTTTGGGGCGGGCCAATTTGGCAAACACTAGGCCGGTCATCAAAGCCTGGATGATGACTCCAAAACAGGACTGCATCATCATGACTAAGATGGCCTCGGGACAATGGGGGGTGGTGTGCCGGCTACCATAACCTATTGTATGTTGGGTTTCTATGCTAAATAACAAGGCTGTGGTGAAGTCTTCTACTTCTGCCACACATGGCTTCCAGTCCGGGTTGTCACGGTTCTCAAAGTCCCCGTGTGAAAAGCAGATGAGCCACCAAATGAGTGCAAAGAGCAGCCAGCTCAAGGCGAAGGCCAAGATGAAGACTAACAAGCACCAACGCCACTTGATGTCCACCAACGTGGTGAAGATGTCTGCGAGGTAGCGCTGCCGGCGCTTCTTGATGTTGGCATGGGAGATGTTACACTCGCCATTCTTGTAGAGCAGGCGCCGCCGCACTCGCTTTGAGTACCAGCGCTGTCGATGAAGCTGCAAGGGCCCATTGGGCGACTGCACCGAGTAGCGACTGGAGAGGTCATTGAAGGTGTCCGCCGAGTTCACCGGGGTCACCGGGGTAGCCGTGCTGGGGCTGTAGGGTGGCGCCTCAGGGTCTTTGTGCTGGTTGCCGACGAGCTCCAGCTGTGACCCGGCCATACTGTCGCTGCTCGACGCCTGCAGCTTCATACCGACAGCAGGCAACTAGGGCTACAGATAGAAGACATGGTCAACGTCACCAGAGAAGAAGAACTTCCTGTGGTTGAACAGTGCGCACATGGTCACGTTGGCACCGAGCATGGGGAGGGCTTGGCTGCTTGTGATGGTGACGCCTTGTTTGGTACTGGACAGCAGCAGCTCCTGGAAGCTACAGTGGTACCGTTTTGGGGGATGGGATAGTGGGGAAGGTTATGGTGGGCGGAGCGCAAGAAAGACTCAATGCTGGCAGTAGCTGACATGACAAATAATGCACACACCACGAAGCCGGCGGCTATGTTCTAGCAAACGCTTTGAATTTAGCAATAAGAGACCAATCGTATTCTCCTGTGTAAGAATATTAACCAAACCCATGCCGTAGCTATGGTGGTTAGCATGGGGACAGAAAGGGAGAGAGCACCAACAGTATGTCTATATTAGAGTATCAGAATAGCTAGAAAATATTCCCTTTTAGTAAGCCTTCATTCCCCTATAGATGTAATACAGAATCAAAGGCAGGTGTTCGTAAGGACAGGTATATCAGAAATTGAAAACATACATTTAGCAGAGGTTTACGATCTTAGAATATCTGAGAAACGCAAACGATAAGCCCTCACCATTGATGATATCACACATTCAATTCTCATTACCTGTACTGTATATTTAACACTATGATATAATTGGGTTTCTCGTTGCAGCCTGGATCTTTTGAGTTTTGATTTCCTCTTGTTAGATGAGTCTATTGAGCCTGGCGATGTCTTGGAGGGCATCAGTAACAACTAGACGTCAGAAACAATTTCAGACTCGGGGGTATAAACTGGTCATTCTTGCTCATTTCCCATCCTCCAGAGGCGAATATGCGCCAAAGCCTCTTGAAATTTTTGAGGCGATACTGATGTTGAAGGGAAGGTATACTGTGGGGTTCACTGACTGATGGAGTGAGCTGCTCCACTCAAAAGCTGAGCGACTCAGAGCGATTCAGAATCAGCACTTGCGATGAACCACTCTTCAGGATGGCCTCATTGAGGGTTTCAGTGATCACATGACACCGTTGGGGGTAAGATCCAAATCCAATATAAGTAACTGCCAAACACCTTCAGTCGGCACTATTTATATTTAGTATAATAGCGACAGTACACACACATACATGTGTATTAATAGACCACACAATGACGTTGACATTAAAATCATTCCGTGATGCCTAACGTGCGTATTGACTCCTGTATCCTAGGTTGTCTGCCAAGTAGAACTCCAGCACTGTGGATGGGGCTCCTCCAGCAGGGTATAGAGGTGTGTGTGTACATCTACATATATCCAGTGTACACTGGAGGAAGAGGCGCGTCCCAGTCCATCCAGTGGCAACATTTTCTGGGAAGCCGACCCTCTCCAACCAATCCTGACACCTGGTGGTAGAGGTAGGGGTTGGGGGCAAACTGGCTTATGTCCACACACCAGAGGTCGTCATGATCATACAAAGGTCGTGACGTAGCACAAAGGTCACGACGTCACAAAAAGGTCGGGCGGGCGTCCTATCGTGTGACGTAGCGGCGATTTGACGGGTACTGACCACAGCAGGGACGTTCACTCACGCTATAGGGGGCGCTCTGCTCAGGATAACTGCAAAATAAAAAATAAAAAAAACTGTTGAGAAGTAGTCATAATAAATACTGTGTAACTGCGCATAAGGGACGACTACAGATGGCAAACCACCGCCCATATCAAACGACAACATGCAGACGTGTATGCAACCTAACATTCAGACATGCACATTCCTTTTCTTCAAATGGTACATGTATATTTTATGCTCATCATTAAATATATTAAACACTAGTTGTAGGTTTTTAAAGAGCACTGTACAAATGAGGGGGCGGACTTTAGTCTAACATAATTATACTAGTGAACACCATGTGCATACATGTCATGAGTGTTGCCTTAAGTGCTCCTACAATGTACCCACATAGTGTACCATGTAGTAGGAAATTCCCAGGGCAACATAAAGACCATCAATACACCACATGAGAGGAACTACTGATAGCATCATGTACCCAGTTAATTATATAGGGTAATTTATCATAAATGACTTTATATAGAGGCACATGCATGTTTTTCACCTGAGTCGACCTCTCGATAAGATTCATGATAATGCTAAACAATTAAAAAAACTAGAGTTAAATTAATGGCACATGATACATAAATAGAATTATAATTATAAACAGACAAGCCATCAAACAACTCCCACGATTCAATGCATTATTGACGCCAAACTTTACTCTTCTTGTTGACAGTTCAAACAGTCAACAGTGGGATTTCTCTCTTATTGACAGTTCAAACTGTCAATAGTGGTAAATTATACTGTTATTACCAGTTCTTCGCCAAACTGTCAATAGAGGGAATTTTCTTTCTCATTGACAGTTCCTTACCATACTCCATAGCTGTCCTAACAATGGGAATCGTTTCACTCCTAAATCGATTTTGTCGATTTTGACACCAAAAACGATTTTGGAACTCAAAGTCGATCTTGACTCAAACCGACTTTTACCCAATCCGATGGTATCACCAAAGTGGATTTTGGCACCAAAGATCGATTTTGACTCTAATGTCGAATCCGGCTCCAATGCAATTTCAATTTCAATGTAATATAAGGCGAGAACTATCAATAACAGGACCCTTTCCACTATTGACAGTCTGAACTGTCAACAACAAGAATCTTCCCCACAGTATTGGCAGTTAGAACTGTCAATACCGTTTCTGGAAGAGTATATCATAACATATTGTTCGCCACAATGTATAATTTGCCTCATCATTTCGGATGGAGAGCCCATTGGTTCTCGTCAAGACAAAAAGAGAAGAGGCAGCTTCTACCAGTTCTAGATGTCTGTCATTAGGTTAGACCTTGGAGGAACTTTTTGTGACATATGCAAGAAGACAATCTCCTTTGCCATGAGTGTGTCAAAATACCATGTATAACCCTACTGCACTACCACTGGAGAACACTAGACATATTAGGGACCTCTAGCAACGACGCGTTGCTCATGAAACGCAGACGTGACATATGCTTATACATTGCTACATCTGCGTTTAATCAGCTCCATCAGCTTTGCTACATATGGGTCCCTAATAGCTCATAGTGTAAGGTCAAACTAAAAATGCATGTTTCAGGGTTAGGAATAATTTAAGACCATGAAACCTGAAACACACATGACATTACTTTTGGCCTAACATATATTTCACATCCAGTGTAATATTAATATCACAAAATAGACATATCCCTGTATTTTTTAATGGGATTATGACCATTATAGCAATGTGGTCTATAGGGTTCATTGATATGGCATTTGAACAAAACAATGGCTCAATTCAGGCAGCTAGACAACAATTGATATAATCATCTTCAATTATATCACACTTGGGTAGAAGAATGAGGACACATTGTATATCACATGTATGTCACACCCCTCCCCTAACCGCAAGACTGACACTTATCCCTCACCCATCAAAACATACTGCAGTAATGTGTAAGCCCTAAAAAGTGGTTATTGTTTGCAAGGTGTCTGACTACCTGGGAAAGCCTACCTGGTGTGCCTGCGTAAGGGAATGATCATTTCTAACAACAAAATATTTCGACCCCTTGACCTGGGGGTGGATTTCGATCCCCCTTTTGTATGCTCCATGTGAAAGTCCACCCCTTTTTGTTAAAAGGTGAGCATTCCCTAACAGAGATGGCTGAGTGTAACCACTCAGCACCCTGTTTGTGTGGCATAAGTGACATATAATCCGCGTAACTCACTGTGCACATTTTTTTATAACCCTCGGACATGGATGATTGCCTTCGCTTCGCCTCAGGCCAATCATCCAGTCCTTGGGTCATAAATGTGTACAGTGACCTACTTGGATTATATCTATCACATATATCGATGCCGCCATGGGTATCAGGTTATCTCGACCATGAAATACTATTATATCAATAGTGGGAATATCTCTGCTCTGCCATGCACTTAAATAAGGCAGTTTCAGATTCACGTTGGGGGGGGGGGGGGGGCTGGAGCCAGAGGTGCGTGGACCACTAGGTAAAGGATGTTAATTTTAATCTAAAAAATATTTCATGTTTGTTCAAGTGTGTCCACACACCCTAAATGGTCAGCAAAGTTGTGTCATCTTAATACAAAGCAATGTTTACATAGTTTTGTTCATTTTTCTCACACAGAAGAGAACACAGAACAAGTTAGCTGTTGGACTAATTTGAATGTTTCAGATGGTATCTCTAAGGGAAAAAAATTTCATGTTTGTTCAAGTGTGTCCACATGCCCAAAATGACTGCCAAAGTTGGCTCATTTTGGTAGAAAGGTCAGCTTTCAGCATCCACAGCACCCCCTGTGGCATTGATATGAAGTATATTATCATTTGTACACAAACTCTGTATATCCCTTTATCAGTTGTAGAGAAATGGGTGTGCTGGAGTAGAGCATCTAACTGTGTTGGCTTTTACAACATTAAACTTTTCTGGTCAGTATCTAATTTCCTCTCGTGTTTGGTGCCCCCCTGTTCTTAACGGTTCAGTGATAATTGTTGTATAGGTGTTTGTATCTCATGCTAGTACATAGGTGAACAAATATCTTGAGTTTTACATTTCTAGTTACTATGGTTTCTACACATTAGACCTCTGAAAATTGGCCAGCTGTAACACCTTTGTTTGATGAGTGCACCACCCCTGCACAAAATGGGTCACTACGGGAAAAACGCTTGGGATATGGCAGCCATATTTACAGATGGTAATAAATACACATTGGTCTACCATATGACCAGCTGAGAGCAAATTCTGAGGTGGTCAGCCGGGAGCTAGTGGTTGATCTGATGTGGACTCCCTATAAGGCTGTGTCTTATGAGTTTGTAACAATTGAAACGTCTTTGACCGGGTGTCATCTTTGACCTGTGTCGTCTTTGACCGGTGTAGTCTTTGACCAGCAAGTTTTAAAATGGCTGAAATGTTACAAACTCATGAGACACAGCCATAACCGTTCACAGTTTAAAGGCTTTGTACTTCCGCATCCGTGGTTACCTGAGCCAAAACATCTCACCCGGATGTTGCCCATCTAAGACCTACACATTATCTAAAATAGCTACTCATTTGAGCAGGTAAATTCCCGTCAATCTGTATATAGTAATGGCCCCCCACCAAGTATATGAGGAAACTGTCCAACCACCTACGCTAGGGATCCTTACATGTGGAAGGGCTGACACAGTGTATACTAGCGCCATTGGGTGTTAGGAAGAGATGGAAAGGTAGAGAGAGAAACAGGTAGTAATTGAAAGACGGATATAGAGAAACATACAAAAGGATACAGGGACAGAAACAGACAGAGAGGGATATGACATAGAGGCAGGCAGACTGAAACAGAGACAGATGACGAGACATGCACATAAAGAAAGAAGACAAACAGGCATTATACAGAGAAACAGACAAAGACAAAGAAACAGACAGATATAGGCAACCCCACAGACTGATGATAGGCACAGAGACATAGGCAGAGTGAAAGAATAATAAGCAAATATCCTGAGTAGGCCTACTGAAAATTCACGACCCTCTTTCTGTACTTCTACATGGGCATCAGAGGACATTGACACTAATTGAGATTCTCTCAGGTCTACAGTAATCCACACCTAAGAGTGCCCACCATGAAGGCGTGAACCAATGTCCCTGGAACAGATCTATGTTACCACCTCATTTAAGATACTTTGACCCAGGTCTTCTAACTCCTAGTTCTAAACGAAAGAGCTTTGGAACACAAAATCCCCCGTGAGACTTCCAAATATTAATCTGTGATAGAGATCTATGTTTTTAGAACATGCAGTCTATATTTTTAACTCCTTCATTAGTCTAGATTATTGGACATTTATCCAGCATGTAGCAAACCCAGCTACACCAAGGGACTCATTACACCACTCAGCTGGACTAATCTCACAATGGGATTCTTTAGGTTATCTAGGTGCTTGGGAAAAACACTGAGTATTTGTGTCAGTCCCACACATGCCTAATGTACATACTGACCTTCCTTCTTCGACGATTGCATAGATTCAGTCATATCTATTCCTGTCATTATCATGACTTGATATTAATATCCACTTTGCTGCACTGATTATGGGTGGGTCTATATAGAGCGCTTATTACATGCCACCGATCCCAGGTTCGCATGCCCGGGATAACTCTCCTAGGTGCGCGGACAAACGTTAACAGCGGAATCAGAATTAAGATCATCTTTAAATTATCTTAAAATTAGTCTAAATCTTCCTTAACACAGAATTAAAATTGTCTTAATTATCTTAAAATTAGTCTTATCTTAACCTATCTTTATCCTATCCTAAACTACACAGTCCATTGTAGGATAGGCTAGTCGACTAGTATGTAAAGGGGGGCTTTGCCCCCCCAACCCCTGTTTTTTTTCTTTTTTTTTCCTTTCTGGGTAAATTAAGACATATTAAGATGTAAGATTAAGATGTAAGATTAACATTGCGCTGTTAACGTTTGTCCACGCACCTGGGAGAACTATCCTGTATTTGCCTCTTTTGACATTGCATGGAAGAACCCCGTTCACCCCAACCCAGTGGGCACAGAACATTGAATCAACATTGATGACTGGTTGTCAATGTTGATTCAATGCTGATTTAAAGTTGATTCAATGTTGAAGTGAATTTTGTGCCCACTGGGAAGGGTAAAGGAGTCACATCCCAGTGGGCACAAAATTGAGTTCAACATTGGATCAATGTTGAATCAACTTTGAATCAATATTGACAACCAGTTATCAATGTTGATTCAATGTTCTGTGCCAACTGGGATAGGATTGTGATATGTTTCTTTTCCTTAGCAATTAACTTCAACAGTTTTAGACTAGTAGAAATATTTCATAGTCCTTACACAATTACTAGAATTTTGGGGCTTGGACGCCACATCTATGTCTGAGTTACGTGTTTTAGTTTGTGTCATATTGTGTTATGATGTTGCAACCCAAAGGGCATGTCACACTGCACTATGGCTTTCAAGAAGGAATCATGGAGACAGTCAGAGAAAGAGAGATGGAGAGACATAAAGTGCATGCCTCAACAAACAGCAACAAAAGATGGGTCCCCTATCATGAGCTCCCTGTTATGTCCATCACTTAGGTGGTTATAATTTTTAGGCTTTGTTAGAAACTTTGCAATAGTTTTACTCATGTACCGTAAAGTCTTGCGTAAAAGCCTAACTTGCATATATATTATAATCCTATAAGCTGCACTGGTGATCTGAATCACATACTATAGCCACGGCTTCTAAGCGAGAATTTATGGTAGACATTTAGCAGTGGACTATGTATAGTGAAAGAGGCAACTTGTATGGATGCCTCCAGACTTCCATACATGGCTGGGATGCTCATTAGGTGTAGATAGAACTCCCTCTTCCCCGTCCCGTTATCCTGTTCCCCTAATCTATAGAAACTACGTAAATTAGCATATTACCCATCTTTAAGAGCCCAATGAATGAGACTTTGGCTGTGAATGGGGAGGGTGAAGATGTGTTCTTCTGTTGTCGGATGTCTCCTCTAAGGTGGACCAAAGGGCATCAGGAAGTGCGAGGTGGCTGAAGGTGCTGAGTCATCAGAGAAGGGAACAATGTGAGGGTTATAAGGATAAATTGGGATCCATGCAACTTGTCTCCTGAGAGAGAGAGAGAGAGAGAGAGAGAGAGAGAGAGAGAGAGGGGAAGCAATAAGGAGAGTTCCAGCATCTTGATAGCTGGGAAACAAATACCACACCTTTTTGGACTCAATGGTGCATGGTATAGACTCTGGCAACTTAAAATATTAAAATTGAGTAAGGTCTGAATAAGAAAAGGTATTCACATGCTGGCTACTATTATTTGAAAAATAGAATCCGTAATAGATCTTACAATGATAGGTTTAGCTCCTACAACCTCTCGTCTATTATCTCAGACAAACAATTACTAAAAAGAGAGCAAGCCTATGTCAGATTGCATTGATCTTGTCTTGAATAGTCTGCTGAGAGGGAGACATTGAGTTTATATAGGAGCACTTCTTAAAGGTGCTGAGTCATCAGATAAGGGGGAAAAGTGCGAGCTATAAGGTTGTGAGGACTTGTTCTTGGAATATAATTGTGGATTTGAGTCCTTTTTTTTTAGTAATAATTCAACTATTATTCACCAGATATGTAGACTTATTACAGCGAATTTTCCTTGGTTTTATCTTTCAGCATGAACCCATGTATTTCTCTTTTATCTTTCGTGTGATAAGATTTTCTGTATTATAATCTATACATTTATCACAACAAGTACATTCTTGATACTACATGAGTTTATCAGCCAAGAGACAAATTATTTTATACAGATTGGTGAATAAAGTCAATGATTGCACCTATCAGTAAACTGTTGCTTGGCACAACCATTATTATGAAAGTTATTTCATAGTATAAGGTAACGATAATAACAGTAAAGTTTGAGAAAGATGTGCGGCAAGGAATATGGTAGTGTTTAACACTCGACAAATGTAATCTCCCCTTTAAAAAAAAATAAATTAAAATAGTCTAGCAGAGAGATTCCAAGATGGAGAAATAGAAATAGACCGACAGACAGACAGACAGACAGATCGTTCTGTCATTTTAAGCAGCCGCCTCATACCCAGCCATATAGTTGAAAACGGAAAAAGACTTCGTATCCCCCTACCTTACATAACCACTGGATGCCTTGTTGACAAGGCTCTCTATGATCATGTTGGTTGCCATATAAGGAAACTATCTTGGAGCAGATGTTTAGGACTTAGGAAATTTTGTGGAGGTACATGGCCCACTTGGAGAAGTGGGACTTGTGGTGGACAGAGACACAGTAGCATACAGGTATGGCTGAAGGAACAATTATGTCAGGCTGAGGTTCGGTCAGCAAGTGTCCTATAGTGGTGAACAGGCCAGGTAGGGCCAGTGCGAGTAGTGACTAGTTCAGACTATTTTGCTCAAGAGGGGTAAAATAAAACATATCTATATCTGCTGCACACTCCATTTTACAGACTCATCCATCAAGGCAGAGGGCAATATCATAGACGTATATGCCGAAGTCACCAATGCCGTTCATTTTACCTCAGACAGTTCGTACCAATCATTTTGACCACTTTCCTGACCTACAAATAATTATGGTGACCAAGCTCTACTGTTGAGGTATTTAGAATCTATCATATAATTTATTATCACATTTAAATCAGGCTACTGTGCCGCCACATGGACAGCACCCAATGGGCACAAAATTCAGTCCAAAGTTGAATCAATGTTACAAAAAGGATGTTGATTTAATGTTCTATGCCAACTGGGCATAACGTTGATGTGTGTAGATACACAATTTAGCTGATATTTGATGTCATTAGCAAAGTAGGCTAAAGCATGTGGAGCATATCTTTGAGAGTGTTGCTGTTATTTAGTTGCACTCATTGGAGAGGCACTATAACAGACCAACAGTGGGTTGCAAATTACAACCATCCTATTATGGTACTGTAATGATGACATTGTGTTCAGCAATGTTTTTAAAGCGATATTTTAGAGAAAAAATATCTCTGGATGTACCAAATTTAGTGAGAGCTGTTTGAAAGAAAATCAATCTTCTCATTATCTCATCAACAGTTGCAAATACTATAAATAGTATAATAATCCTCTGGTGGAAGTGAGTCTTGCCTGGAGGCAATCAGATTATCTGACCTGGCACCACATGGGGTGTGGAGTTAGACACCTACTGCCGTGATTAATCTAGGTACATGGGGGATTACTAGTACTAGCAGAGCTCAACAGGGGGCCCACATGTGGCGGCCGTGACATGAGACTGTGTACGTCATTAACGCGCCAGAGTCTACGTCATGACACTGAGTACAATGAGCGGGCTGTAATGGGTTTGATGACGTACATTGCACGTACCCCCCCCCCCCCCCCAATGCATAGTACTTTGGAGTAGATCTATAGTTCAAGGGAGTGTTAATTCTATATCAATAATTGATCGAAATCTGTTCCATTCAAGCAGCCAGCCAGCAACCATGTAATTGCCATGGTCAGCAGTATTACCTTTTCTACACCATATGGACCATGGCTTATGGTCACTGGATAACCTGACCATAAGTAGTCTGAATGATGTAGAATTCCTTTGACAGGAAGATGAAAACATTATTTCTGGGGTGAAAAGTCATGTTGACCAACTTGCATCATCAGTTGAGTAGCCTCGATTAAAACCTGAAGAAGAAGTTGACTTCAGTTTGGTGGAGGAAAACCATCAATTGGTCCCTGGCAACCATACCTTTCAACAACCATCTTATCTTAACTAAATGTACTCAATGGCGCAGCATCATCTGCCACTTAAGTCATTCTTACTGACAGATGACCGACATATATGATGACATGTCAGGATGAATAGTAGGCTGTTTTAAAATCCCTGGACCCCCAATCTGGAGCTTTATTGCATTACTATTGATATATCCATCCTAGAATACATACACTGGGTGTCAGAGTAAATAGTATGTGTATACACATCGAGGGAGCACACAGATATACTCTGGCATCTCTGTCTGTGACCAACCCTAATCCATATAAATGACACGGTGTTGAAAGTGTATGGGGGCAGGTCGATATTTCTCCCTTAGCGCTGACATTACATACATATAAATACACTCAACTAGGCTCTGATGTGATGACAGGGGTTCTGTGGTCCCTCATTGCAGAAATGTCATACAAATGTCGAACTATTGCCATGCTTTATCAGTCTATTTCGGCAGTATATATAAGGCAGCTAGTCTGGCTCCAGTATAACAAGAAATGGCTTTGATTAGCTGAATGTTCATTATCTGGGAATCTACTATGTAATATTCAAGTCACCAAATGGGAGGAGAGGAATATGCCTATCAGCTGTATATCGCCCCCCACCCCTCTGTACCTCTCACATTTAACTCAACGGCAATAACCTCTTGGAAACAGGTCCGATATACAATTAATACTCTGGCAGGCCCGTAACTAGGGGGGGGGGGTCGTTTCGAACGAAACACCTCACGTCCCCCATGGAGGGAAAGAGTTACATACTATCTGAGTGTAAAGAGGACATCATTGGCTACTTGCCATTTTTTACGGCTTGTCAATCGCACAATTATTAAGGATTCGAGAGAAAAAGGCATGAATGCTTTAGATAAAACACAAAGTTTCACCATCATATCAAAAAAGTCTAGTTCCACCATTAAAAATAATCAAATCAAGTTCTACCATATCCAAAAACTAACTGCTCGCGACGGAGGCTAGTTAGGGCATGTCACAATAAAGAAGTATAGATGCATTGTGTACAATCGGGAAACCTCACATACCCCGTAAAAGCCAACTAGATACTGCCAGGTAGCCCAAGACAGCTCCCTAGATACAGTCAGGTAGTCTCACATACCCCCTAGATACTATATCAAACAGCTTCAGGTACCTCCTAGATATTCCAGACACTTGGTAATCAGATTGAATAATCAGGTCTGTTAAAACAACACATTTAACACTGTGAGGTGACGTTGCCCCAGACATACTGTTAAGCAGTCTCAGCTTACTCCTATATATAATATACTGTTATTGTAAGGCTTGCGGTTGTGGCAGAGTGAGACAGCCATATAGGCTATAGTGTTGTGGCTGTGTCCGCTATCTCACTCTGCCCCAATACTAGCGTCCACATTGCGAGAGATAGCTATCCTGAGAAATATGAAGTGAATAAAGTTAACTGTCAAAAGGTGTTATTCTTAATTTTTTATGTTCATTTTAGTGTCATTTATATAGTCTAAGTTAAGTTTTTGACATTTTTACCTAATTACATGACCTAATGCACTGTACCATAATGTTGTGCCCAAGCCAGTGTCTCACTGTGCCCCACCATTTTCATAATGGGGCATAGTGAGACAGTGAGACAGTTTTGTCCATATACCAAACCCCATTGATCACAGCAAATATGCTGCAAACTTAAAAGGGGTAAAAATGCTACACTTTTAATTGTTGTCATCTAAAGGTATGTCCAATTCACCGTTTGGACACTAGGGGGATGCACCTTTCTGTCTTACTGTGCCCCAGTCTCCCCTATACGTATCCTAGACTGAAAGTTCACTTCAAAGTCATTCGTTTATCCATCGACTATAGGAGACCCAATCTATTGTTATATATTTTACTCATCACGATACCCATCAACAGTCGTGCCTTCTCAACTCTGCAGTACACTGTTAGAAGACATGACATCGGTGCAGGCTCTCTCCAATCACCGACCTCCAATCTATATACCATTACCACCTCACGATATCTCACCATTCTCCTGATTGTCGCCATCCAAATACGACTCAAAGACCAGAAACACAGCTTTAGATTCTCCATTATTTCCTCCATACACGCACCCCAAGTTCTTTGCTTAGGCTATAATACTAGTGGCTATTGCATTATAGTTGCATCTGATACTCACTATTTAGCAGATGCCTAATGGCAGCTATAACATGTTCACGTTTAGGAAATTAAACATTATTCGGGTTAGTCTCGTAAAACAAATGTATGGACAGGATATTGCCACAAGTTATTTCAGCCCTTAGTGAATTGACCCGCATGGAAATAACCGGATTTATTAAAGAAAAACAGCAACAACCAATCCATGGCAAGGCCGATGGCAACGTATTCCCTCTGGTAGCTACTACACCCACATCTAAATCTAATTTATGGCCAATTTAAATCCCTCACTATAATATTATGCGTATACCCCTTGCCAATCTTAACGTTCTGAAGTCGACCATAACCCCACCCTAACTCCCAGTCTTCCTCCAGCCCACACCCACACCCATTCCTCCTCTCATTATCTCACCTCCTCCAGTATCTTACCCCCTCTACCCATGCCAGCTCAGGTTGCACCTGAAGGTGACAGTCCTCCAGTGCCACACCTAGCTGCAGTAACCTCAGGTAAGGCACACCTGTGTGTAGCTCTCCTCCCGGCCAGGTAACCAACCACGCCGCCCTTTGATCGCCAGCAAATAGAGGACACGGGGAGTAACTCCACCAGCAGCTCATACCAGCTCAGGGCTGCTCACTCACTGTCCTACTAATCCATGAGCAACTCATAGGGTTTATTATTAACTCCAGCAGTAACATATAGGGGCGGGAGGGGGGGGGGGGAGGACTTGGGAATTAACACTGCCCAACTAAATCTAGTTAAGTCACGCCCTGAGTTTCGCTGAGGATCTAAACACTGAATCTGTACAGATCTTACAGAAAATGCTTCTCAGAGTCACGGCCTTTGGCATTGATCTCTTCTCTGTGGATGCTTTTATGCTTTTTGTTGTTGTTTTTCATGTCGCTGTGTGAACACAAGAACAATATGGATGATCACATCGGTAGGCTTTTATGCAAGACGTATAAAAGGTATATTAGGATTATGATCAGGCTTTGTTAGCTTGCATAAAGGGTTGGGTTTGGGAGTAGCCTTACAGCTAACAAAGATACGTTATCTTACGTCATACAACATTTGGCCATAATAAGGGACTATAGAGGGACGTTCTGAAATGTTGTATAACGTTTTCTTGCTTACTGGGTTAGGCCTGATTTTGTTCTGCAATTCTGAGCTGCTGAAGGTTATTTCTGTTAATAACAGTTGATACAGGTGTTGTCACACACACATATCAATAGTTCTAATAATGATCTTCAAGGCTTATCAATCTATAGTACTGACACTCCATTCAGTTAATGCCACCCTTAATGATACGAGAATGTAAGGATATGACAGTACTGATGTGCTGGAGCAGTACTATTAGCTCCATGATCTCGCTATTTAACAAACGTACATATGAATGTGACCTTGCGATTCTAAGTACTTCTCGGATGATATCCTAATGTTATTAGATGAATAGTGTTGCTCATCTGATTTCTTCTTTACTCTCTTCCTTCTAAGGTTCATAGATCTGCCCACTTTTGGCTCAGATGGACTTAAGTAGGCCCTGGTATCATCTCACCTGTGAACCCTAAGTCCATAGAAATATACACAGGGTGACAATGCCGACAGGTACCAGCCTTCATGCAATAAACAGGTAGCCATACAAGGCTGTAGGTGGGTAGGGAGTCTGTATGGGCAAAATATATTGACTAAAGGGAATCACCTTCTCCATGTGTGCAATCCATTTTGATATAAACATACAAGACACCAAATAAGCAGGGGGGTTATCTGGGGGAAGGATAATAATACTTGAACTATGGTAGTTCCTATGAATTCCTTGGGTCAATGTTGGGGGGGGGGGGGGGTAGATATGATTATAATCAACATCAGGACCATGGAAATGTGTGTTTCTAGGTAGATAAACAATTAAAATAGCTGTTGCTAAGCAACCAGCTGTATTAGCAATAAACTAATAGAGCCATTGAATTCCTTGGGTGCATTTTAGGGGGGAGGGGTAGGCATGATTATAAGGCCAAAAAAAAAAAGGTTTGTTTAAGGTGACCCGACCGACCCTATCAAAACAGGGCCGACCCTACGTTTCTCTATGCAATTTTGAAGAAATTTCCGTATTTTTACCCTTTTTTTGTCGATTTTCGGGTCTTCGGACCAGCCGGCTGGTATTTTCATGTTAAAAAAAATAAATCCGACCTACCGACCCTACATTTTCTGCCCACGTTACCTGAAACAAACCTTTCTTTTTGGCTAAATCAACCTCAAGACTAAGAAAATGTGTGTTGATAGGCAGACAAATAATAAGAATAGCTGTTGCTAGGCAACCAGGTGTATAACCAATAGAACCATTGAGTTCCTTGTGTCCATGTTAGGGGGGATATGCATGATTATAATCAACATCAGGGCCATGGAAATGTGTGTTGCTAGGCAGATAAACAATTAGAATAAATGTTGCTAGGCAACCAGCTGTCTTAGCAACTAAGCAATAGAACCATTGAATTCCTTATGTCTATAGTGGTGGGGGTAGGTATGATTACAATCAACCTCAGGACCATGGACATGTGTGTTGCTAGGCAGATAAATGATTAGAATAGCTGTTGCTAGGCAACCAGCTGTCTTAGCAACAAACCAATAGAAACATTGAATTCCGTGGGTCCATTTTAGGGGGGGGGGGGTAGGTATAATCATAATCAACCTCAGGAGCATGGACATGTGTGTTGCTAGGCAGATAAATGATTAGAATGGCTGTTGCTAGGCAACCAGCTGTCTTAGCAACAAACCCATAGAACCATTGAACTCCTTGGGTCCATTTAAGAGGGGTAGGTATGATTATAATCAACCTCAGGACCTTGGAAAGGTTGATTAATATTAATGTTTTCACATAGGCATACAGTTGTGTGGTGACACCTTAAAACAAAATGGCGGCACCCCTTAAAACAAAATGGCGGCACCCATACTGACTTCCTGTAAAGCGAACAATATAAGGCCTCAGCCTGGTGCTTTGCAGGCTCACCACCAGGGCCCCTCCAGGGCCTTTCAGCCTTAAAAAAAATTAATGATCAAACTCAAAATCTCCAACTTAAAACGTCGTGTCACGTTAAAACACGTAGAATAACGTATTTGTGTTAGCTTGGGTTATTATCTAAAGGGTAGGGAGAATGATGGATAGAGGGTGAGGCAGTGGTAACAGCATTGAGGACGCAGTTTCATTGTATATATAATCCAGTATACTCAGTTACTCAGGTACAGAAACAAACCAGTACTGTCAGGCCACTTTGTTTTTATCTCTCATGTTTTATAAATACACATCCCCCGGGGTGTTATGGCGACCATCTAACGACTGTGTCTCTGTGAGTCGGGTGATACATGTGCTGTTTACTTCAGTGTTCCTTGATTGATGTATTTTAAGATGGCTATAATCATTATTTCTTTGTAGATAAATACTAATCAGAATCCTGCAGGTAACCTTAGGTGTTTAACCAGTTGGCACTATCTCTTTATAGCTTAGAGGTGAATAACCTGCCATACCCCCTACGAATACCTATCATATATGCTGTATGTTTTTTTCCACTCTCCTCTCTATTCTATTGTGAAAAGAGCGGACCTACTAGGCTGGGTTGTACCCCGTGGCATACAAATTCCCTTTCTTCGTCTGTTGGTGTACGAAGCACATTTTCATTAGAGGGGCAGGGGGTCTACTTGTACCAGTTTTATGCATGATACACGCTTATCCTGTACACTGATATTCTGTAGGTTTGCTAGGTTAGTCAGTATTGCCTAACCCATATTGGTTATGGGGGCATTGTTCATTTAGACCAACTAATACTCAGAAATGACTAAGCGTCTAATGCACAATTTACACACCAGATGGCAGCATATATAATATATGATATATGATATATAATAATATAATATATAATTATATAATATATAATATATAGTATAATATAAAATATATATGTAATATATATATTATATATATATATATATATATATATATTGTAGCGGGCGGAGGAGGGGGTCGGCCGGACGGGCGCCCCTGCAACTACACTCTCGGCCGGGAGGGCTCCCGTCCGGAACCGGGTCGGCCGAACTGGAGTCGGCCGGAACGGGAGTCGGCCGGAGCGGGAGTCGGCCGGGACGCAGCTCGGGGAAGGGACGCGGGAGGGGTATATAAGGGAACGTTTGAGGCCAGTTGGTCAGTTGTTGTTGAGTACTTGTAAATAAAGGATCTCCTGGTAAACCGCAAGGCTGGCTGTCGTGTCGTTCATCATATGCCCACAAATATCTTTACATTGGTGACAGCGGTGACTATACGGCATACGGACCCACGGACATAACGAGATGTTACGGGGTGAAGATTCGGCAGCGGACAGCGGGGCAGGCGGAGAACTGCGGACGGGAGACGAGCATCCGGAGAGCAGGAGGACGGCTATCTTCGGGGACTCCACCTCCGAGGCACGGGGAGGCGGGATGGAAGGCAGGATCGGAGGGAACCTGGTGGAGTGTGCGGACGAAGATATATTCCTCAGAAGGGATCGGAGCGGGGATCGGACGCCGGAGATGTGGGGGTCTTCGCGGCCTGGATCGGCGGCAGGGGGCCGGAGCTCACTGGAATGGAGGACGGACGGGCGTCACAGGATGTCGGGCCGGGCACCGTGGTCGGCGGAGACGGCAGGGGCAGGCGGGGATCTCCCGCTGTCAGGTATGGGCGCCAGAAGAAAGGAGAGAAGGACGGAGGGACGAGGGGCGGAGCAGCCCCGCAACACGGCCCCAGCAGGGCGGGAACGGGTGGTGGAGCGACAGGAGCGGACGGGCGGAATAAACGTGACGATCCCAAACACGCCGGCGGGGGACGGGGCCCGGCCGGTTGTCATGCCCTCGCCGTTCGATGGGACGTCGGACCTGGACGAGTTCATGGCCCACTTCAGGCTGTGCGTACAAGCGAATAAATGGGACGAGCGCACCGCGGGGATGTTCCTGGGTATCAGCTTACGAGGCAGCGCCAGACGACTACTATCTAGAGTGGCCCCGGGGGGGGAACTAGGTTACGTCCAACTAGTACACGCATTGGAGCAGAGATTCCAGCCCCGAAACCAGGCCGAGTCCCATAAGGCGTTATTCCGGAACCGGGACCGGCGGCAGGACGAGGACCTGGTCTCGTACTCGGAAAGCTTGGAACGACTGGCCCGGCTGGGATACCCGGACGCGGACGCGGGAACCATCTGTAGCCTGGCGAAGGACCGCTTCCTGGACGGGCTAAAGGACAGCCAGTTGAGATACTTCATCCTCTACTCCCAACCAAGGACGTTGGAAGATGCGGCCACGGTAGGGGTAAGGGCGGAGGCTCACCTCAACAAGGATCGGCAAGCAGGGCGGAAGAGCGATCGGGTCTTCGCCACGGACGCCACCATGGCGGAAGAACTGGAGTCGTTGAGGAAGGAGTTTTCCCGGGAGCTGGCCCCCATGCGGTCCGAGTTTATGAGAGAACTGGCAAACATCCGGAAGGACCTGGCGGCGCAGTCGGCGGCTGCTAATGCTCCCGGGGGGGGGGGCGAGGCCGCAGAATCGGAACTGTTTCAAGTGCGGCCAAGAGGGACATTTCCGGCGGGAGTGCCCGGAGAGGGGAGAGTCCCGGCCGAAGGCCGAACCGGAGCAGCCGGCCGAGAACAAAACGGCGTCGGGAAACGGGACCCGGCCCCAGGCATAGAGCGTCCTGGGGCCGGGAGGATAGGACCGGAGATGTCGGTCACTACCGTACGCGGGAGGGAGAAGAAAGGGACCGGCCTGATAGTGGAGGGCCGGGTCCTGGGCCATGAAATTAACATGCTGGTGGACACGGGGGCCTCAATCAGCATGATCTCCAGTAGATGGTGGGAGCGGCGTACCCCGGACAGGGAGCTGCAGGTACACGACCGGACGGTGGTTTGCGCCGACGGCCGCCCAATGACGGTGAAGGGTAGAACGGAGGCCGTTTTGGAGATAGCGGGAGAAAGGATGAAGGGGGCATTCCTGGTGGCCGACATATCCCCGGAAGGGATCCTCGGGGCCGACCTGCTGCGGGGGAACGGCATCCTGGTAGATATGAATGGGGAACGGCTACTGTGGGAGGAAGGCGGGGGGGGGCCGCCGGCGGAGAAAAAGGCACGGCCCGCTCAGGGGGCAGCGGTACTGTGGGAAGACTGCTACATTCCGGCCGGGCAACAGGCGGTGGTGACAGCCCAGTTGTCGGGATGGGATCCGGACGAGGGACTACACTGCGTCATAGAGGGGTTCCCGGAGAACGAGGAGAAGGAAGGCTTCCGAGTCGGCCGGGGGATAGTGTCACCAAACAGATGGGGCCGGACCCCGGTCATATTACTAAACGTGGGGACGACGCCGCTGTGGCTACGCCAGAGCACCCGACTGGGCAGAATAGCCTCCCTGCAGGAGGTGGAAGACGAGGACAACCACCCCCAGATGTGTGCGGCCACGGGGGGGGAGTCGGCCGAGGGGGCGGAAGGGGTAGTGGACACCCTCCTGCGGGGGGTGGACGAGGGGGCACGCCCGCAGGTGGAGGCCATGATCAGGGCGAACATAGAAGCGTTCTCCCACTGGGAAGACGACATGGGGGAGACGAGTGTCGTCCGACATGGGATACAGACCATAGAACCGTCCACCAGCCCGTGGGCCTCCCCGCTGGTGCTGGCGAGGAAGAAAGACGGGCGGCCGAGATTCTGCATAGACTACCGAAAACTGAATGCCGTAACGAAGAAGGACGCCTACCCTATACCAAGGATAGATGACTCCCTGGATACTCTGGGGGGGTCAACGTGGTTCAGTACCATGGACCTGACCAACGGGTATTGGCAGGTGGCAATGAAGGAGGAGGATCGCGAGAAGACGGCCTTTACTTCTCACAGCGGGCTATACCAATACAAGGTGATGCCCTTCGGCCTGTGTAACGCCCCGTCCACGTTCGAGAGACTAATGGAAGTGACCCTAAGGGGACTACACTGGAAGAGCTGCCTCGTCTATTTGGACGATATTATAGTGTTCTCGGCCGACCTAAAGACGCACTTGGAAAGAGTACAAGAGGTACTGCAGAGGTTGATGCAGGCGGGGCTGAAGGTGAAGCCAAGAAAGTGCCAGCTGGCCCGAAGGGAGGTGAGTTTCCTCGGCCACATAGTCAGCCGGGATGGGGTGGCGACGGACCCGGAAAAAGTGAGGGCGGTGAGGGAGTGGCCCCGGCCGCAGTCGGTGGCAGAAGTAAGAAGTTTCCTGGGGCTGGCGGGGTATTACCGGGGGTTCGTCCGGGACTTTGCGACCATCGCCAAGCCCTTGTCGGCCGTGGCGGAAAAGGACCGCAGGTTCGAGTGGTCGGGGGCGTGCGAAACGGCCTTCGGCCAGCTGAAAGGGCTGCTCACTTCCGCTCCTATCCTCAGCTACCCGGAGCCGGAGGGGGCCCTCATCCTGGACACCGATGCCAGTAATTACGGACTGGGGGCGGTATTGTCCCAAGAGCAGGGGGGGCAAGAGAAGGTCCTGGCATACGCCAGCCGCACCCTTTCCCGGCCGGAGGGGAACTATTGTGTCACCCGGAGGGAGCTGCTGGCGGTGATGTTCGGGCTGAAGAAGTTCCGCCACTACCTGGTGGGTCGGCCCGTTCTTATCCGCACGGACCATGCGGCCTTGAGGTGGGTAACGGACTTTAAGGAGCCGGAGGGCCAGGTGGCCCGGTGGTTACAAGTTTTGGGGACCCATGATTTCACCATCCAACACCGGCCGGGAAAGGACCACAACAACGCGGACGCCCTCTCCAGGCGCCCCTGCAGGCAGTGCGGACGGGGCGGCCCGGGCCCGGCCACATGCTACGCCGTGACCCGAGCCGCAACGGCTCCAGCGGAGGACGAGTCGGACGGGTCGGACAGGGAGGCGGACACAGTAACCCGCCTGGGTAGCCCCGGGGAGTGGGTGGCGGCCCAGCAAAAGGACCCGGTTCTATCCCGGGTACGGGAGTGGCTGCAGAGCGGAGACCCCGGGGCGGGGTCGGACGAACAAACGGAGTCCTACGACCACCGGACGTACGCGAGACAGACGACACGTCTGGTGGAGGGGCCCGGGGGGGTCCTGTCGCGGAAATGGTACACCCCGGGCGGGGCCGACCGCTTACAGATATTGGTCCCGGCCGGGATGCAGTCAGAGGTGATGAATGGACTGCACGGGGAAGGGCTGGCCGGACACCTGGGTAGACGCCGGGTGATAAGGAGGTGCCAGGATTTTTTCTACTGGCCCAATTTCAGAAGGGATCTGACGGCGTGGTGCGCCAGATGTGTGCAGTGCAATCGGCGCAAGCCGGCCGCGGCGCCACACCGGCACCCCATGGGCCATGTCACGGTGGGAATGCCTATGGAAAGGGTGGGGGCAGACATCATGGGGCCGCTCCACCCCTCGGCCGGAGGGAACCAATACATACTGGTGCTGGTGGAATACTTTACCAAATGGGCCGAGGCGTACGCCCTTCCGGACCACAAGGCGCCGACGGTGGCCCGGGCCATAGTGGAAAATTTTGTATGTCGATTCGGGACCCCGGTGACACTACACACGGATCAGGGACGGGAGTTCCAGTCCTCCACCTTCCGGGAGGTAGTGAAGCTGCTGGGGATACGACAGTCCCGGACGTGCCCCTTCAACCCGAAGTCGGACGGAATGGTGGAAAGGTGCAATCGGACGATAGAGGCGCTGCTGGCCACGGTCATTCAGGAGGACCAACGGGACTGGGACCGACAACTCCCCTTCGTCATGGCGGCCTACAGGGCCACGGAACACGCCTCCACCGGGGTGTCGCCGAACGCCATGATGCTGGGAAGGGAAACTGCCGCCCCCCTCAGCCTCATTTACCCAGTGGAGGCACTGAAGGACCAGCCCCCGGGGGAGGGTTATGTGGCCGAACTGCAGTCGGTTATGGCAGAGGCACACGACCTGGCCCGGGAGCAACTCGGCCGGGCGGTGCAAAGGCAGAAACGGAACTACGATCAGAGGGCGGAACTGCACGTCATCCCGGACGGGGCGGAGGTATATTTTTACCACCCCATAAAGAAAATCGGCCGCAGCCCTAAACTGCAGAGTTATTGGACGGGGCCGTGGAGGGTGGCAAGGAATATAGGCGGGCCAGTGTACGAAATCACCATGGGAAGGAAGCGTCTGGGGGAACACTATGACAACTTGAAGGTGGTACCAGGCGCCCCGGAACAGGGGGAGGCGGCCGTAGCCGAGGTGGGACCGGCGGAGGATGGGGACGGCGTCCCCGGGAAGGGGGACGCGGCAGTATCCATGGGGACGAGGGCGGCAAGAGCGGGCGGTCGCCGGGTGGGGGCGCCCCGGGAGGAGCCTCCAGGCCCCCCGGGCCTGGGAGGGGGCGGGACGGAATCTCCGACCCGGCCCGTGATTGGGGGAAAAGGGGGGGGCGGCGGTAACCATGGCAAGGACGCCCAGGAGGAGGGGTATATAACCAGACCCACTGGGGTGCGGGAGTCAGTCATGGCGCTACACCCCCGAGACGAGTTTTACCCGGCTATCTTATCCGGTTTCGGCCAGTGGGCGAGCGAAGGGGATTCGGACGAGTCCCGGACCACGGCGGAGCTATACGAGGAGCAAAGACGACAAGCCCGGGAAGACTCCCCCTCGCATTGGGGACGTCAGGTGAGGAAGGAAGTGCCGGAGGTGAGGAGGTGGGTCGGACGGGTGGAGGGAGGCGCGCAGGAGCAGCCACCAGCGGCGTACCATAGGTGGAAGGAGGCCCACGATAAGAGGGTCGAATTTCAGCTGATAAACGGCCTCTCCTCGGACGAGGACGACGACACCGAGTCCCTAAGGGTGACGTGGTCACTCGGCGAGAAAAGGATAGGGTCCGGGGCCCGGAGACGAAAATCAGACCATATAAGGGTCCCGATAGAGCCCGCCGCCCGACCCACCCCGCCGGACTCGCCGGTACGAGAGATAAGGACGGTGACAATGGGAAGGCCGACAATTAAAGACGGGAGGCGAACGGGCCGAGAGAAAAGCGGCAGCCGGGACTCCTCTTCCAGGAGCCGACACTCCCGGTCGCCCCATAAACCGGCCGTGGAAGAGAGGAAAAAGGAGGAGGCCGGCAGGCGGGAACCATCGGGGAAGGAAAGGGGGGGGCGAGGCCGCTCCCGGGAGGGGCACCGGGCGCCCCACGCGGACCGACGGGAGGAGGGCGACGGCCGCCGGGGACACGGTAGGGGGGAAGGCCGGACGGCGGAGAGCAGGGGAAAAGGGGAACCCCCCAAACTACCCACGCCGTCCCGCAGGGAGAGGAAGGATCCCACGCCACCGGCCGGGTTTGGAATGAACCAGGTTCCCACGGAGCGGGCGGGGTTCGTGGATGGGACATGCTCCCACGCCCGGTCGAGGCCCCGGCCCCGCTCTCCCACGCCCGGTTCTAAACGAGACGGGCCAATCACAGCGCGGGTAGCGCCAGGCACGCCGGCCGAAAAGGAAATCAGCCAATCAGGAGAGGGGGTGGGGTCGGACCCACGTGCGGGGGTGCTATATAAGAGTGGAGAAGCCGGAGGAGAGACAGAGACGGACGAAATGGCTTCGAATACGTTCTCCTGCGGGGATTGCCACCAGAAGGGCCGGAGTTGGAAGGGGACGGCCGAGGAGTACGATCGGCACTTGGCCAACCACCCCATATTAATCCTGGGCTGGAACTGCCCCGGAGTCGACAAGGAGGGCAAGCCGTGCAAGCTCCAAAAGACGGACCGTAGGAAGGGCGAGCTCGCCACCCACATGGGCTTGCACCGGGTCGGGGGGCGGGCAGGCCCGGTCCCACACGAATGGGAGGACGCCAACAATATACCCGATGCAACGTATATTGAGAAGCGGGGGCGGGCCCCGGCCGGAGGGACGAAAGGCGGTAAGAAGTCCGCCAGGAAGCGGGGTGTGTCGTCGCGGGACTCCTCGACAGAGTCAACGGTGGACGTACGTAATGTCCGGGGCCGGGCTAACCGGGACCAGTCGCCGGAGCCCGGCACCTCGGACGAGCTGGACAGGACGAAGTCCCCGTCTCCCACCGACCCCACCCCACAGAAGGACGCACAGTTACCGGACGAGCAGCGGGAGGGGGTAACGGCACGAGTATTGGAGGAAAGGATGGCGGACATACAGAAGGCCCTCCGAGACGGGGGACAAGAAGAGGCGGTGGAGACGCTCCAAAGGCTGCCACCTGCTGTTTTCGCCGCCTTGATAGGCTCGGGGAAGACGACGGAGGTGGGGGCAACACCGGGCGGCACCATAACCCTCACGTCCGAGACGGTCACCGAAGTGGAGGTAGGGAGCGGGCCGCCACCACCGGAGAGCCCACCCCCCCAGAGGACTGTGGTACGCAATCTCTATGGCCAGTTCTCCCCGATCACCCCCCCCACGCCGTTAGTACCGGAGCAGGAGGCAGAGTCAGAGCCGGACCCGGTCAAAGACTCCAAGGGAAAGAAAACCAAAAGCCAGAAAAAGGCCGAGGCGGCCGGGAAAATCAGGGAGAAAGAGAAGGAGGAGAAAGAGAAAGCGGACCGGGAGAGGGCGGAGCAGGAAGAGAAGGCCGAGAAAGAGAAGGAGCAGGCCGACAGAGACAAGAAAGAGGCGGAAGAGAAGGCCGTAAGAGAAAAGGAACAGGCCGACAAAGACAAGAAAGAGGCGGAAGAGAAGGCCGCGAGAGAGAAGGAGCAGGCCGACAGAGACCAGAAAGAGGCGGAAGAGAAGGCCGTAAGAGAGAAGGAACAGGCCGACAAAGACAAGAAAGAGGCGGAAGAGAAGGCCGTGAGAGAGAAGGAGCAGGCCGACAGAGACCGGAAAGAGGCGGACGAAAAAGAGAAAGCGGCCCGGGAGAAGGCGGAATCCGATCGGCTACAGCGGGTGGCGGCCGAGAAAGTGGAGGAAGAGCGAAAGGCGGCCGAGGGCCGGGAGACCGAGAGAAGGGAGGAGGAAAAGAGGAAGACAGAGGAGGCCGACAAGCGGCAGAGGGAAGCCCGGAATACGCCATGGGACCCTGCCACACAGCCACCTGCCCGCTGCCCGGGTGGGGTGGCCCTACCATGGGTGGGAGCGGTCCCGGCCGACCCAGAAGAGACACTCCGGCGACACCTCTCCACCACCGGGGGCCGGGACGACCGACCGCTAGCCCTGGTGGGCGGCCGCACCACCTCCGTCGTGGAAGCCCGGGGCCACGGGGAGTGGATCGTGGAGGAGCGGAGAACGTATACCTTCAGTGAGTCCGACCCGGTAAGTGGTACCATAGAAGTTAAAGTACTTGAAGGATGGCCTGTACCGGCCGAAGTAGAAAACCAAGTGTGGCCAGTCTCGGCCGGAGAGCATCGGGCACCTGTATTGGTGCTGGGGGAGGAGGGCCCGGACGAGGGCTGGGAGAGCGAGGAATGGACCGCCCCAGTACAGGGGGGAGCCGAGTACGGGGATCTCTTGACGCAGTTGGTGGCGGCGGTAGGGCTGTAAAGCCGGGGTGGGCGAACCACTGGGAATGCCGGACGGGGAGGAGACGGGCGGGGCAGGGAAATGTGGTGCTTCGGCCGGGCGATGGTGACAAGGTCTTCCGTTTATGTTTTGCAGTCAGCCACGGGGCCGAAGACGGACGCATAGCCGGGGCCCGTTCCTCGAGGGGTCCGGCGGACAGGAACAAAGGTGGTGCGGACGGCACCGGGATACGGAGGGCAGCGGAGCCCCCTCCACGGCGAAAGAACGGAGGGCAGCGGAGCCCCCTCCACGCCGGCGGATATTCACGTGTTACCCTATTTATAGTTCGGCCTCATGCCTGGAAAGACACTACGCCGATTGGTAGGGCAGCTGGTTAAATAAGTGTTATAGTCGGCCTCGATAGTCATGTGTTATTATATTTATATAGTTCGGCCTCATGCCCGGAAGGACACTACGGGAAGAAACGGAGGGTAGCGGAGCCCCCTCCACGCCGATTGTTATGGTAGTGTGTTAAACAGTCTGTAGTCGGCCTCATGCCACGTATTACTATACCACGGAGGGCAGCGGAGCCCCCTCCACGTCGGATCCTACTTATCATGTTACTATAAGATATATTCGGCCGCGGGCCGTAGCGTTACTAGTAGGGGTGGTCATGTCATGTCGAGGGAACGCTTAAGGGGGAAGGGAGATTGTTCGGCCTCGGCCTAGTAGTAGTTAAGTACTGTTCCGATAGATAAAGATAAGTTACTTTGGACATCACTAGGGACGAGTATCCACGGGTACCTACTCTGTTAATATAAAGTTCGGGTAGGGGTTTGGATAGGGTGGGGAGAGTGTAGCGGGCGGAGGAGGGGGTCGGCCGGACGGGCGCCCCTGCAACTACACTCTCGGCCGGGAGGGCTCCCGTCCGGAACCGGGTCGGCCGAACTGGAGTCGGCCGGAACGGGAGTCGGCCGGAGCGGGAGTCGGCCGGGACGCAGCTCGGGGAAGGGACGCGGGAGGGGTATATAAGGGAACGTTTGAGGCCAGTTGGTCAGTTGTTGTTGAGTACTTGTAAATAAAGGATCTCCTGGTAAACCGCAAGGCTGGCTGTCGTGTCGTTCATCATATGCCCACAAATATCTTTACAATATATATATATATATATATATATATATATATATATATATATATATATATACATATATATATATATGTGACACGATATATACATATATATATATATATATATGTGACACGATCTGAGAAAAAGGCCCTTAGTGCAGGGTGCACTAAGGTCCCTTTTCCCAATACATTTGCCTTCCTTTGCCCTGTTTGCAATAATCCTAGAGTAACTATGCTCATGGGTTATGAATGTGTGTTATGAAGCATTTAATGTGTCTTTCAGGTGACTGGTGTGGGTAAATATTATCAATGGAGATTATGCAATACATCCTTTACTCCAACAAAATATGACCAACTAGGTTAGTCATGATAACTAACTAGGCTTATTATTAGCCATGTTGACTTACAAGGTTGGTCAAAATGACCAACCCTGATACACCTATCATTCCTAAAAATGGAAAGACTAAGGTGGGTTAGTCAGTATTGGCTGACCTGGCTATATACTGGCTAAGGTTTTATATCATAAGGAAAATCGGTGTATGAGACCCTTCTAGTTCTAATTGGGACCTCAGGCCCCTCTGCCCTCATCTGCCCTTCATATCACCTTTCCATTTGTGGGAGAGGTTAGCTTTCGGATCTAGGATCTATAGGGTCTTAGCAAAATTAGTTTTATTTGGGAGGGGGGCATACTCAGCCCCCCTCCTCTGTGATTTGGGGGAGGCTGCCCCTACCCCTATTTATATGCCACTGTTTGTCTGATGGCAAATACCATTGACAAAAGCCAGCATTTTTGGATAGAATTACCAATAGCGATATACGGGATGAAAGTCATATAATATTATAGGCAAACAGTCATTGCTGTTCCCTTTTACCTCCACATCCACTGAGATTAATCAGAATAATTGATTGCTTATCATCATAGATTATTGACCCGTTGACTAAGCTGCAATCATCACGATATAGCCTATACCTAGTGCACGGAGCCCCTAGCAAGGCCAGAGTCTGACTGATCTACATGAGGCAAAAGGCTGCCATTAATTGGAATAGCAGGTCATTATTAGCACATTATGATATTGTTTGTACCAACGGCAGATGCCTAGGAAGCAAAACTTCATCGGGGGACCCGGGGGAGGGGGGGGGGGCTACCCAAACCAGCTTTAAGCACTGGCTTTTGTACTTGATGCTGCATACACAGACTTATACATTTTGTATATTAGAATTACAGCGAAAAGTAGTGTTTGAGCCCCTTTTAGTTTTGATTGGGACCTCATTCCTTTTCAGCTCCCATTTTCCTTATGTGGGAGAGGTAAATTTGCGAATTTTATGTATCATATTAAAGGGTCTTGGAAAATAGTTTTTTTGGGGGGAGGAGGGCAATCATTGCCCCCCCCCCCCCCCATTTCCCCCCTACGCCACTGAACGGGCCAAGGTTATGATTATTTCGATTTCACATGAGTGCCACAAAAGCATGTGGTTAGAAATTAGAATAAGGAGACATTAAGGCGGAATCCTAGGCCTGTTGTGGTGGGATAAATATTATGAGGTTATTCTCATTCCTAAAACGACAAGGTATTTTATGGAATGAAGATATTCCGATGCTTGGTTTTAACCCTTTAACTTGAATTGAAGGGCCGCAGAGTGTTTTCATGCACTATTCCCTTTCTCGATACATGATACATGAATGCGGCCAAAAGCGAGTCTACTACCCAGGGCTGATTTCATCATGATGACTCTTTGGAAGTGTATCAATCCCCTAGGGTTGGCATGGTGATTGAATGTAGCCCTGGCGAGTTATTCGAAAGCCAAAGCTTCATTCATGCATCATGACGGCAAAGCGCATAGTTCGTTTTGTGGCACTTGTGAGGGTTAATAGGACTTGACTTGAATGAGGGCAGCATAAAGCAGTGAACTAATTATACCATCCCTCAACAACAACAACAAATAAAGGCATTTTCAAGAATTACAATAAGTATTATATTTTTCATAGTACATGTAATTTCAAATAGTGTTACCATAACCCTGGGACGGGGATGCTTGTGTGGGGTTTAATACGAAGCTTGGCCATGATTGTTTATGTCCATCAACAGGGTGGAAGCGACAGCGCCTTCAGATGGATGCCTGGAGATGGGGCAGTTAATCATAGACATGTCAATCCCGGAAAGAGGACACCAATAACAAATCGCCTATCGGGGAAGTAAATAATCAATTGCCTTGCCATTGTTTCAGTATCGTAATGAGCAACCTTTTGTTAAAAAAGCCATAATGAGTAACGTTTAAAGGTCAGGTTCCAAGTTAGACAGAAGCCTCACTTCACTCTGCATAGTGCCTCCTCCAGGGTTTGGGATGCCTCCAGTAGGTAGGCTTACAGGTAGACAGGTGTCACTTCCCTTTAAAGACTGAACAATGCATGGAAGTGAAAGCAACATAAATTTTGTCACAGTGGCGCAGTGCTGCAGTGGTGCATCATTCAGACCCCTTGGGAGTGTATCAACCTCGTAGTATCATCATGGTTTGCGAATGCAGCTCTGGCTATAGTTGCTTGTAAGGCATGCATGAATGCATCGTGACGACAAATGACATAGTCTTTTAAAGTATCATGTCGTCCTTAAAGGGTTATGGAGGCCAACCACCTGCGGGAGTCATTGCCCTTGGTTAATACCATCCACCTCAGTGAAGTTCGCCAACAAAAAACATCGCAGTCTAACATTCTAATTAATAGCAGGCGAGGCGACATGTGGCTTCGCATTCAATTAAAAAAGCCAAATATGGCCGGGGATTTTATTGCGATGCCTTGATTCCTTAAGTGCTACTCAGACTTTTTTTTGACTTAAGTCAAGTATTGAAGGACCTATTTTTAGTCGACACTCGGCATAACTCGGTCGCCACCCAATAGTGTGACATTGGAGATTAAAGGGCGTGTAACTTTTCTTAAACCTGGATGAAACCTGGATTATAATGTTGTCCTGCCACACGTAGTGATAGGAACGATGAAAACAGGCAGAAGGTGCTATATGTGCACTATGCTGGCTACCGAAATGTCATAAATATGGGAATGTAATCCTTAAAGGCCTTCATGTTGGTACCCCTACAGCCAAGACAGGGACTCAACATTATACAGGGTTGATGGGTATTATGTTTGAACTCTGTCTCGCGACCCAATTTTTTCCCAATATTGAAATACAATCAGTGGCATGTGCTGGGAAAAGGGACCTCAGTGTACCCTGAACTAAAGGCCTTTTTTCGCAGATCGCGGGGTAATATCCAATAATTTCATATTGGGTCTTTGATGATCAGATTGGTACAGATTGACAAAATATGACGAACCAACAAAAACTCGTTGCATGATTAATTAAACCAGGTGCAAAAAGTGTTTAGCAAGTCCATCTTGACAGGTTCAAGGCTGTGACTTCACCTTCTAATTAAAACCATGTCTCTGGGCTTGGATTTGATTCATATTATTTATGTTATTACAGGGCAAGCCATGTTTATTGGGGGCTTACCCATCTGGTCGTGAGCTTCATCAATGTGCATTCTAGTTACAATAACTCACTATAAGCTAGTTCAGTCTGTGTAGAATAATGCTTACATTTTAAATCCAATGGATTTGGTAGAATACCACAAACCAAACAGACCAGTCAGATGAGTTCACGATTTTCATTCTTTGGTAGGTCACATGGTGAGTAGTAGTTGAGACGGCTAATAGGGATAATGTTCCGGCTCGCTATGGCCTTCAGCAGCTCCAAACCAAAACCTTTAATTTCAAATGCTGATGAAGCCCCTGCACACGAATTGAATATATATATATATATTCGTATGTACTCCCCACGTTAACATATAGGTTAACACCTTTCTAGTCAGACATCAATTGTACTTATATTGAATACACACTCATAAAAAATATTTGTGTGAAATGGCCTTCTGGTTTCATGGATTACACAACCCTTATGCACAGACCCATTTAGCATTTTCCTTCCAACTCCAAAATTCTAGGTTTGGTGATAATTATATTTAAGTCTTCGCAGTTTCGAAATATTGAAATTGTCATACAGAGACCAACCACAATTGACCAAGCCTAATGGAGTTGGCCTTTTAGCCGTGACCACTACCATTTCAAAATAAAATAAATCTTCTGTGGCATGCAGACAGACGAAAGGTTATAATTTTCTTTCAAATGATTTCGTGGGTCAACACAAGACTAAAACAATAAATAATAAGCTAATCCGTCAGTGACAAATACTAATTTGAGGTGCCAAATTTGGGAGAGAAAAGAAAACTCCATTTAGGTGCATTTCTTTCACATTTGTTGAGAGTTATTGCTGTGAACCTAGTCACGTTGTTAACCTTAAGTGCTGTACAAATTGACATTAACTAGTGATGTTTACCCTGGTATCTTGAAGGGAATTTATAGCCTCCATCTAAGATTGCCATTGGCCAATGCAATACTAACTTACTAAACCTTAGCGATTACATACACAACATGGCATATGGCCTACACTCAAAAAGAAAACTTGTCTCCAGACTCTTCAAAGTGACGGTCATAAAATAAATGAGTCAAAAACTTGTCTAAGTGACAAGGAAGTGAGTCTTTTAGCTGGAGATAGAAGATCCACTTGGCATGTGCCAGCCCAAAACCCGACATTTGCCAGCTCCAGATTCTATTTGTGGGATGGTAAACTGATAGGTTAGACAACTTTTGACTCGTTTATTTTATGATAGTCAATTAGACGAGTCTGGAGACAAGTTTACTTTTTCAGTGTATAACATGTCTACTGTTATAATGATTTTACAAACATATCACTCAGCATAATATCAGCAACAGCTTAACAGATATACCTACTACAAGAGTTAGCCATTGTGCTATATTACCTCCTGGTGTCTGTCCCATGGACTACATTGATATTGTTCCTTATCTATCAATAGGGATAGAGCAATGGGTCCTCACTATATACTGATTACTACATCTCAAACAAAGCAGAGTACAGAAAACGGTGAATGATGGTCCTTCTATCCTTTTTTTTTGTCTCAATGTTATAGCAGTAATTTTGGCCATGAAATATGGTCATTCTAGAGACAGAGCTACGAGTAACTACAAAACTGATAATCATTTGACCAATGCATATCTCACCTGTTTATGTTACAAAGATGCAGACATCTGGCGTAATATTTGTGTTGATGATTAATCCAAGGTTGCCTGTTGGTAGAAAAGAAGACACATATGTTAACCATACATGTATCAACAACTGTACATTCACCAATTTCCTCATGGCTGATCTGATTAATTGACAATCATATTCATTGCGCGTTCTTTGACTTATAAATTCTGATGCATTGAATCATGTACCATGGTCAAATTTACAAATGCCGTCTCTAATAAACTTCACCCGGAAAAATTGAGGATCAGCTGGACGCTGGTTATGTCACCAAAAGGACTCTGCTACAAGGGTCCGGCATTTTGATGAAGGTCAGGCATTGCTGGACTCACCCACATGAGGGTCAGCCATTGTGGGACTCACCACAATAGCTACAGTCTGGCCATGCTGGATCCTCATGCCAGAGTCTGGCAATGCTGGGTTTCTTTCAGCCTTCCAGAGTCCAGCAATATCAGACTCTGCCATGAGGGTCCAAGCAATTTTGTGGTAGTCCATCCTGTTGTTTAATTGAAGGTGCAGCATAGCCTGACCATCGCTAAAAAGTGCCTGACCCTTGTATGAGAGTGCTTCTGGCGACATGGGCTGACGCTCACGTTTGCCTCAGTGTTGGATAATTTGTTAATAAATGTATTGTTCTATTCTTCAATATCATCGAATAACTTGATACGTCTAGTATTGTTGTGCATGTTGTGTAGTCTCTACCTGTCCTTATAGATGTATGTCTATGATGTCTCTACATTACTGCCTCTGTCTGTCCTGTCCTGTCTGCCTGTCTGCCTGTCTGCCTGTCTGCCTGTCTGCCTGTCTGCCTGTCTGCCTGTCTGCCTGTCTGCCGTGCTGTCGGTCTGTCTGTCGGGCCGTCGGTCTGTCTGTCGATTCTGTCTGGATCTCTCTCTCTCTCTGTCTATGTCCTTATCTCTACATAAGGAGGCCATAACAATTCCCAATCCTATCTCCATCACCCTTTGTGGTCTCTCTGGCTTTAAACCTACTATTGCCCCCTCCATCCGGCCGCCAACACCAGGAGAGGTTATAAATATAGTAGGCACCACCAGCCACCTCACACCTACTGATGTCCTTTGGTCCATCCTAGATTAGTCATCGAGCAACAGAGGAACACGCTTATCCTGTCGACATTCACAGCCTTATGTCACATTCATGAGGCGTTTGTGGAGAGGATATCGACTTTGGGGTGGTTTCTATAGGTCAGTGCCACAGGATGCTCGGACCCCGGACAGAGAGGGTCCAGGAATGGTTTCCTATATTACTGACGCCCTTTGGGCATTTCAGTCCTCGAAGCCAACCGCAACCTATCTTTAAATTACATAATTCTTTTTAATACAATTTACTTGTCTTACTAAATATGCTGGAAGCCAAGCCCTGCTGCTTCGAATGTCTGCTTCCGTTGAGAACAATTGTTTCCGATATAGCTGTGTGACACGGGAGTAGGAATCCCAGACCCTCTGCCCCATCTGCTCAAAAGGAATGATCAATGCCAACCTCGAGGAAGACATCCCACTGTTTAACAGCATAATGTGCCATACCATTTGCCAGCACTTTATGTGTCCATCTACACACACAGAAAAACTGCCTGACTCTCAGGTGAGGGTAGTTTTAGCGACAATGACTCTCACTTTTCTGAGGGTGTAGGGATAGTATGCACCCTCAGAAAAGTGAGCGTCACTGTCGCCAAAAGCAAAAGCAAAGTCAAGCACTACCTGGCTTTCAGGTGAGGGTGCTTTTGGCGACAATCCCAGTACACAAAAAAAACCTACATTTGATAACGTTCTATAACGTTTCTCTAAGGCTCCTTACTATGACATAACATTACATAAAGTTTTAAAACTTACATTGATGTAAAATAACGTGTAAGCTGGGATGATGCTCACTTTTCTGAGGGTGTGTACACACAGAAAGAAGAATCAGCGTCAAAAGGGAGTCCAGGTTGCCTCCAGAATGACTCCCCTCTTTAGGGGAGCCCAGACTGGCTGTGACTCCCCTAGGTGACTCCCTGGCCTACCTAAAGGAGTCACCTGGGGGAGTCACATAGTTCCCTGACTCACCTAAGGGAGTCACATGAGGACCTAGGCTCCCCTAAAGAAGGGAGTCATTCTGGAGGCAGCCTGGACGCGGTTTCTTTTCTCTGTGCACGGGGAAACGCATAGAGGCACTACTACGTTAATATACTCATGCTTCCGACCACCTGGGCAATAATGTGTGAAAACTGGACTGTAGATCCAGTTGACCCTATTCTCACGTATCTTTCATATATGGGCAATGGGCAAATGGTGTATGGGTCAGAAAGACACATGACCAAGGAAAACCATCAAAACACATAATTATGATCCCCTTCTGAAGAGGATTAGCATGAATGGATATCTTAAATTAGATCCGACAATTTTCTCCATCTGTAGTTTGGGAAAGAAAAGGATTTTGAGCATCATTAATTTTTAAGGACATTCTGCCTTCCATATGGCCGTTTGCGAGTTAGAATTTGCAAGTCACACCCTCAGAAAAGTGAGAGTCATTGTCGCTAAAACTACCCTCACCTGAGAGTCAAGCAGTGCCTGACCCTCAGGTGAAGGTAGTTTTAGCGACAATGACTCTCACTTTTCTGTGTGTGCAGCTCGGGCAACTTTCGATGTATTTTCCCCCTCACTGAATAGAAGAGGTATGCACAGTCCCTGTACACGTAGTATAGAGGAGATTGGTAGCTTGGTTATCTACATAGCAGTTACTGACAGGTAGAGCAGACACCCCATGCAGGGTTGACTGCAGTTGATATATAAATATCTCCCCGCCCTTCTACTCCCCTGTGTTAACAAGAAGTGCTCCTACATGAACTCAATGGCCCCCCCTCAGCAAACTATTGTAGACAAGAGCAATTCACTCTGACATAGACCTACTCTCTTTTTAATAGCTATTTGTAGAGATAGAACCTGAGAGGTTGGAAAGCATAGTGTGCATTAGGAGTTGAAATTATCATTGTAAAATCTATTACAGATCTATTGTGTTTTCTTGTAACAATGTTATAGGACTGACAGGTCTATTCTATTTTACAAATACTACTGGGTAGTAGCCTTCATGAGAGTACTTTTTTTAAAGACCTTACTCAGTTTCAATGATGTTTCAAGATGTTGGATTGTATGTACATTCATGTTCTGAAAATGTGATGTGGGCCACCACTATAAGCATTGCTGCAAACCATGAAGGAGCCATTGCATAAAACCCCTGAAACCCCTGAAATCTATCTCCCCTCGTGCATCTTTTAGTCCATTGTGATGTGGTATTTGTTGAAGACCTTACCCAGGTTTCAAAATTCTGGATCTGCCCTTACTGCACCTACTGTCTCTCAGGGGAAAAAAAGGTTGAATGGATCCCAATTTATCCTTATAGCCCTCACATTGTCCCCTTCTCTGATGACTCAGCACCTTCAGCCACCTCGCACTTCCTGATGCCCTTTGGTCCACCTTAGAGGAGACTTCCGACAACAGAAGAACACATCTTCACCCTCCCCATTCAAAGCCAAAGTCTCATTCATGAGGCCCTTAAAGATGGGTAATATGCCAACTTACATAGTTTCTAAAGATCAGGGGAACAGGATGATGGGATGGGAAGGTCCAAAAGGGGGATTTCTATTTACACCATGTACACCTTGCCAGTCATTGATGGCAGCCTGGAGGCACCCATACAATTTGCTTCTTTCACTATAGTACATGTACATGTACATGTACATGTATACTGAAAGACTATAAGTAAAGTATTGCAAAGCTTCCATCAAGGTCTACTAGTATATTATAATGTCAACCATAATCACCTAGGTGAAGAATATCACAGGGGGCTTATAATGGGGGACCTACCCTTTGTTCCTATTCATTGAAGCTGCATTATGCCCAGAATGAACTATAGCCATTTATTTTCTCAAATCTCCTATAAAGGCAGCATTCTTTATCCAAGAAGGTATGCTGAACGTGAGGAAACAGGTAATGGTAACATTAATTACGCCCAAATATAATATGTTAATGGTACTGTGTGAAAACGGCATAGAAATATATATATATATATATATATATATATATATATATATATATATAGTACATATATATATATATATATATATATATATATATATATATATATATATATATATATAAATATATATATATATATATATATATATATATATATATATATATATATATATATATATATATATATATATATATACTGTAGACATATAAACCTTGGAGATGCCATTGTCTAGACACTGCATGTCAAGGCCTAGCCTTTTTTTTAGATAATGCGTTTGACAGATGTCAAGGGATGTTAATTATAGAGTAATACACCTTCTGGCCTATCATTCTACTGCTTCTGAAACTGTAATTGAGAACATGTTTCTCTGACATGAAGCCATAAAATGGGGGGGGGGGGGGGGTCGCCCTGAACAGTAACAGGAACAGACATCCCCTATGTACATACTTAATTAAAGCTCTCTTAAAAACAATATTCTCTGGTCCTATGTTATCAAAATAACCAACCAAGGACAGAAACAGATGTCCTGATACTAACCCATACTTTATGTGTAGCTGGTACAGGAATCTAACATAGTTTACAGGAAATCCGTCATTCCTACACAAAATGTCTATACTTTGTGGCCTTTCCAACCATAGCTATATATTGTAAACCATCTGCGTGCCCCAACCTTGTTATAATGACCATAAAGTGAGCATTTGCAGCGTGGAAACGTGTGGAAATGATCGAAAGCTTTGGTGCAGACCACGAAATATGGCTACATCGTATTCCATGGGGAGGGGGGGGGGCATGGATTACGGGGATTCCAGCAATATCGTATTCACCATTATGATTAAAGTCTGCTTCCATGCGGTGAGAGTATGGGCACTGGAAGTATTCTGTAGATGGAGTTATGCCGGCAGACCACTGTAAAGCTCCCGTAAAGTTTTTTTAAATCTAGATCCAGCGGGATTCTAACCCGGATCTCTGTCACTAGTTTCCAGCACCTTTTCGTCTATCCACACGCCTTAGGTTACTGGATTGATATGGGGGGGGGGGCAGTGATTACCCCAGTGTGTCAACCATCCGGGTCTTCCGTCAGGGTATGGGAATTACTGATCCCTTACACTGTACACCTCCGTACAGTGTAGAAAGAATGCGGTGGTTGACGAAGAGAGTGGCCATTATTTAGCAACAGGGGGTTGGCGGGGGGGGGGGGGTATTTGAGGAGGGTGGGAGTATTTGAGGAGGGGCGTGCTTCAAACATTTTACCCCTCTAGAGGGGGTCTCTTTCAGTAAGAAAAGGGTCAGTGCGTATATAGTTCAAAAAGGGGGGAGATCGATCCCACTCAGACCAGTGGGCACAAAATTCGGTTCAACGTTGAATTAACCTTGAATCAACATTGATACAATATTGACAACCAGTTATCAATGCTGATTCAATGTTCGGTGCCCAATGGGAGGGAGGGGGGCCCTGTTGTTGAATAATGACCCCTCTTGAAGACACACCTTCACAGAGAAAAGAAGTAGAATCATGGTGACTCCCAAATGGGAGTCTGGACTCGATCACTGAGGTAACTCTCACCACAACTCTAAAGTGACTCCCAATCATTAGGGAGTCTTAGAATGGGGGTATTTATAGAGTAATTTATAGAGTCCTGCTAATGTTAGGGAGTCACTGTAGAGTAATGGGGAGAGTTACCTCAGTGATCAAGTTGGGAGTCTAGATACAGGTGATGGCCGACGACCTGATTTCTGATTCCGTGTTATTGCTCACCTGTCCTCCAGTACCTTGAGGTCACCACAACGTGTTTAGGATCGACCATGTTAACGACATGACAAAGATGTGTGATCCAGGTGACCCTATATCTATAGAGCTTTAATTTAGCAGTACCTGGGAACCTCTCCTTTATCATCGTGAATATTGGCAATGAATCTACTCTCAGCTTGCAACGCCCACTTTACTAAGCCATGTGGATGGTGCACTTAGTAGTAGTTTGATATAATTAGCGGTTGAATTGTTGACTGATACGGTCAGCAGGTTTGATACACTTAGCAGTTGCACAGGTGCCCCTGTGTAACCTCAGCTGATTATTTGCCGACAACACAAATTCAATCTCACATGGCCCTAATGCGTTCCTAGCACAGAAGCTCTGAGAGTTTGTCCAACGTTCTGTTTCTTAGGAGTTGACATGCCCTGGTGGTTATTTCATTTGTATCACAGATCTATGGTGCAGTCCAATCAGCTTACCTGTCTCAGGACAGTCTAATGTGAATACCTGAGATCTACCTGCATTTCTTAATAATGATGGCCAGAATGCAAGTACATGGTTCCAGGAATGTACTGGTTATAAGACATCTCCATTGCCATGAACATCACCATATAATTGTGTAACCATTTCACAGTGAATCCAATAGCTTCCACAGAATGATACAGTGATCTGTGTTACCACGCATGGCAATCCATATAGTGTGCACCAGAGTGAACTGCATTGTCTAATGCTCCTGACTGTTCCTCCTGTGTATACTGATACCATGGAGGGTGATTATCCTGTGTAGTCTGGGCTGAGACTTGAGTCTGGTGGGGAGCTTATCATCATGCCTAAGGGCTCTGTAGGCAGCCCCTAAATCGATGTCCCTCCTAGTGGCTCCCATTACGCCATGTCAATCAGGACCCAGAGCATCGCCCATGCTTCCCTCCCCAAAAAGGCAATGTAATATGCCTTGGCTTTGACCTAAATGGCCGTTTTTCCTTCACGCAAGTAGGGTTAGGTATTAGCATACCTCCTAGGTATAGCTGCCAGTGGCTAACAGGGGTGGGGAGGAGCGAGAAGTCGGAAGGTTAGTGAGGATGAATGTCAATCTACACCATCACCACCATCAGTAAACAGTGGTGTAGGGAAATAGGTGGGGACATACTGTAGAAATGTAGCACAAGGGGCTGACAAGGAACCTAGCATTTTAATTAGAACTTTGATATACAGACTGACAGCTTGTCAATGGCAGATATCACAAGTGAAGCCAAAAGAAAGTGAGTTTCAGGCAACCCGACCCTAGCTTCCGAAAAGGGCCGACCTTGGAATTCTTTTACCCAATTTTGGGATTAAAAATAAAATTAATTGTCTGACCTCCCCTCTTCAACAAGAATATCTAACAATCTCATGATATTCCTAGTTACTGGAGGAATCAGTGAGTCATTCTGGCAAACCATTCCTGGTATATACTTTCAACATTTAGTTAAATGTATTTCCAAGTCCGTCCTAACTTCTCTAGTTTTTGGACCACGTTGCCTGAAACACACCTACTCTTTTTCTGGCCGGATCACAGCATGATGGTGATACTTTGGATGGAGTTATACAAACGTATTCAAAGGTGATATCAAAAGCCAACAGGGTCATCAAGGCTACGTGTCTACCTGTCATTTTATACACATGATACAGCATGTATGGAGACTACCTCAGTGCATTGTGAAGATGGCCAAGGGATAAAGACGTCTACATGCTCCAACCTTCCACCTTGTGGATCAATGTCCCCCTGGTACTGTTAAGTGGTGTGTCTACCCCGGGCTTGTTTTTGATGTTAAAACATGCTCTATTCCTCAGCATTGATTCCATCGACCGTGTCTTAAAAGCAATATTTACTGCAATGGAACTTACATTGCAACCGATAGCAGACGTTTAAGGTGATATGTCTATCCAATCCGGGGGAGGGGAGGAGGGGTGTAATTTAGCGGATGGATTCAGATGTATTCGTTAATTGTAAATCTCTAATATCCATACTGTTTGAATATTGGAGAATAACTTTACATTGATGTCTGTCTAGACATTGTACAAATAATTGTCTAACGTAAGATGACGAGCATTACACATGCATTTGGCTTCTAGTAATGATATCAGCAAGATGCTTGATGTAATCATAGCATTAATATATATATATGTGGGGGAAAAACAATTAATGCCCTTTGCAAAAGTCATTAGATATGAACAATGACATGCGTGGTTGTGAACCATTAAGTGGCAATAGATGCAACTATAGATCTCATAATAAACTTGTATAATACATGAGTTTGGTTATGTGTAGGTGCACCGCCGGATACTGATGTAAGAGTTTGTTTATCCTGTTACTATTTCTATACGTTGGTAGGGAGTTGAGTTGGGAGAGGCTCATGGAGATGAGTGTGACGTCATTAAATACAGCTGCGTCCAAGGTATGGTGTGTGTATGTATGTGTAAGTGCAAGGGTCAGTCCCATCTAGTGCTTGGACATTTCATACATTGTATCTTCCATAATCTTAAGACATGAGAAATACGCAATATCTAAGCATAGGGTGGGAAAGATGTTACTTGCATCATCACCCCCTACCTCATACAAACATACTCACACATACATGTATACTGTAAAATTGATAGTGAACCTATAATTACTTTTTATACTGTAAACCAACAGCGGATACGTCCTTTTATACTGTAAAACCAACAGCAGCTACGTCCTTTTATACTGTAAACCAACAGCAGCTACGTCATTTTATACTGTAAACCAACAGCAGATACGTCCTTTTATACTGTAAACCAACAGCAGATACGTCCTTTTATACTGTAAACCGACAGCAGATACGTCCTTTTATACTGTAAATCAACAGCAGATACGTCCTTGTATACTGTAAACCAACAGCAGATACGTCATTTTATACTGTAAACCAACAGTAGATAGTCCTTTTATACTGTAAACCAACAGAAGATACATCCTTTTATAATACAAACCAACAGCAGATACGTCCTTTTATACTGTAAACCAACAGCAGATACGTCCTCTCATACCGTAAACCAACAGTTCCTCTCATACCGTAAACCAACAGTTCTACTGCCCATGTACACCAACACCATGGTATATGCTGTAAAACTACAGTAGCTTCTACTGGTCAGCAGCTTTTACCTCTAACAGTGCATGTACTGTATTATCTGACACAGCACGTGGTCAGCAGCCATGTCCTCCCCACCTGCCATTCGCCGCCCACGCCCACTTCACCTTCAGTCCCCACACCTGGTGTAGAGGACTAGACGGGGGGGGGGGGGGGGGGTGGCACCGTGTTACATCAGTCGTCGTAATCTATGGTGAACGACAGAAGCCAGCGTGTCTTTACTTGTAAGATGCTGTACTCTCCTATATACCAGTGCAATACATCAAATCACTATAATGCAATAATAGTGCAATCTAATAAATCCCTCGGCCATTCAAATAACGATACTTGCCTAAATAAGGATATAATGCTAATCCAATGTGCTGATCATATATAGATACATGTCATGGTATGTAAACAAGTAGCACAGAGAATAAAGTGGCATTCGTAACCCTGAGCACTGGATACATGTAAAATTTAGAAATCTATCAATTCAGAGCAGAATTTATCATGTCCAGGCAATCCTGGGTTCTTGTGTCATTCTCACAGCAGGAATTATCCTGTCCAGGAACTCATGGACGCTCATCTCGTTCTCACAGCAGGGCTAATCATGTTCAGGCACCCCTAGATGCTCATCTCATTCTCACAGCTGTATTCATCACGTCCACGCTATACATCTACTGATTGATAAGTCCTGTTACAGGTGCCTGAGGGAAGGACCAATGGAATGCGCTGTTACTAAATGATGTTAATAACCACCTGCCTGTCCACATCCGCATTAACATAATTGATAAGATGCTGATGATTTTAATCGTTCTAAATACGATAAAACATGGGTTCTTAACGATATTAAATCTCAAAAAAAAACTTCCAAATCATATTTTCTTGTTCTCCTCCTGGCACTGAAAACGTTTTGCTATCTTCATCACATAAACTACCCGAGACATACACAACATCACATGGAATACATCCAAACCACAGATTACAATAACCCCTCCCTCTAGCAGGCACCATTGACCATCAATGACCACTGTTCTGAGGCAACAGTACGATGGGAGGCAGTGGCACAGACTGCCAAACGCCAGGGCGGAGGGGAGGGGCGAGGGGCGAGGGAAGGGCCAGCAAAAGTAGGCCTTTGGAGGTTGGTCTGTCCATAATTAATATGAACGCCACTGGTGTGGTCAGACAGAGTGGGCAGGGGTTGGGGGATCTTCGTGTGAATACACCAGCTATAGCTGGTCAATGGACACAAAGAACGGGGCACAAGTAAGCATTAGGGATTGTATTGTCTGATTATCGTATTACATATATCTATCTATGATGAAGCGAGGAGTGGGGGGGGGGGGGGGGTTGAGAGAGAGAGAGAGAGAGAGAGAGAGAGAGAGAGAGAGAGAGAGAATGAGAGAGAGAGAGAGAGAGAGAGAGAGAGAGAGAGAGAGAGAGAGAGTGTGTGTGTGTGTGTGTGTGAGTGAGTGAGTGAGTGAGTGAGTGAGTGAATGAGTGAGAAGGACACACAAAGAGGTAGACAGAGATAGGAAGGGTTTCAACCTACACTATAGTGGTAACCTCAGATGGTTTACAGTTTCTCCATCCTGAGCTAGAGGTCTTATGAAACTAAATTTAGCGTTGTGCCCTTGACGACAAAACGAGTACCTAGTCAATAAAAGCAGATGACGACTGGGACACGGGGACTACATTAATATCCATATGATCTAGTTAGACGACATGCCCAGTAGAGATGATGAGACATGTAACATAATGTATAATAGTAGCTGTCAAAACACTGATCAGTAAGTTTGTAGGCATTATGTGTCAGGAACAGGCAATTGAAAAAACTATTCTACGGTGAGATACATATTACTTATTCACATCAATGATTTCAATTTACTAGATGGTCATTGACGATTTGATGAAATCAGATGACATTGTAATAATGAACAAAGAAAATACTCAAACTAAGGTTTTCCTAAATTCTTCTGTTGTAATGCTAGGGTATGACCTTGGTTATAATATCAACGCATATAACATAACGACGTGCACTTGTAACAGTAGTACTTTATAGGGTACAACTGCTACTGTATACACCTGTACTCTACCCCCTATACCACAGCCTACAGACCAGTACATTATACACCTGACATATACATTCTATTACACACCTGGCCAACACCTTTGATCTCCACCCACCACCCTCCCTATACCCCCATACAGAGAGACAAGACATCCCAGTACCTGTTTTAAGGCGGTATACCACCTCTCCTCAAGCCCCTTAATAACCATGATTGGCAGAAAAAAGGGCTGGGCCTATTTCCTGATTTATATAAGGTCAGTCTATCGACGCTAACCTAATTAGGGGGTATATAGGGTGGGGACATGGTGCAATGTCATCCCCCATACCAGGGATCAATCACTTCACCTGCTCACCTGCTCACCTGCTCAAATGAGCAGCTCCTACTGTGTCAAAGACGGCTGACCCTCCCCCAGTACCTGCTCATGTATCTGAGGGAGGCTGGGGTTGGTAACTAGCTGTGGACTACAATACAGGTGATACAAACACTCCTATATTTGTAGTACATAGGTTGGTCCTTGTTCCTCATACCCTGTCTGCATTATTCCACCTTCCCAGTAAACAAATAACGTTATACACCATTTTATAACGTTATATAACGTTATATGTCAACGCTTTTCTAAGGCTCTTTAACATGAAATAACGTTATGTAAAATTTAAAACGTTATTTTGACGTAAGATAACGTTTTTTTGTTAGCTGGGTTTGTCTCTATCTCTGCTTTTATATCTGGCTGTCTCTATCCCTCCTGTCTCTGTCTGTCCCGATATAACTCTCTTTCTGTGTCTATCTTTGTTTCGACCTTTGCCTATCTCTCTCATTGCTTCTGTATGCCTGCCTGTCTGTATCATAGATCTGGCAGTCTGTCTACCTGGCTCTTACCGTCTGCATCTCATTGCCTCTATATACCTGTTTGCCTCCCTCTGCTTGTCTGTCTCTCACAGTATATCTCTCTCCCTCTCTCAGTCCCTGTATCTCTATCTTTGTCAGTCTGTATCTCTACTTCTCTGTAATTTAATCTATACCATAAACATTAAAACAAGAATCAATGCACCAAAACAAGAGGTAGGTTATCTTCTCTATCCTCCTACACTAAGAGTGACATCTCCTCAGAACGTCGACCAAAACAGGGATGAATGAGCAAGAGCCTGTTGTTAACCCTTTAAGGGCCACATAGCACTTATTTAATGTCCTATATCCTTTATCGGCATGATGAATAAATGCGACCCTGGGGCCTAGAGCTGCATTCATGCATCATGCTAACCCTTCGGCAGCGTATCAACCTCCGTATGGTCAGCATGATACATCAATGTATATATCACTAGGTCGCAATCATGCATCATGACGACAAGGGGGAGATTAAGTTCAATTACAAAGGGTTAACACCGTTGGGCTGAGGCCCAATGAGTAGCACGATGTTGTAGCCATTAGTTCTATTCTGTATAGGCCTAACACCAAACCAACTGGTCCTCATGATACAGCAGGTTAAGCGTATAACATAGCCATATCTATGAATGTCATTCTACATGTAAATCTATACCTCAGATAAAGCTGATGTATTGCAGAAATGCAGAAATGTCCATCTGGTTAACTGTCTAGGCTTTCACATGTCAGCGTTATTGGATATCACCAGCTGGTGGCTATTGGGCAGTATGTTGTTAGGGAGTGGTACTTTTTTAACGATAGCGTGGGGGGGGGGGAGGTGAATCCTTTAAGCGAATTAGCCTGTGCATTACTAGAGCTAATTGGGGTCAACTGGGGGTAAATTTTAAGCTTCCTGGAGGGAGAGGGAGACCGAAAATTTTCTCGTGGGGGCGGCGGCTCAAACCAAGTCCCCACTGCCTTACTGTTTAAAACTGACCACTCCCCTCATGTGGTAGCCAGGTAGGTCATTGAGTATTATTCACTAAAGGTACACGTGCACCCATTGGAGGAGGCAATGGGAGGTCAATGATATTTACCACACAACCTTTTGATTGCCAAATGACAGTGGATAAACAAAGCCACCTCGTGTGTACTGCCATTGGCAACTAACCGAGGCCGGAGTTGTATCAATACGAATCTCTCTACCAAGCTCTCATAACATAATTTGCTATTTGTTGATGGCTAGTTGATGTATATTTGTATCGACAAAATTATGGATCAGTGTATCCGACGATCGAGCTCATTCATTCAGCAAGATGGCCTACTGATGGGTTGCTCTGCATTTTCACCAAAACTGTTTATCTTACAAACTACAATTGTGCATAGTACTACGTGTATAGAGATCAATACGATGTAGTCCTTTCAATATGCCACCAGGCATTAGTGACACTGGTCGTGTTCTCAACTCCTGTCACTGCGGTGGCCGACCAGGAGTTTACGATTCCTATTTCTGTAGAGCAGACGACAGCCGGGTTCCCGCCTTTTATTCCCATTTGCCTGCACTACTTACACCTTGGTGACTAATGCGACGAATGGATCCTACCGGTACGTGTATTATGAGGGGGGTGGCCATTTTTTAACAAGAGGCGAGGGGGTCAGTGGATTTGCACCCTATATATTATAGGGTGAGGATTTAAATCACAGTGCTATTTCTTGTTTGAAGGTAATATGGTCAATAGTGCTAAAGTACCGGAACATGGCGTGAAATGTTAAAGGGAAAACATAGTTTGCTGGTCTCCGTCTATGGTTCAGGGTGCCTGGTTTATGTGTCAATTCCTACCTTGCTGCTATGGAGCATGGCTTACATTAGGTGCATCATTAGGAGACCAATACATTATCTTTGCCACATTATTGTAGCGCACACAGGTGTTCGTCATCATACACTGACTTCTTGGTTGACAACCTCTACACTGTAAATAGTTAGTGTAGATCAACAGCAGAATCTACTGTAGATCTACAGTAGAATCTACTGTATAATGGATTTACAGAAGAATCTACTGTATAGATTTACAGTATATTCTACTGTTTACCTACATTAAACTGTACACCTACAGTAGAATCTACTGTACACCTACAAAAATGACAAGCAACTTTTTACAGTGTAGCCCCTGGTAATGCACCAAGATGACAGTCATCATTCATCCATACCCTCAGCAGCAATCAACAACCCCTGGAGCTCTCCATCTTGAAATGGGAAATGCATGTTCTATAGCATGGGTTGCAACAACAAGGCCATGTCATAATAAAGGTGCAGGCTGCCCCCATCTCCTTCTCCCCCACCAGACTGTCTTATTATGGTGTCAGGATGAAGCTACTTCCCTATAACGATAAAACGGGTGGGAACTTGTTCCCGGGATCAGCAGGTGCAGGCTGACACTAGCAGCTCTCGTGAGATCTTGCTACTGTCCATGGAATATATAGCTTGTTCCTGGCACATCACGGTGTGTGTGTGTGGTACCAAGATAAATCTCGCGTGATATTCCAGGGACAGTTCAACATGGCCGCGCACACAGATCCACCAGAATTATCGCTATAGGGGCGCAATCATGCTGACATGCCTTTTGGTTAGCCTCTTTGGGATGGGTCAACATTCCCCTCCCCCGCCCACAGCCTTTAAGTTTATCATGACTAACCACTGTTATAATTAACACCCAGGCCTTTTCACTACGAGGGGTCACATTTCTTTCGACCCCCCCTCAAGAGTGTTACCCACAAACCCCCTGTTGTTAAAAAATGACCCCTCCGTAATCATGTGGCGACCAATCAATGGTGGTCTGCAGTGCACTGCTGCACCTCCCCAACCAGAGGGGTCGGGGAGCAGGGTAGGCACCACCAAGGTCAGTTATCGGATCACAAGAAAAGGCATATAATCTGCCAATCATGACATTGTTTACAATCTGTATGTCGTTCAGAGTTCTTGGATATAACACAGGTAGAACTGCTGAATCTAGAGATTCATTGTACCTTGTGTGTGTCTCAAATATGAACGCTTTTTACAAATCGACTCTCGTATGAGTACATTCCTATGTTATATTTGAACCCACAGAGACAAGGCGAGCTGTAGATCTATGCACTGTTGACTGCAGACTCAAAAATCCAGTGGTTAACATAGCATATACATTCATTTTTTGGGGTGACTCCTTCGTAACAAAGGCTTCCTAGGGGTGGGGGTGGGGGTGGGGGGCAAACGCATTTGAACCCTCTTGAGGTTTTGACCCCCTCTCGTGAGGGGCCTTATGAAAATTGGCCGATCCCTTAAGATGATACCGTTTTAATGGGGCACATGTTGCAACCCCGGCAGTAACAGTGTGTGTGAAGCCAGGACTTGTACTCTAAACCTTTTATAGGGCCCCTGGATGTAAGCAACGTTAAGCCTTTTTTTCATGCGAGAAACCTTATCCTTTGATAATTTTAATTCTACCTGTCCTTAGTCTCCGATTTCTCTTTGTGTTATTGAGTAAAGATAGCGTTCTATATCTCTGCGGCACCACTGACATGCTTTTATTATTTCATGAATATTGCCTGATCAACAGACATAACAAAGACGTATTCGATCACTTAATGACCACCAAGGTAGTTCCCAAGCGAACCACTTTCGTAACCAAGCAACAAAATGTCCCCATCGACCTAGGTTTTGTGTTACCCTTATAACTAAGGGATCAACTTTCCACGTATAACTTCTTAGCTAGAGAAATTATAGACAGGGCAGACGTCTCTTCCTTTCTGAGATTTGAAAACATTTGGTGGTAATCAGATTTAAACTAGTGATTCAGTGTACACACCTATGAGAGGTACCTTTCTTGTTAATTTGTCATTTGGTCAGGTGTTAATTATTTAAAACACTGCTGGCAGACCTGTGGTACCACTGTTCAGGATTCGTTTTACAAGTTGTGTGGCTTAATCTATTCCTGACAGGCTAATAGGTTTAGACACAAAGTTATAACAATCAAATCAAGATTACATAATTCAAATGAGGAATATAACTAATAAAAATAAATCTTACCAGATTTTGCCCATAATTTATTGCCATTCAATAAACAATGTATGGGAGAACCTCCGCTTTTGTGTAGCACGTGCATGGACATGTTACGTGCCACCATAAGGCAATTGTGTGAACTCTCAATGAATTAAGGGTATGGCTCCAATACTCAGATATTGTGCTTGGATTCAAAATCGCCATAGAGACTATGTATATGTACCGGCAGATAGAGATGTCTCGAAACCCCTCCAGCCACCGCTGGCTCTGTGCCATAACTGTAAGACAGCAAGGCCACTGGAAACACTACAGGAATCGTACTGGGTTCTACCAGCTGGCTCTATACACATAGGGTAGACTGACCTAAAGACAACCAAGTACCATCTGATGACCCCCTCAATTGTGTAGTCATTCATTCATGATAAGCTCTGTTTTTGTGTATCACAGTACACTTTAAGTGATACTCTTTCCAGAAAACTAATAAGTACAATACCATACACAAATAACTACATAACTAAGGTGGACATTTCATGGTACGTGGTTACCTTTAGGTCAGTCTACCCTACTAGGCCTCCCTACCGCAGAGGTCAGTGCTGGAACTGGTGGCAGCACGTCAGGTCATATCAATCAAGCAAACCTCATACCCTGGATTCTAGTGACAAACAGTATATTCAGTGTCAAGCTTTAACCCTTTAATTAAGGGCAGCATGGTGCCTCAATGCACTGTTGTTGTCATGATGCATGCATGCTGCATTGGTGTGTCATGCCAATATTGATGGATTGATACACTCCCGAAGAGACAGCATGATGCATCAATACAGCGCTGGCATGCCTTAGTTATTCCACGATGTCATGATGTCCATTATGGGTTAAGGAAGCAATAGGCTGTAAAGATTAGGCGTCTCAGAGAAGAGAGAAGAATGGATGATGTGTACAATTTCTCTGAATGTATCCCTGGATGGTCAGAATATCAGATTAACAGGCTTCTTATAGATGTTTTAGTAACGATGTAACGCCATGGCAGAAAACACAGCTTCAAATAGATACCAGGACCTCACATAAGCCCTATAAAAACTGTATCATCGGTCAAAACGCAATTATTTCAAAGGTCATCAGTTGACCGGACCATAAAGTCCAACCAATTTCTGGTGTTTAAATGTGTTGCTTCACAGACAGAAGAAACAGAGTCACAAAGAGAGTAAGGTTATAAAAAGGGAGTCAGGCCTCCCTTAGCTTATTTTGCACACTATCTGACGTCTTGAAGGGAGTTTAATAGGTACCGGGGGTATGACCCGTTTGTAAAGGAGCTTGTAAAAGGGGTCATTTCCAATGTTCCCGATGTGTATGTCTCACAAAAGTGTTGTCATATATCATACCATCTGACTCACCCAAAAGATTCCTTGTGTTTGACACTAGAAAAAAGAAAAGTTCACAGAGTTTTTAGTCTATTTTAAGTAGCAAAGAGTAACAAAGGTCCACATAGCAGCATTCATTGATAATTAGTATATATTTGTCACTATGAATCAATGCCTAATCATAAAGCCCACTTTATAACCCTGGGGTACCCCCCAACAATCAGCCAACTAGCGAAATATTCGATCATGATAGAGCCACATCTATTGATCATATGAAGGGTTTCGTAAGATGGTTCCCCCAGGGTATGTCAGGTTGAAGGAGATTAGGGTTAGTGTCCCTATCTGGTGACAGGTGGCGTATCATACATACGCATAGCTCAATAGTGTCATCAGCGGCAGCCTTAAAGTTGCTATATCCGATCATTCTTTCCAAATTCGAAATCATACTTTTAGGTGTGCCAAGCACTACAACATTTGGGGGATGAGGGGCAACCAAATATAAGCTATATTTCCTGGAATGAGATAAGCTGAAGTAGGTAGCAACACAGGTATGGCTTTGGCTATATGGTATAGTGAACATATTGCTTTATTTAGCTTGATTTCGGAGCCCTGTTCATCGAACATACCCACTTTTAGTCGGTTGTGTAACTGGACCTGGAATCCTAATACAATTGGCAGGACTACCATTAATGTTTAGCCACAAATGAATATTCTTAACTTGGTCGGACAGGGATTTGAGGTCGACCATATAACAATCATCTTGCATCAACATAGTTTCTCCTTATTTTCTGGTTTGTTGTTCTTCAAGCAATTCATTACAGGAAGACACGGCACACAGGGTGTCTGCCAAGTGCCTCCTTTTTGGATTATAGTGCCAAATGACTAATATCTAAACATTATCTTGATTAAAATTGTTAGAGTTATTTCTTCAAGAACTTTAATTCTCAAGAACGTTATTATAATATTGTGCTATGATATCTAAAGTGTAATCCTTGAAGTCCACAGCAGACAGAAGCCCACTCACCCGTTACTGAGGTTTAGGCATTGACAGGGCCCATGTCCTAAATGTATACCATCTATGGTGGTCCCTGTACTGGGGCCTGGTTTAGGTACAGGGATTGCAGGCGCTGCGTCAGCGTGCTTCCCTTGAGATCTGTGACCTGCTATAAATAAAAGGGCGCTGGCTGCGTGAGGCGACACCTGGGGAGCATCCTGATCATCAGACACTGGAGGCAAGGACAAGGCCATCCTCCACACCTGGAGTGGCGATCGTTAGCTGCTGGAGAAGGGGGCGTTTTGTATGGGGTACACACTGGGATTTCTCCAGGGTGAGGGGGCTTTCACCCCCTCCCCTCCCCCACTCCCAACCACCCCTCCCCACCCCCACAGGGTGGAGGTGTACCGTGGAGGAGGGCTTTGTCACCTGTCTACAACTGGAGGCGAGGGTGGGGTATACTGACATGCCTGGAGGGCTGTGGTAGGAATAGTAAACAGCATTTGTACTCCAGCAGTAAACGGTGGTACATATAGTACTGGAGTCGGAAACCTGCTGTGTCTGTACCGGTGCCCCCACCCTCCTCACCGTTCAGTACACCAGGGCCTTGACTCTGTATATGTTTCCCTCAAATGTCAGACGTGTGTATATAAAACTATTATAGGTTGGGGAGTGGTCATTCTCTCACAAGAATGGGGGTTGGCATTTTATGAGGATACGTGGAAAGAGATCAACATTATTTCTTTTCTGATTGGCCCCTCCCCTTTGATCTATGGATGTACTAGTTTTTGTTAGGAAAAAGGAAATAACGATTTCCTTTTAAGGACAGGAGGGCTGCAGATTGGGTTCATAACATCTATTTGGTTCGTCTCTACTAAGTATTCAGTTGAATTGGGGAATTTATTACTTTATTCCTTTATAGTATGTGAGTTTAACATTTATTAGACGCTTCATGGAATGAATCACCAGGTATGAGATTACATGAAGTCAGGAGATGTAGCCATGGTGTATCTGAAACGCAATACCTTATTCAAACTAAATAAGCACTCTGGATGGAAAGTGGATAGTTGCAGCCCTCTTCTGTGAATTAAAGTGTTGTGCTATTCAGTGCATTTTGTCCCATGTGGTTTGGAAAAAAAACACAAGAATTAATCCCAGTGATAGAGTTGGAGTGACAGCCAGTGGCAGCATACAGGATAACACAATCCACTACTAGCAATTACTCCAACGACACAACATGTTTGTCACTGACTAGACTTGTATAAGTATTTTCCAATTAGGCCCCTGATTATAACCACTGATATTGTATATTGTATGCAGGTGGTGCTGACAAAATAAACCCCAGCTGTATCAGTCACCTTCCCACACATACATCACCTTAGACGTGCTCCAGGCTGTTAGGAAGGAAATTCATTTGAAATATATGAAAAATGTTTATGTCTTTATTCATATTGATATTATCAATATGAATAAAGAAATCTTATGCTATGGTTTCCAACACTGCCCCTCCCTCGATACAGCCATATCCTCTCCCAATGCCCTGGAGAAATATAGAAGGAACTTATCTTTTTGCATCATGTGAACAGCATACTACAGGTGGCTGGTACAGAGTGGCTCGTGCTGCTGTGAGCTACTCATGAGCTACTCAGTATAATGTGTGTGACCGACGTGTTGTGTAAGCTGATAGGAACAGTGTTAGACGGCAGCCACGTGTGGGGTACCTCCCATGTAAACAGGCAATATGAAACTGTATCCCCTGACAGAACCTGTCTGGGTGGTTGAAAATGAGACATTGTATATGTCTGCTGATGCAGTTATTCAAGAGCTACTCTACCTATTGCTTAGTGCCCTTCACTAAGTCCCATTTCCATTAGCTAATTTGGAGGGGGTGTCGGCCGCTGGATGTTCTAATCGGCAGGTAGAGCCTACAACACACCACTGGTAAGTACACTCTGTGTAGTGTGAGTGTTGTGGCTCTACCGGCCGATTACCTGCCAATTGGACCATCTAGCGGCCGACTGCCCCTCCAAATCGGCTAATGGAAAACGCACCTCAGGTGGATGACACACTGGCTCATTCATTCAATAATAGAAGTTGGTTGTTCAATTTTCCAAACGTTGATCAACTAGTTATGAATATTGGTTCAAATATGAAAAATCTACATCGATGTTCAATGTGATATGAGGTCCTCAAGATAGAATCAGCACAAAAGATAAACGTGCGGATCATGACTCATTTCAAAGTTGATTAAGCTGTGATCTACGAAAAGAAATCAACTTTGAGTGACGGATGATATATAAAGCTGTCTTCAAATCCAACTAACCCTAGATATTAATGCAATATTGGTAAGTGTTTTTATTGTGTTTTTTAAACAAAATGTCTACTGCATACCTCCAATGTACGGTGGCTACAGGAATACGTCTGACCAACACATGATTGTGTGGAAGGATATGAAGAACCAGCCGTTCGTGCCCCGTGCTCTGAGGCCATTGCATACTTGTCCTATGCGCGTTGAGCAGTCTGGAACATTATTGCTGTTGCCAACCCTGTCATACTGTACATGTGTACCATGTTATGTTATGATTTACGATAGATGGGAGTACTATTGCAGATTGAAATGATGCACAAACGTCAGATGAGGGAGGGGGCGGGGGTCCCCCTTACTATAATATTATCTCCATGAATGAAAAACCTGATGCAAAGGTCTTGACTTCCTGAATAGTATAGGTCCAACGTTGGACTGAGCATGGTCATGTCTTTATGAATGAGGCACCACAAAGGTGAGTGACGGAGCTCTCCCCCTCCCGCCTCACCCCAAGCCTCGTTCCTGACCTGCGCCGTCCAAGAAGGCACTTCCGTCCGGTTACTATGGCAACCAGTGAGATGCTGCTGACCCCATTCCTTTGCCCCATGTTATTACCTGGGCTTCCCTTACACCCACAGCCCCCGGGTTATGAGTGACATGATGGGGTGACGGAGTGAGGTGGAACTCCCACCGTTGGTGATGCTTTTACATCTCATGTAACACTAACAGGGTCACACCTGGCAGTAGCACTATAGTAATGAGGGTAATAGTGGCCAATAGTGGCAAGGAGTTCCTCCTGGGTTTAAAGACGCAACGCTTGCTGCCCCTGCACTGGCAGTACCGGTAAGAGCTGAGCGAGGACCGGCACGTTTGGCCTTTCTAGAGGAGGTGGAGGGCTAGACAGTTATATTTATTATAAATTGAGAGTGAGTGCTGTTCGGTGAATGCCACATCACTTCTAGGAAGAGGACTGAAGTAAAATTGAACATCAAAACGTTAAATACTTGTTTCGTAGCCAATAAACTCCGAACCTAATCCGCAGCTGCAACGTTCACTTAATTATAAATCCAATGAATCGACTGTCCCAGAACCAAGTGCATACATAATAATTATATGCCTGCAGTCTTTTGGGCCATTGTCGATGATAATGAGAAAATCCCTGATCATCCCAAAGAGGGCAAGGTCATAGCCTTTCAAGTTAGGTCAACTTAACATGAAGGATGTTGTTTATGGGCACTATCCAAGGTCAAACCCTGATCTCTCTACATCATGGCACCAGTCCCCCTATATAAAGCTCTCCGGTATCTGGAGCTATCCTTATCTACATGTGCAACAAACATTTTAAGGACGTAATATTGTTTTAATGCACAATGTACTTTGTGAATGTTGCTCTTGTGAGCTTACCAGTACTGCATTCATACATCATGCCGACCGCACGGGGTGGATGCACCTGCAGAGGGTCGATATGATGCACCAATGCAGAGTTGGTACAATGCACATCCAGATTACACATGGATATATAATTATATGAATGCACCATGCCGACCTTCATTAAAGGGTTAAGATTATGGATTACACATGTAATATAGTGTTGAGGGGTATAACATATTACTTCGCTGTATGACCGAATCTCATCATGTAACGTGTCATCATCCTCCTATGTCTCTTTACATGCATATTGTATTATATTAACCCCACCCTACTCCCTTATAACCGAGGCCACCTTATCTTTATCAGAAACTAGATATGTCTGTATGCATATTCGATCACAGGGACCTATGCCTTTTGCTTAACCCTGTGTGGGAAGCATGTCGCCATGGAGCACCAATGCAGTACTGGCACTGCATTAGTGCATCATGCCAACCCCTCGTGAGTGTATCAAAATCCCATTAGGTCGAAATGGTGCATGAATGCAGCTTGCGAGTTACTCTTGAAGGCTGCATTTATGCATCATGTTGACAAATGTCATATACATGTATATCGCATGTATCAGTGAATCATCCTTTAAGGCTTACCTGGTTTGTAGATATGCTACCACAAGTATTCTGTTTGCTGTTTGGTATATATCATGTTCTGTCCGATTTAGCTAAGCTGCTTAGGGTGACTGAGTATAACTATACTGTACATCAAGCACAAAGGTGTATAATGGGTTTAGCGGTACCTGTACGTGCTTAATGATACCACCTGTTTGATACCTGTTCAGCTCTAAAGGTAATGTACGACCTATAGATGTTGTCCAAATAACAGTGCAAAAGAACTTACATGATATCATGACTAACATACTACTAACTACACTAAATGAAGGAGTACAGTCAGGTTGGACGGAACATCGTCTTTTATTATGAGATAACCCCCAATAAAACTTTGTAAATAAATACAACGTGATTGCTTCTCTGTGGTATACATGTATACATTTACCCAGATTCAACATATACATACACAGATTGAGTAATTAATTAAATGATATGCACTCAATTAATAAGTAGTATCAAGACTGAAGCTGTACTTTCTGCTGTATTGGCTTACCTGCCCTGAAGGTGTGACCTCCAGTGCATTGCCTCTACTCGTATTACTACAGCGCATGGACAGCATGTCCAGTCGGCCACCGTGATGGGTATTTATGAATGACCTGTCCCTGATCTCATGGCCCTGACTAAGGTAGATTCACCTTGAGACGGACACATACCTTGAAACAGACACTTGACTTTGGGCTTATTCAATCAGTTTAATCTCTTTATTTGTGAATAATGTTAAAAGTGTATGTGTGATTTAAGATAATAAATCAATGGAAGTAGTATCATATATAAATAATTAGAAATACCGGTGGCCGTCTCAGGGTAGGTGTTCGATTCATGGTGAATCTACCCTATAGTCACCTCTGATATTTAGGCCCATGGATCACAACATGGCGGGGTGGTGCAATTGAGGAGCAGTATTGTGGACGGCAGACTCATATGTGACATGCTTGTCGCTGACATGTCCTGCTAATGGAGTGGTCATTATTTAATTACAGAGAAGTGGATTTGGGAGGTGGGTGGGTTTAGAAGTCCCTAGGGGTGGGGCAAAAGGATTGACCCCTGTCAGCTAAAAGGGCAAGTTGGTGGTAAACTAAACGATCCCTCTAGTCTAGAGCATTTCCTCCGTTTACACTAACATCTGAAAATGTATATGAGTTGACAGGTTGGATTTAAATCCTTTGCACATTGAATTGGTGAATCACTAATGTATACATCAGCCTTTGTGCCATCTCTTGTTAAATTGTTCATGGAAGAACTCCTCATTGAGGTGAATGTCCAATAAAACTTTCAATACTTCAATTCTTGCGCCCCCCCCCCCACCTGCTGACCCGTAACTACGATGCTATAACTTTGACTTAATCATAATTATCATATTCTGGCTATATCATTATTTACATTTTTCACTCTAGAAATCTTTAAGAACTTTCCAATTGGCGAAGCAAACCATTCTGAAGTGTGTTTTCATTATTGTCTTCCTTCCGAGAACGGTATTCACCTGTATGTCCCTTCTAAGGTGAGACAGGCATGACAGTGGTTTGTATTCAGGTCAGGCACGTGTCTGCACGTCCTATCCGCTTTGTGCAGCTAGGCTATGAAGTGTCCCAGATACATATCTTTATAAGTACAGCCAGGCACATCCAGCTGCTTTAATCTTCTAATAAATACATTCTGTGGTCAAGGCCCATCCAGATGGCATTCAACATATTTGTGACATGCTCTGGGATTTAGGATATTAGTGCATACTATACTATGCCACTAAACATACCTCGTCAACTAGATTGCTTACATTCTCGATTTAGTGCATAAATCATTATGGACAGCTAGTTTATTGTTTTATTTGTTTGTAACTGTTGTTTCATTGGCTGCTTGTATATCATAGTATGTTTTACATACTATTCTTACATTATCCATGTATACGACTTGCCTCAATCCGGGCCTCAAACCTAACTCTCCATATAGTTACCCTTAACCCATTCCCGCTACGCATAGGCCTGAATGCCTGTCCTGGGTCCAACCCGACTGCTACATTTAGGTTCAACAGAGGTGTCGATAATCTGCATGATTGTACAAGCATAATTCTCATCACTTACTAAGTTTACAGGATAAACCCAGTATATCAAATTATTTGAAACCAATGAGCCGTATATGCATTATACAACTGAAACTCAAGAGATAGTGCTACACACTAATAGTAAAGGGGGTGGTACGTCTGGGAGGTGTTTACATGCCGAGTGCCTGTTTATATCAGAATGGGTACATAGATGGCAGGCTGGGGAGGCCGTGCTTTGATCGTCGGTGATGGACAGTTCAGCAGCCAACATGTGTAAAAGGTACCTACAGAGAGGTGACTGAGCTGCCAGCTCCACAACAGCTGGGACCCTCCAGCAACATCATTGGACAAGCAGCAACCCATACTCACCCATGCAGTGTATGTGCATCGCAAAAAGTATTTTCCAAGACACTGACAATGTAGTTACAATGTACGCAGTGCACCATAGGTATCTGGTCACTAGCAGTTTAATAAGTCTATTTACACCACATTTGGCTGAGGCAGAAACACAGCCTGACTGTATATTACAAACAGGGCTGTATGTAGATGCAGTCCATCGTATTATAAGCCTTGGACAATGGTTGTTATCTCTTGCCACCCTTGGCTGGTGCCTTGGACAATTACCCTGTGCTTGGCTTATAATAACTGTACAGCCACTCACTATCCATTCCATTATCTACCATATGTATATGTATATGTATATATTATATATGTATATATATATATATATATATATATATATATATATATATATATATATATACACATATCGCCTGGGGCCATCCCCACCATAACCTCCATCATTCCACTTCTACCTGATCAACTATGGAAATCCAAGGCACTACTTCCAGATGCATACCCACGGTTACACCCAGTAAAGAGTCAGTGATGAGTAACCACGGTACTGCTCACTGCAGCAGTACGACAGGCACCCACCAGCAGTGCAGCTGGACGCAGCAGTATTTGGACACACCTCAGGGGTATGAAAGTACATTTTTTTGCCATAAAACGATTTGTTTATTGATTTTTTATATCATTTTGTGAATACGCATTTTTATATCATACAAAATGTGACAACAAATGTTATATGTGTAAAAGTTCAGGTGTCATCCATTATTGTCATACTCTCCACATGTTTATCCTGTGTTTTTTTTTACAATAAAATCACTTAAAAACCAAAAGAATATAGCCCTGTGTAAACCCATCCTGACTAGCTGGACTAGTCTAACCTCAGACTATCAGCAGGAACCAAGAAAACCTGACGCTTATCAGACCCTTACTAGAACTACCTATGGCTATGAGTGGCAGTGTGGACGATTACCTATTGCTACTCACCTGGCTTCATCCAGTCTGTCACGGATGTTTCAAGTAACAGTTTCCGCCTTTCCTATAACTACCACTTACCTAGGTCGCTCATACTGAGACACTGGTGAACATTAGGGGGAGCCAAAGTGATGAGAACTACCATGGAAATAGCCATCATTATACCCCCACTGCCACCCAATTACAGAACCTACTCATCACCAATAGCCGCCCAATCATAGAGCCCATTTGTCACTCACAGCCACATATAAACTCTACCTATCACTCACTGCCACCCACCTACAGAATGCACCTATTGCTCACCACCATATAATCATTAAATACATTTACCACCCACTGCCACCCACTTCCAGAAATCACTCACCACTCACAGCAACTCACAGTAACTCACCCCCAATTATAGAACTCATATACCATCTACTGCCACCCACCTTCAGAACCAATAGATCACCACCTATTACATAACCCATTGCCCACAACCACCCAATCATAAAATCATAGGTATGGGTGGTATTTATTATCACCTACAGCCATGCACCTATCGCTCACTGCCACCCACTTTCACTCACTGCCACCCACCTGAAGAACCCATCTATCACTCATTGCCACCCGCCTACAGAGCCAATCTATCACGCACTGCCACCCACTTACAGAATGTGTGAGCAGCCAAGCAGAAAGGATAGTCCATGCGGGATTAGTTCCGATTTTTGTCACCAGGGGGGCGCCACCATGGCCTTAAATGAAAGAAATAGAGTAAAAATTGCTCTAGGGTACTTTTTTCTGTTGAAAAAAATAAGAATATACAAAACATTCCATTTCTGGCGGAAAGCCCCTATATTTGGAATGTAAAAAGAACGTTTTAAGGCCTAAATGGGTGTCCTTGTTGATATGTGTTGCCATGGAAACATAATTTTCATTCCAAATAGAAAAATTTAAGTTTGCTCTTGACAGAATGATTCATGGGCGTTACTATGGTCAAAACAGAATGAAATTATCATTCCTAGGTCAAATTTTATGATGAAAAGAATGAAAATGTATGATATATTTCTCATTATCATCATTATGCTAATAAGATAGGGATATCTTGGGAAATATGAGACTTAGAGCTTATTGGGCTTTTTGATAGGGCAATGCCCTCACATATTCATGAAGCCATTCCTCAAAAACTAGAATTGATATCTTCAAGTGTAATATATCACTGGAAAGCTTATGACATCAATTTTAAAGTTGACATTTTCCTTGGAGTATCCTTTTCCCTTGCCTCTACACATGTATCTATCAAACACAGCCACCCAATTATAATAGGCACGGATCACCCACTTACATATGCGAAGTATCACCCTCAGCCACCCACTAAATGATGGCAACGTATTATTTGGTCTAGAACCATCTCAACGGATATGGATATCAAATGAACCCAGTTCAAAAGAAACCAGCACCATCGATACACATAGCCCCTATTAACTACTCCCATCTAGATATACCTAACTCCTGACCGAACCAATTGTTTGCTATAGCATTATTCTAACCGCGTCAGGAGTTCAGCAGGGTATGGATACAATGATACATCATGTAATATCCTGTCTGAGTGCTGGGCTTGAACTCAGCACAGAGCAGCCCTGATACTAGAGATACATGTAGCTTCATCAAACACAGGTGCTTCTGATTGATTTTATAACCGCCATTATACAATTTCTGTATAGGTTTCCTAAAATACTGCGCACCACACTGCTATTGACGTCTATCTAGATGGCCTTAGTTACATTCACCCTTGGGTATATATACAGGGGTCGGGGAGTCTTGTGTAGGGTGCAGTTACGATACGGAAATTCTAAATGTATTTGCAATGGTCTGTAATCGTAAATTGTAATCTCTGACTAACTGATTAATTGTCTGTCCCTGTCTGTCTGTCAGTACATGTATGTTTGTATTACATACATGTCTGGGTTCGTAGTGTAGCCTCCAGGCTACATGTACCTACATGCATGTAGGACATAGGCCAACATCAGACCTCAGAGGGTGTTTCAGGTTCTACATGTTCAAAATGTTTAGGGTAAGGTACGTCGGATTTTCCCAGAGTAGCGGTGTGCTAACTGGTAAATCATACCGTTGACCCAACGGACATCTTGATAGTATAAACTATAGCGTTAAATTCTTACCTTTTCAAACCTTTTCCAAAATGTCATTAGTCGGGCCTATGTTGCTGGGTACACTGTTAGAAGCTAATGTAGCTGGGCAGTAGAATCTACTGAATTTATAGTATATACGACGGCATTAGTGTACATGGGCAGTAGAATCTAGTGCAGTTCTACAGTATCTACTACGGTATTGGTATACCCATGGACAGTAGAATATACTGTTGGCTTGCAATATAAAAGGACGTGTTTTTGGTTCCACTATTTACAGTGTAGGTTGCATACACTATAGCTCGTTGGGGGGGGGGGGGTGAGAGGTCACCATTTCATAAAAGGGGGAAGTTGGTGGATTTGAATTAGTGACGCGCGGGATTTTCTTTTGCTACAAAGGGGTGGATAATTTTGCCCATCCCCTCTTCTGAAGGACGTTACTCGAACCTTGGGCCTAGAGACCATGCACTCCTCTATATTTAGCATGACCTTAGACTCATGTCACATAGGTAGGTGGTAGAAGAATGTCAGAGATGAGCGGTGGGCACCAGTGACCAGGGTCGGAGGTTGGATCCAGGCCGGGGATCCAGGTGGGGTGGGGAGCGATGCTGAAGGGGTGGCAGGGGTGGTTGACACGCCCCCTCCCTCTCTTCCTCCTCCAACCACCCACCCCGACTTCCTCACATACAGTTGGAAATTTCCAGGCACAGGACCAGTGCAGAAAAGCTAACCCCCTGACCATAGTATTCCAGGACTGGACCATGCGTCACATGAATATGGATATACACTAATTCAATCAAGCTACTGCCTCGGGTTGAATGGACCTTAGGCACAATAGTTGACTACATCGCATTATGGTCACAATAAAACCCATATATTAATCCATGGACCATGGCATTACATTCGTAGTCAGCGCCTGGGTGGGGTGTAGTGTCCATAATTATCATACCAGTACATGTATTTAGTTATACATGTAATAAGATAAGTACCAGTGATAATATTATCACCCAAGCAGCCTACTCCTCCTAGTACTATAGGGCTGCCTCAGCCTGAGGGAGGGCAGGCTTTAGCTGCTCCCACACCGACACAGCCCCTCCCCACTCCTCCTGCCACAGTCTGTGATGATTCATTCACTCCCAGTGAGCCGCCGCTCAGGCCCGACTCACCGGCAGAACACATAAAGAAAACTGGCACACCTACCCTTTGTTCCGGGCACTCAATCCCATCCAATGTTTTAAATCCAAAACTGTGCAGAATGCGCTTTGGCCCCTATGGCCGTGGTTGGCCCACCCAGTACCGTATAGTCCACAGTGGCCGACGTCTCGGACGCTCTCAGTATGTCGACAAGCTCTGCGGCGCGTGGCTCAGGACAACCGGAAGTACACAGCCGTCTCTGGTTCCGCGGGTCACCGCTAGGGAGGAACGCAGGTAGGAGCAACTGTGGAGCAGGTGCGAACCTAGCGGGCCTGCGTGGAAGTACAAATAATGTATTGCATGGAGAAGAATCTGGGAAATCTAGAGAATTATGTCTTTTGCTGACTAATTTACAATGATATAGCAGATTGTGAGGAAATGCTTAAATGTAAGCATCTGGCCTAGCAGTATACATGAGGTAGGGTGGCCGGAGGCGCTAGCTGGTAGCTCAATCTATATCTGATCCTATGTTAAGTGGCACTTTTATGATAGCCTCTCATTTTGGCTAGGGAGTAGATAAAGGCTTCTAGTAAATTGGAATATCAAGATATTGAATGGGTCAATCCTACATGAGCGGGAATAAGTACAATAAATTGTATTACATATGGTAATCAAGGGGCAATGTTGACAGACTTTCACATTTCGAGCCTGTTCTGATCTCTATAAGTGAGTGATTCTCCCAGCTGTCAGTTGGGAGAATTAACACTGAGCGAAGGCAAATTCATATATCAATCCAATTCTTTTTTTTGTCATAATAGTATTGAACGCAGGTACACACCACTATGCTTTACGCTGTGTAGATAACATTATTTTCATGGTAGATAGAGCACTTAAAATTACAGTTTTGTAAACTTAGATTTGTATAGAAATTATAAATTGGCAATTTTTGGCAAATTACCACAGAAAGATCTTAATTGACTTAATATGATACATTTTGAATGGAAATGATAGGCTCCAGCGTCAGCCAGCGTCAGCCTATCTGCAGGGGGTCATATGGGGGTCTGAGACCCCAATCTCAAGTATTAACTTCATATTATGACACTAGAGGGCCTCTCGTTCATTGGGTTATAGAGGGATCCATTCTGAGTGAAGGGTAGAAATAAGTACTTACATTACACATTGGTGTCAGCAGGGGACTGTAAGAGAGATTTCATCCCAATGCATGTACTATGTACAAGTCTTCAGACCTGTCAGAAAGGTTCGAGGGGTGAGGTATATGTAATTAGATACAATTAGTTACTTAGTTACTGTATCGACAGAACAATGATAATTTGTAAAATGTGAATATTGAGGCTTTCTATACATATATGATACATATGTTACAGATTCGTTTGAAAAAATCTTCCGGCCACCCTACATGAGGTGAAAAGGAACGAATCTAAATAGGCCGCACTTTATAAGAGGTCAGAAATGCTCAAATTCACCTTCCACAAAAATGTAATGCAATCAATTCTTTTCCATTCATTTAGATATTTCAATTTGATGCCCTTTCTTTCCATTCTCCCGCCGATTTATAAGGGTAATACCTTTACCACAAAACAATGATACAATGTACGCCATTTTAAGAGGTCTGTACGCGGATACTTTGCTATGGTGGACCTTTATTTAAAAATTAAGCGTTTAGAAATATTATAATAATAATACTAATCTTTTATTGACGTGAGCACAATACTGTACAATACTAGCGCGTAGCCAGCAGGCCAATGTCCATGTAAAGACAAAAATATGTGGGATAACACAGAAAACTAATTTTGGTATGTACAGGTACCCCGTGGGTCACAGGCTTAAACAGAGTGTTGTAGTAGAGATGGTTCCACGATAATCACCAGGCCTATAGTAGAGCCATCTATTGCCTGCTGTATACACTACTTGTATGTAGTGTTTTGTCCCAGGGCACCTTTATTCCCGTGCCACAAGCGTGTCAGGCCTTTACCCTGATACTACCAACCCTAGATACCGACCATCTCTAACACAATACTCTGCTCAAGCCTGTGCCGTGGGTTTTGCGAGACACACCAGGACATGAAGGGCCCTCTAGTGCAGGTTTTGTACACTAAAAACATAGGTTAGTTCCCCCTCTACGTCCAGATGGCGGTACTGGCGAATCGTGGCACCGTCGTCAATGGTATTGCTTGTACTGGTACATGTATCTAGTACATTGTACTACAAATACAATACTAGCATCCAAAGCGTGTAAGGTTGACAAAATAAGGTGATAGCACTGTTGGTTGGATTGGGTGGTACATGTTCCAATGGTGACGACGTTGGCCGAATTTATGAGGTTAGATATCACACCAATGCCCATTTACCGACACAATGGTTCTTTGCATCTCAAACTACGCGGTTACCACGTTATAAGATGGACATACATTTGTTCCGCTATACAGCAGCCCTGGTACACTAGCATCGTTGTATACTCAGTCGTGAAATGAGTAATAACAGCCCATTGACTACTGAGAGCTACAAGAGAAATCCATTGCCCAAAATGGCTGGATGCTATATTATTATATGCTTATAGAGAAGTACAGAATATTCCCCCCTCGCCATGCAAGTACACTTTAATACAAGTGTGAAATGTCTATCCCAGCTATGGCTAATTGTAGAGAGATCTCAGTATCCCATGCAGGGTTTACAGTTGATAAGTATTGACCATGCTCCAGATTTAGATATATGACAATGGCCTTAGTTATGTGGATTGAAATAAAAGCAAAGATTAAAGAACCCTGCGCATCTTGGGTTGGTTCTTTATTGACTTTTTTCTGTGACAATATTCATGAAGAGCAAAAAAACAGCGAAACTCACACTCAAAGCACATATTATATAGAAATAGTTTGGAGCTGTGTCTGTCCTAATTGGCTGCACTCTTCACTAAAAACTAATACTTTCCACACTAAGTATTGTCCAAAGATTAATGGCCAGTGGGTATGTGCACTGGTAAACGGGGCATCAAATAAATGCTTGGTTCTAATACAATGGATTTGATGTTAGATTTGTTTCATAGGGCAAAATGAACTATGGAAATACCTGTATCCCAAAATGTGGCACTGCAAAGTCACTATGTTATTATTATATAACAAGAGGAGTATTTAGTTTCACAGTATAAATGTGATACAATATAGGACATAATATGCCTGTAGAGAGAATGCATTCGGTGTAGTGCAGCCAACAGTAGGGACAGCACAAAAAAAATTAAGCCATGCAAAAAAAAATTATTCTCCTGATATATGTTGCTCCATGTTATAAGCTTTCCGGATCATTTTTATTTTTGTTTCTAAGTTGATTAGAAGCTGAGAAAAATGTATTTGAAATGTTGGAGCACTATAGGTTATAGTAGATCTCCTATCTGAAACTGTGATTTGGGACTTGCTCTCTGCTTACAGGTGGATTATCATACTTTAGGGTGTTTTATCACATTTAGTGATGCCCAAGGTGGTAAAGTACATTTGAATAGATAGGTAGAGTACACAGTGCAAGAAGGTATATGGACCATGTGGGTGAAATGGGATACCTTGAGGAATAACACACTGGAGAAGGCATTACAGCTTCACATTGGTTAAGGGAAATGCTTATTGGGAACATTTGGAAGAGATATAGGGACACTGCTGTAAGGATGAACTAGCCAATAAGTTAGATAGGAGACCTAGGGGTGATGATTAGCCTAAATAGAGGTTAGCTGAGGCACCCTGGAGGAGGGATTGTGTACCATAATGAGGCATCTTGGAAAAGGGATTGTGCAGCTTAAATGCATGGTTTTACATCGTAGTGGGGGGTTAGGGTATCATATGGCTATGATGGGGCACCCAGAAGGAAGAATACTTAAACAAAGAGGTATGGTGGGAGACCCTGGAGGAGGGATGAGCACAATAGGGAATGGATCTGACACCCTAGAGGAACAATTGGGTAACATAAGTTTTGGATTTGACATGCTATGGAAGGGACAAGTCACCATAGAGCCTAGTACAGACACCCTGGAGCAGTTACTGAGAACTGGTGAGAGACCCTGGAGGAGGGGTGAGCACAATAGGAAATGGATTTGACACCTAGGAGAAAGAAATAGGTTACATAAGATTTAGATGGGACATGCTATAGAAGGGACAAGTCATGATAGAAATTAGCAGGGACACCCTGGAGGAGGTATTAGGTTACATAATGATGTGGTCGAACACCTGAGAGAAAGAACAGGGCACCATATGTGTGTGGTGGGACACCATAGAGAAATAATGCATTCCATACAAAGTGGATGGGACACTCTCCCCACATCGGCCCACAGTGTCCAACATCCCTCCTCTGGTACCCCATCTCTCCTCCAGGGTCCCAGAGGTCTCCTCAAGTGCCCCCCTGCACCCCTCCTTCAGGGTCCCCTACCCCTCCTCCATTTTCTCCCCAGTCTTCATATATATTATGTCCCCTGACCCTCCATATATAGCTATAGATAGCTAACCAGACACCAACATTTATATGTCTCGGGCCTTCAGGGGCCTCCACCAAAAAACGTAAAAATGAGAAATATGCAATCACAATTGATGTAGAATTACCCCTGTGGTGCGGATAATTTTGGATATTCATTATTTGATATCAATTTGCCCTATTTAAGTGGCATAATCATGTAATTAAATCACATTAGCCAGATCACTACCTTTGTTGCTGTCAAAGGTGGTGTCCTCTTATTGGCCATTACTTTCCCTTTCAAATGAGCTATATAAAATGATTCAACTCCCAATATTTACTTCATAATGAATCCCAGAGTGAAGGGGTCTCCAGAGTACCTGTGGACTCCCTCTGCAAGGCTCTGGTGAGACTCACTTCAGGGCGCCACCTAGTGCAATACACGGTCCCTACCAACAGTACCCAACGTCATGACCGATAGTGTGGATTAATGACACCAGGTGGCTCACACCTGTGATACCAACATCTACTTCCAACCCTTCTCCACAGGTGGCAGCAGTGGACGCTAGGAGCAGCCACACTGAAGCAGAAGCTGACTTACTTTCGTTCCCAAATCCTTCCGAAGGAAGGCTCTGGGGACAGCCAAATGACCTTGAACTTTGGATTTTGCTGGGTCTGGGCAACCCCTGCTGGTAGGCTGGAACCAGCGAGCAGGAACAGGAAATGGAATCAGAATGTATGATGGTAGTTTTAGGTAGATCTACCATCAGCCTTTCTGGTTCCATTTCCTGTTCATGTTCGCTGGTTCCAAGCTACCAGCAGGGGTTGCCCAGACCCAGCAAAATCCCAACATTTTGCAGTTACCAGAGCCTTCCTTCGGAAGGATTTGGGAACGAGCGTAAAGCTGACTGAGGAGTTTCCTCTTCGGAGAGGTTCAAACCCGGGGGTTCAAATCTGGAGAGGAACCGTAGCTAACTGTATGCATACATGCAGCAAGCAAACCTGTCAATTATAACTTGGGTCCTCACTACCTTACTCTAGTGACAGGTGTGTGAATAGGTTGGGCTTTGGCTATCATCTAAGTTTATGCCATGTACTACAGTAGGATGGTCTGACTTCACCAACAATCAAATTGAATCCTAAGTATACATATTGTGAAAAAAAGAGGGCTAACTGTTGACTAGGAGATAAGGGTCTGTGATGCATAGAAAAGTCGTCTTTCTTGCAACCATTATTCAGTGTTATACAACCATATATATATATATGTGTACAGGCAAGGGGAAAGGGATATCCAACGAAAATGTCAACTTTAAAATTGATATCATAAGCTTTCCAGTGATATATTACACAAGAAGATATCATTTCTAGTTTTTGAGAAATGACTATATGAATATGGGTGGGCATGGCTATATCCAAAACCCCAATAAGCTCTAAGTCCAATAGTTTCCTAGATATCTCTATCTAATTAGCATAATTAGAATAATTAGAAAATGATCATACATTTTTATCCTATCGGCCATAGATTTTGATCTACAGATGATAATTCTATTCTGTTTTGACCATAGTAATCCTCGTGAATCATTCTATCAATGGGCTACTTTATTTTCTTTATTTGGAACGAAAATCACGTTTCCATGGCAACACATATCAACAAAGACAAGCATTTAAGGCTCTAAAACGTTCTTTTTACATTCCAAATATGGAAGCTTTTCACTAAAAATGGATTGTTTTGTATAGAAGTACTGAATTCTCCAGAAAAAAGTACCAAAAAGGAAATATTAGCCTGTTTCTTCCATTTTAGGCCATGGTGGAGCCCCCTGGTGGTTAAAAATGGTACTAATCCCGCGGGGATACCCCTTTCTGCTTGCCTGCTCACATATATATATATATATATATATATATATATATATATATATATATATATATATATATATATATATATACGATCATAGCCGAGCTCACCTCTCACACCATGGGTATTGTATAGTAACCGTTACACCACAGAACCACACACACAGAAAAAATCCAGAGTCGGCAAACCTGGCACTGCCTTGTCAATTTGACAAGGAGAGGGGCTGGCAAGCAAAACTCTTCAGTAAGAAGACCCATCTAGAGCTACCTGGCATATGCCAGCCCTAAACTTGTCTAGAAGTGATTCACCATTCTCCCTGTAGGTGGAAACTACCTAGCATAAATATGTACCCTTGGGAACAAATTGGTTAATTCCTATGTTGATATAATACTGAGTATTACAATACATATATGTTAATATGGAGGATTATGTGAAGTATCTAGGGAAAAAGTAAGATAATGTAAAGAATGCATACTTTTGACAACATTTAAAAAATAGAGCACATGTGTAGAAGGAAGACACCTCTTTTGTGTCTTTCACCAGGGCACAAGTAGGTGCATGCACCTTATATTGGTATTATACACACAAGCCTACAGTCAATTGCTGGACAGTAGCCTATTCTCAGTAAAGACTTAGTGATTCATTATGTGAATCCTTGGTGGCACTAGTGTATTAAATATCACTTCTATATGTGGTTGTGTATTTAAACAAATTGATAAAATAATCTTGTCATCTGGGACCAGACCAAACTCATACATTTGAAACCCTAGACATACCACTCTTATGCAATGATGAGCCCCAGCTGTGGCTAATCTAGGCCTGCATCTTAGTTTGACGACCTTGACAAGTCTAGGGTTGTCTTGTGGGATGGTAACCTGGTAGGTTGTCAATTTAACGAGTTGAAGCTAGTTGATTCTATGCTGTTCACCTAGAAGACCCTAGGGTCGTCTTGTAAGACGACCTTATGGACTCCAGAGTTTTTCAGTGTACTCCCATGAACGTATTTGAGAGGATGGAAGAGAAGAGGGAATAAACCCCTAACACTTATGGGGCTATGTTCTTCGGAGTGTGGGGAAGAGGAGGGGCAAATGGACACCTTGTGCAGGTGACCAACACAGTGCACTACGTGCAGGGGGATCAAACGGTACCTGCCAATAACCCCCCCCCCCCCACCATCAACCCACCACCTCTCCTCCATTCACCCCCCCCCCTCCCCCTCCATTCCCCAGCCACCTAACACGATGTGTGTTAACGGAGAGGGCCGCATGGACGATGGTGGGGATTTGTACGTCCAATATAGCAGAGGGCAGATTCTGCTTGCAGATTGACCGCTAGGGGTCAGTAAGGGTCAGGGTGGGGTCAATCGTGCAGGGGGTTCCTTTTTGGAAAGGGTCAGTTTGGTCAATAGAGGACCTAAGCCCCACAGTCCGGTCCAGCCACACAGAAAGGTGATGAGGGGCGCGTCCTGGTGCCGGTGTCCAGTTAGCGTCTTTCATACGGGTCCCCGGTCCGGCCTGACCTCGGCGACCTCTGTCGGGCGCCGGGTCAATCAAACAAACGGAAGCAGACGACATTTCAGCAAACACCTGTTGTGCGCATGCGCGACGCTCGCCGCCTAAACCCGCCCTCTAGCGTGCGCGTTAGCAACCTCTGTGAGGTATACATACAACAATGTAAAAGCCATGACGGGCGCCACCGATTAACGAGAGCCAACTTCAAAGAAGTATAAAGGTATTTTGTCTCAAGGCGGTCAGGTAAAAATGATGAGACGTGTGGTGTTGACTTACCCAGTCAGCCATAGAGGTGCCTGAGGGGACAACGGACTCATCAGATGGTTCTTGAATTTACCAAAGCAGGAAAGATTAATTCTTGTGTCTGAGGAAGATTTCACAGACTAGAGACGAACTCCTTGTCGGCGAAGGGGCCCATGGGCAAAATGAATTAGATTTCACTTTGTGTGGGAAGATTTTAATTTTAATTCCGTTGTGGACGCCGCTCGGTAGCTTCTTTTTTTTCTGGTTAGAATGTGTGCCTTTCCAATCTAACATCTGTACGATTGTGGTCAGTCTTTCACCAGGGCTCAGCCAAAATTACATTTGAAATATCTAAATTGTTAGGGTGTAGAAACCGATTGAATTAAAAGGCAAATGATGCAGCTATATTAACGATTGTCACGTGTATAAAACTATAATACATAATATGACGAATTTTTCTTACATATATACGTTTAATCATTAAATTCCATCGATTGAAGATGTTTTTCTTACCAAACTAGATCTACATCTTTGTTAAAGATGCAATTCCACAGAACACCTAGGGATACGTCGCAGGAGAAAAAACGCCCAGACAGATATCCAGAACCTGAATAAGTCTACAGTGTAAAATGGATAGTCTCCATCTGCCCTGTCTGGATCCTACCCCCCTCCCCTCATGTATGTAGCCCTACCTTATGTCCCTTTGGTTTAGAGCGGCAGGTATCTACCAGAAAATGCTTACATCATCCCGGACACTTTGTTCATCCAGTTCAGGTGGAGATGTGTACCACAGGACGCCTGACCTGGTTTGCATCATCCAGGTTTCTTTTTCAGCTTTAGCGTGATGTTAGAGAGAAAGTTATAGAACATGGGTTGGGAGATGGGAGTGGGGTGGTCTGGTTGGGTAAGGAGAGCCGGGGTAAGGGGGGGGGGGGGAGTAAGCGGGGGGGGGGGGGGGGTCTTGCACATAGGTCAATGACTATAGATGCTTTGCAATTTTGTTATCATGATTTCGGAAATTCTTTCTGCAACCATTATGATTATCTTACGCATCCTAGTCCCAGATATTTGTTTTAATAATAAAGTTTTTTGACTGATCCACTACAGAAGCTGTGATGATAGATACAATCACTTGAGGTGGTCTTTGTGTATGGGGTTACTACATGTATAATGAGATCAATGTTATTGAGATGTTAAGATGAGTATTGACAAATGTGTACAGGCAAGGGAAAAGGGTACTCCGAGGAAAAAGCCAACTTTAAAATTGATGTCATAAGCTTTCTAATGATGCATTACATTAGAATATATCAATTATAGTTTTTGAGAAACAGTTTCACGGATATGTGTGGGTATTGCCGCATCCAAAATCTAAATAAGCTCTAAGGCTTATATTTTCCAAGATATCCCTATCTAATTAGCATAATTATGATGATTAGAAATTTATCATACTTTTTCTATCTTTAGGTCATAAGATTTGATCTAGGAATGATAATTTTATTCTGTTTTGACCAGAGCAATCCTCACGAATCATTCTATCAAAAAGCATCTTTATTTTTTCTATTTGGAATACAAATCTTGTTTCCATGGCAACACAAATCAACAAAGGCACCCATTTTGCCTTTAAAACGTTCTTTTTGCATTCCAAATATAGAAGCTTTTCACCAAAAATGGAATGTTTTGTGTAATCCTATTGAATTCCTCAGAAAAAAGTACTCTAAGGCAGATTCTAGCATTTTCCTTTCATTTAAGGCCATAGTGGCGCCCCCTGGTGGCTAAAATCGGAACTAATCCCGCAGGGACCATCCTTTCTGCTTGCCTGCTCACAAATATGAAATGATGAATAAACAGGATGTGCAAGGCACTGGGATAGTCTTGATTTACCGTTTGGAGATGAAAAGACATATACTAGTATGCATTTAGCCGTTACATTAAAAAACACACAATTGCTTTGGAATTAGCCTTTACCAGCTTGTTTTGTGTGCTTGATAATACCGTTCATCATAAACAGACAAATCAAACACTAATAATATATACAAAAGATTCAGTATCTAAAAGGCAAAATGATAATACACATACAAAAAAGAAAAGAAAAGAACCGTTGACATATATACATATATCATGATAACACGATAGCCCGGTCCCTGAGATGGGACCAATTTGTTTAGGCTAATCTGACTAAAACGTCGGTTGACCTGTTTTTGAAATATGACTGCTAATCTTACAGAATTTGGTAACTAGCTAATTGTTAATTGACATTAGTAATTATATGTAATGTAATTATACCTCAAGAGAGCAAAAGTTATATTGGGTGTGACCAATTGCCACACTCCCATAGTTATGTAAGGATAGGTCCTAGTTTATGCCAGTTGCATTTACCACATTTAGATCTTTGACAGGATTCAATCATGGAATATCAATATTAATTAGACTAGAAGGATCTCCAACATCCCTCTTACCCTCATCTTCTTCATACACTTCACTTCCACTGTCATCGCCAGGCCTATCGCTTAAAATTGGTGTGCAGGTCTACAATTTGTCTTTTTTTTCGTCTTGAACTTTTCTTTTTGGTCCGTCTCCTGGTACCACCTGTCTAGGAGGTCCCACATCTTGGAGCCTCTGTAAAGAGGAGAGCGCTTAAAAAAGGCCTGTCTTGGTCGTTTGACATTGAAATGCTTCTTGCCACTGCTTCTTGTTGTTTTGATTTAGGTTCCCTTTTAAGTGGTTGCCATTTGCAGCACACTTGTACATATAGACAAGATGCAACTCCATTTTTCTCGACGGAGAGTGAAATGTAGACGGCACAATTACACTGTAGATAGTAAGTACATATATATACACAGTAAAATCGACTATAGTTTATGTGTGTCAGAATTTATTATAGCTTATGTAAAACCACAGTGTAACTTATATTGTGTACCTACACGAGGATTTCCAAACTACTGTAGAGTCTATAAAGTATACACCATGCTAAATAATGCAACCAACTACCGGGTATGTACAGTGCACCTCTCAAATTAAGGTAACACCTAAGGCTGGCTCATGGTGATACAGTTATATCAGAAATAACTCTAATTTACAGTACATGTATCCATATACCATATAATGCATGCCTTTGGACACCCTTGATTTTGATAGAAATGCCTTCAAATGATGTACTTCGCTAGCTTGTGATAACACCTTTATTGATTATCTTCTGCATTTGATAATTATGTACTTCACCTCCCTGGTACAGGGTATACTTGAAGAGTTTGGATGCAAAATTACATAAGCGCCATTCTAAAAATGTGGACACAAATCTGACAAAAATGAAGATTAGGGAAAGTGAAATATAATCCTCAAACAACCTTTTCAAGATTTACTATTTTTCATATCATTAGGACCTACTAAGTATACACTCTGTTACCAAAGTATGATAAATGACCCCAGGGTGTCTTTATAAAAAGCACTGTATGCTTCAATTTTGGGATGGAGATATGTCGTTTTGCATCCAAACTCTTCAGTTATACCCAGTAAATACATGTTATTAACAATGGTGCCATGAGTACCATGTGTATATCATTTACTGAACTGAAGAGAGGTATAGTTGATGCTGATCAGTGTTTGTAGGTGGTGTTCTGCTGTAGTGTAACTATATATAAGTACGTTACACATATACATATATATAGTGTCCCCAAAGTGGGTCAGCCCCTGAATCTACCTTTCAACTGAGACGAGTCGTATAAAGATGCATTTGCTATATATATTATACATATAGGGCCCCCCATTACTTCAGAAATTCTATAAAGGGTTCCATGTTTATTCTGATATAGAATACACAGAAGAAAGAATGACAAGGATGCATGTCCAATACACATGATTTTGGCATCAGAGTGTATCCTCCACAGGCCTTAATGATATGAAAGATTGTAAATTTTGTAAACAATAATTGTTTGAGGATTACATCTGACCATCCTTAACCCATATTTTTGTCAGTTTTTTGTCTCTTTTTCAAAAATGACGCTTCTGTCGTTTTGCATCCAAAGTCTTCAAATACATAGAATATTAATCTAAAGTATGAAATTTGTAGAACATAATCGGGTAATATCACTTTCATGTTTGGAAGCTTCTATGACTATAAACATAATATAAAAAGATTAATTGTAGAAACAATTGCATTGTGTTGTAGGGTCAAAACGTTTGTGCTGGCCTGTCATCCATTTGGTCTCACATGGGTTTGAACTGTAAATCACTGACACCGCAAAGACTATAAAGGGATGGAAGGACGTATCCTCGCCGACATATATGTCACATATTGCTGTTTATGATATCATTAAAACTGAAAACGTTGTATCATGAAGTCTTTAATCTCTTCCATCGCATGTAATTTCGCTATTATGCCATTTTTGTGGAATTCTTCAAAGACAACTGCAGGAAGCGCAAGCAGCCATCAAAACCACGATGAAAGAAACCAGTCTATATAGACTGCCCCTATTTTCAAAACCGTTGCTAATCAAATCTCTTATTAGCAAGTTTTACGGGGCATTTCTGCCAAAATTAGCTACAGTTTCTGGTCACGCTTCACAATTATCCGGTTCCGCCTTGGCGCCGTTGTTGTCCATAGCTGCGAGTTGCCCCAACTATGCCAGAACAAAGGGAGTGAAGTAAATGAGGTGGTCAATTAAGTTTTCTGAATAGCGCTGGACAGGTTTCCCTTCCGCAATGCCCAGCATGGCCCCTCTGGTGTACCAACACCCCGCACGCTCCGGCGGTGGGTTACACCTCCAGTGTATACACCCCCCATGGAGCCACCTCCACGGTGGTCAGTGATTAAGCGTTATTTGGGAACAAAACCAAAGTAGCCCGATTGTCATAGACTTGTAACACACAGAAAGGGAGTCGTCTGCTCCATGGTGTAGGCGGCGTCTCGCTAGGGGTCGCTGCCGAGTTACATCCCGGAGCTCTGTGGCTGTGATCGCCCTCTAGTGAGCGTCAATGACGTTACGTCAACCCGGGGTGCGGGGTGTGTGTGGACCCCGTGGCGGTAATGACGTACAATGACGTACCTGTACAAAGCTGACCTGTGCTCGTTACCTCGTTACCTGCACACGTAAAGTGGATCCCCGCCGCACGTGTCTTTGATCGCGCTGCTCTCCTGGTGGCGGAAATAATTGTATGGCTATAAGAAAGGGAGAGGCACCCATTGTGCCCCCTCCATCTACCCCCCTCCATCTACTCCCACCCCACCCCTCCCGTACCAAACACCTCCAGTGATTTCTCTGAAGGAGGGGAGTAGCGCATAGATATGTCAATGGAGGGAGCGATTTTAAAGACCTACAAAAACACTTGGCGTTCGATTCTGATGAACGCAATATCATACACACGTAGGGTAGATTCACCACTTTCGGACGCTCGTTGTCACTGCCAATGCAACCCTTTTGTCATTGTGTATAGACAAGGCCCTATTTCACCTACAATTGATTTTGTTATACATATGGATAGGGGAGAGTGCATACTTCATGACCCATGTATGATATAACGGTTTTAACATATTTTTCAGCTAAATATTGTCCCTCAAAACCTGAAAGTAGAAAGGCTGATTTCACCTGAAGTCGGACACTTTAGTTTTCTTTAATTTTTATAGGGAAGTTAAGGGTAGAACACCTAATTAACTGGACAGGAGTGATCCTATAGTCCCAGGGTGCAATACTGATTAAAGATATGTAAACTATTTCCATAGAACATATGGACTTAGCCACCTTGAACCTTACTTATGTCAGAGAAGTGTATATTCTCACTTTACAAAATGACAGATCAGTATACATATTTCTATTTTCATGATAGAATGCCAGATAAGATAAATCATATTTGATATTTATTGTATAAAAGTCATAAATCGGATTACTCCATCATCTATAGAATAATGAAACCCCATTAGAAATGGGTGTCCGACTTCAGGTGAAATTGGAGCACCTGTTTTAAAGTGTCTCATAAAGCTCATAAAGCTAGTTATCCCTAAGTATTTCTTATAATAAAATCCCGAATATGTATGCCTTTTTGCCTAGATCTTATATAGACGGTCTATGTATCAGCAATCATCACAAATGACATGATAGCAATGATGTCCGGAATGTGGTATCATAATAATCTAGATATTTCCCAACAGCCCCTCAATACAAAACAGGGTCACTTTGAGGTATTACACATGTAAATAATAGGGGTGGATACATGTTTTCACATTTATTGTGAAACATAATACTTGAATTCTATCTCCCTATTCACGAATATCCAAAAAATAACATGCATAGTCATGAAAATATAGGCCTAAATGTGTCCGACTCAAGGTGTGTGTGCGTCTTTAGGTGAATCTACCCTAGAATTCGTCTATCAGCGGCATGGTAAACCTTGAGATGTCCACCTCAATTTTGAAGTCACTCATGAATGATAAGCCCTGTCTTTGTGTATAACAGTACACTTTAATTGATACTCTTTCCAGCAGGAAAGACAACACCATCCGTAAATAACTAGATAATCAAGGTGGACATCTCAAGGTACGTGGTTACCTTTAGGTCGATCTACCTTACAACATAGCAGGACAACATCGTATGGACATCCTATATCCCACAACACCCCACCCCTACCAACCGATCCCTTTGCCCCCTCCAATATAGGTGTGTTTCTTAAACCTCTTTGTTACGTATACCATTTGATAGCGGAACCCCATGTACATTTTGTATATCGTTTTCTATGGATGGAATCCAATATTAAATGTAGAAAAATAGCTAGAGCACACAATGCAGTATATGGCTATTACATAATGGAGTGTATAACCACCCAGATGTCATGTCTTTATCATATACCGGTATGTATCATACCAGTATAGGCTGTATCATTATATAATTATACTACATACACACAAAAACAAAGCCAACTTTTTTTTTTAAATTTTGTATTATAATATTTTCAAAGAAGTTCACATCTTGCCAGGGAATTGACGAGAAGCCATACAAGTACATGTACAAACCAGTGGGCACTAACGTTAGCTCAACGTTGAGTTAACTTTGATTCAATGTTACGTGCCCACTGCGACATGTGTAGAGCAACAACTAAACATAAAGCGATACCCATTACAACTTTGAAAAAAAGGTCAACGTCTTAGATTGATGGACGTAAAATGCCTTGCACTAACACAACCTGGTATTTATAAAGACGGTATAATCATTATCAGTTTTACAATAACGGAAGATAATTTTATAGCTTTAGTGTTATAAACTTTAACGATGAACTGATAAAATCAGAAGACATTTGCATTATATAATTAATCAACATGGACAATTTCAAACACAATACAATGCACAGGGCGCGTGTAAAGGTTTAAAATATTGGACCTTTTTTTTCCAAAATAAAATTGAAAATTTGAACCTTGCCTGTAGTGTGCACGCATACTGCTACCTGCATGAATATAATCACAACTGGATTTGTTTTGTTATATGACCACGGGCAGGCGCCGGCCACACGCTATAGTCAAACAAAGGTGTTTTGAAGGCCTGCGTGCAGTATAGGCGGCATACAAGGGCGGGGTACCCCTTTCGCAGGCACGCGTGGCCCACAGCAGCCCAACCCCTACCCCAGGGTTGCCCTCCCCTCCCCCTTTTTCACTGTCATTTCTAGGAACAATCGTCAGCAAGGGGCATGTGTGAATGGGGCCATAGCACCTGGCTGCATTGCTAGGTACACCCCCACCCCAATGTCCTATATACACATCTCAGTGCTAAAGTCCGCCTACAGGACCTAGTCTAATGCAGGGTTCAGCCTATGTACACACACGACTTAAATGCATAAATCCCCCGTGTGATTGATGGACTGAGAGACGCATTTTGATACACCTCTCACTGAAAAGGTGTGGAAAAGAATGGGTTCAGATATGTGACCTTGATATGGATGAAAAGTGATGTAGCATTATTTGATGAAATATTATTGGCTTACCATTATCAGATTATGCTCCTATCTCCTAGGAATTGATTCAAAGATGAAGATATCAAATTGGTTTTCTTTGTTGTATATAATTGGTCATAACTGTGACGTTTTACATATTAGTAGTATAGTATGTATCGGAACGGGACTATAGTTAAGTACTGTTTATTACTCAATCGACATGCAGCCAATCAGAGGCCTCCATTTGGTCACGTGACCGGAAGTGACCTACTTAGGGGATTAGTGGTGACGTCACGTGACCTAGTTAGCCAATCAGAGGCCGCCATTGGGTCACGTGACCGGAAGTGACCTACTTAGGGGATTAGCGGTGCATTCTGGGTAACCCTGCAGCCAATCAGAGGCCTCCATTGGGTGACCGGAAGTGACCTACTTAGGGGATGGTGCATTCTGGGTAACCTACTGACCTACTTAGGGGACCGGAAGTGACGTCACATGACCTAATGGCCAACCGGAAGTGACCTCATTGAGGATCACGTGACCGGAAGTGACCTGATTGATCACGTGACCGGAAGAAGAAGAAGAAGAAGAAGAAGAAGAAGAAGAAGAAGAAGTGACGTCACGCGACTTAATGAAGAGATGAGCGTCTTTAAGGGGTCACGGGCTTTAAAATGTGATATCTTTTTTTTTTGGAGGAGGAGGCGAGTCTCTTATTTTTTTTTGGTAAACTAATAAAAAACACCACGATATAAGTTTTTTTTTCATTTTTTATTGTTTTACGAGCGACTGGAAGTGACTTATTGAACTAGTTAGAAGCGTTCTTTAGAGTGTATAAGGGGGAAGGAGGGGAAGGAGGGGAGGGGAGGGGGGGAGGGGGGCCCTTTTAACATGCATGGGGAGGGGGGCGCTTTTAGGATGCATGGGGCGAGTGGGGGAGGGGGGGAGGGGGGGGGGGAGGGGGGCACTCTAGGGGGGGGCACTCTAAGGGGCGCGTTTGTCTCTTTTAAGAAAGAAAAAGATTTTCAATCGAGAGACACGCTTCTTCCTCTCGAGAGGAAGAAGCGTGTCTCTTCGTGTTTTTTTTTTGTTTATCACGGGCTGCGATGAGGTGATCAGCTGCGACTGGAGGAAGTGACACTTTAAGAGATCGCGCGTCTTAATTGTTATGATATATATATATTTTTTTTTTATTTTATTTTTTTTTTTACTTACTAATAAAGAAGACGTATGAAAATAAAACACAACAATTCACATGTCCGTCGTTCTCGTTGTTTCTTGCTTGATAAAGTCAAGTAATATCGCGATGCCGAGGCCAAACTTTCCCATGTCCTCAGTCAACACTCGAAGGATTTCAAAAGGCGTACCGCCGGCGCCGTCAGCTTCATCTTGCCACATTTTCAACACTCGGAAGGCCCACTCAGCGGGACTTCCTCCGTATTCGCATTCTTCAGCGATCTTATCTAACCTCTCAGGCGACAATTTTAAATGGTCCCCCACCTCTTTCCACCTGCTACCCAGACGTCTGCCGAGGGTGCCCAAGTGCTTATGCATCGCGCGCGAGTCGGGGTTTTCGAAATCCAACCCCTGTCTGTGGAGAAGGGCCATCCACTGAGCCAACAGTTCCATGCGTCTAATGCGAGTGAAGACGCGACCGAGCTCGCCCCATCTATGACGATGCGGGGTTTCACCCCACCACACTCGGAACATCGCCGTACACAGCTCCTCCGGTGTCTTGACACTGCGCTCTACTAGAGCATCCATACGGGCGGCGCTGACTTTTAAGCTACTGCCCAACTCTCTCCAACAGCCGCTCAACTCTTTACCTAGTTGACGAAGCAAGGCGTCGCTATAGGCTAACCGCCGCTGTCCTACCTGTCGGGTCTCCCCATCATCGGTCTGCTGCCTCGCGCCGCGTCTCACGTCGTCAAGCCGCATTAACTTTTTTTCAGGCGCACCGGGCGGTGAAGGCGAGCTTGAAAGTGGAATAGCTTGAGCCATCTCGTCTCGTCTTGGCGGCGGCGGCAGCGGCGGCGGCGGCGGCGGCGGCGGTGGCGGCGGTGGTGGTGGTGGCGGTGGTGGTGGTAGTAGCCGTTACTGGGGTCAGAGGCGATATGTTTTTTTTCCAACAGAAATGAGAGCTTTTTATACAGAGGGCGTTTAATCCCATTTCCAACAGCGCTCCAGCTGTCTAGCGCCCTGTCCGCATGACGCTTTTTCAGCCGCTCCGCTCCTTAAGAGCTTAGATGACGAGGGGGTGTGGCATCGCTATCCGTGGAGACCAGCTGAAAACGGTGTTTTTTCCTCACTCATAGCCTTAATACCTCCTACCCCCTACCCGAGGACGTCTCCCTCCCTCTGACATTCATTGTAACAAACGTCAGAGGTCAGGTGAAAATCGGATTTTTTTTCATGCACAGCCTTAGGCAGCTGTCACCCCTCCCTATTGAACTAGCCGGCCGCCCGCCTGCCTGGCCGGCCCGGTCTACTCACCACGGCAGGAGGTGGCGATTTTTGTCTTACACTTAAGTCGCTCACCACATGCACACGCCTCTACTCACAGACAGACACGTTCGTCTTAGGGGGGTCCTGCTTCACGCCACACGCCTCCTGTAGTTTTTTTTTGTATACACACTGTAAGCTCATCACCGTTACCGTTAATCCTTTATACAGCTAACGCGCGCTGAATGGCTGAACAGGGTGGTAAGCGGCTTAGCTCACCACAGTGGATCCCTCAAAAAGGGATCCAGCTGAAAACGTCATACCTTGTGTCTTTGTGAATGGCCGCCGCCGGTCAGTCGACGGCAGGCAGCAACCGCTTAACCCTTTATACAGCTAATGCGCGTTGAATTGCTGAACAGGGTGGTAAGCGGCTTAGCTCATCATCACAGTCGATCTCTCAAAAGAGGGGGGGGAAAGGGATCCAGCTGAAAACGTCATGCCTTATGTCTTTTTGTTTCTCTTTGTGAATGGCCGCCGGCCAGCCGGCGGCAGCTGAACAGGGTCGGTAAGTAGCTTAGCTCTAGAAGCGAGAAGGCGTATATAAGGGGCTTGGAAACCTCCATTCACTCACTCATTCTTTTTTGCTGCTCTCTACAGTCACCACCATGAGCAAAAGACAACAGCTAGCGGCGTTCAAGAACAAGAAGACTACGCGGAACAGCGTTCGTTTAGCGTCAGTGCCTGCTCTTGCTACTGAACATGAGACTACCGCCGCAGCCGGTTGGTCTTATCACCCTCCTGCTGTAGCGAGCGCTCGCGGCAGTAGTAGTAGTAGTAGTAGCAGTAGCACTAGTAGTAGCAGTAGTAGTAGTAGTGGTAGTAGTACTAGTAGTACTACTGGTAGCAGTCGTCGTGCTAGCGACGTTGTTACACTCGCGACGGTACACGTTGCTGCTAAGCGCGCTGCCGCTGCTACCGCCGTCCCGCCTGCCGCTGCTGCTGCTGCTGCTGCTGCTGCTGCGCCTGCTACTGCTGCGCTTGCTACGGCTGCGCCTGCTGAGGCTGCTGCTGCGCCTGCTACTGTTGCGTCTGCTGCGGCTGCGCCTGCTGCGGCTGCTTCTGCTGCACCTGCTGCTACTGCTACTACTACTGACGACAACGCTCCTGGCACAGCGCAGTACTGGCAACCGGGTTTTTACCTCCCCACTACTGTTGATGACTTTGATGACCTGCCGCACGTTGCACAGCCCCTCTCCTCCACCACTACATCGACGGACGCCCTCGACGCCGCTCGCGCTGAGAGTTACAGCTATTCGGACACTCAGCCCCTGAACCGAGAAGAAGAGGAGGAGGAGGAGCAGCAACAGGGTGAGACAGAGAACGACGCTGACGACGAGGCGTACGAAGAACCCGAAGGGCAAGGGGTGAGCGGTACGTTTTTCGGCTTCCCTCTTCGACCTTTCGACCTCACTTCCTCCACTGCTAGCGCCCCCCCGTCCGGTCCGTGGCGACTGCCCTCACCGCCACCTTACGAGGGCGGCGGCGGCGCTTCATCTTCTACCGCTACACACAGCACGGACGGCGTGTGGCTGCGCTGTTCCAACAACGAGACCTCCGATACCACCAGCGCTGACGCTGCTCCTGCTATCGGTTCTGCTGCTGATTCAGCTCACGCTGATGGTGTTACTCATCCTGCGGGTGTGAAACGTTCTAAGGTGAGTTCCAGAACAACAAGGCCCACTAAGAAGAGAAAAATACAAGAAAAAGAAGGAGATGGACGAGAAGAAGCAGAGAAAACACTCGGGTTAGAGTTCTGCTTAGACGGAGCTTTGACGCTGGAGATCTGGGAGGACGTGGCTAGACTGTCTAGGAGGCCGCGCTACACAAAAGACGGCCAGGTGAAAGAGGCGTCTCTGACCAGAAGCAAGCGAGTGCACTTCACGGCCGACGCGCTGCGCGAGCTCATAGCACGCATCGCCGATATCCGCGCAGTGGTGCGCATACGCGACACAGCGGCCGCGCAAGGAAAACCTAATCACACCCCCTGGTTCGCAGTGCTGGATGAGGCGGGCGAAGTGTACGCAGCTGTGAGCTACTACAGCGGTAAGAACCTCGTCCACGTGCGCAAGTACGAAGGTCCTGACAAAAAACCCACACAGCAGGGGGTGACGCTGTCCGCCAGAGCGCTCAAAGAGTTGGATGACAAAACAGAGATCATTCTGAAATATCTCGGCATAGATTCGGAATGAGAGACGCTCAACGCTCACGCGCGCACACACACACAGCGTTTGACGTACGCTGTATGAGACAGACAGACAGACAGACAGACGGATACACAGACAGCAGACAGAAAGATAGTTACATAGACGACAGATTGATAGATGGCTAGATAGATAGATAGATAGTTAGACGGCTAAGTAGTTGGTAACCGAGTGAAAAAAAACATGACACAGTACGTATGCGAAAAGTGTTTCAAAATGTTTAAAAGAGCGTACAACCACGAGAGACACGTAGAAAATTGTAGAGTAGTAGCTAAGTTTTGCCCTCTATGCGGCGAAGGGGATTGCCGAAAGAGCGCTTGTCGACGCGAATCTCTGGACGGGGTGACCGTCCCTCCGCGCATATGTGCTGTACCGAACGGGGAGGAAACGTTCACGGCGAATTGGCCTGCGATACAAACGGGCGTCAGGATGCACGGGACTCGCGTGAGTGTAACAAACTTCAGGCTACCAACCGGCGAGTTGAGTGATGCTGTAGATACTATGCGTCGCATTCACTTGACACAAAGATTCAGATACAAAGTGGGTTTCTCGGTAGGCTTACTGTTACAACACAGAGAAGACAAGAGCAAACTGCGCTACTTCCACGCCTCCCAGAACAACGCAACTCTCATACAACCGCTCCCTACTGTAACTAATTCAGAAACTTTGGAAGAGCTCCTCTCAAAGATGCAAAACACCGTCGCTTGCGAGGAGGTACGGAAACTTTGCGACGCTGACACCAAGTGGCACGTTCTTTTTCCTACCAATTTGAACATCTGCGTTTACATGGGACCGGGGGAATTCCCCATAGGCGGTAGGATCACGCAGGCCGGTCGAGTTGGAAAGAGAAGCGGCGTGTTAGATTTTCCCAACAAGGACAACCTCTGCATCTTCCGCTGCATTTCCTTTCACTTATACAACACCAGCAAGCGCGCTTCAGATTTGTTACGTCAGTTCTGTCCCGCTGCCACACCTGAATCCTTTCCGGGTCTGAACATCCGCGACTTACCCGCGTTAGAGAACTTGTTTGACGTACAAATAGCGGTTTACACCGCGTCGCGTCAAGTGCCGGGGCGGAAGTTGAGAAGACGCGTTACTCTGATCAGACCGCCTTCCAGAACTGTGGCCGCCCGAGGTAAAGTCAACCTACACCTGACGGCGAAAGGCGGTTTGCACGTCTCTCTCGTCACGGACTTCAACGCGTACGCGGGCATATACGAATGTTGCAAGTGTAAGGCGGCGTTCACCACCGAGTTCTTGCTGAAGAGACACAGGAACCAGCTTTCCTCTTGCCGACAAGTCAAGTTGCGCTACGTAGGTGGCATCTACCAAAATTCGAGAACGATTTTCGAAGCGCTAGCAGACTTCTCCATTTTTCCCCCCGACGGACATTCCGGAATCTACCCTTACAAGATCGCCTTCGATTTCGAGGCTTTCTTCAGACCGTGCAAAGAACCGTCGACGGAGCACGTGTCCCTGCTGTGGGATCACGTCCCTTTGTCGGCTAGCGTCGCATCCGACTTTCCGGGGTGGGAGGGGCCCGTCTGCTTCGTCAGAGCGTCCGACGCAGATTCCGACCCCTTGTTGGACCGAGTTTTAAATCACATAAACGAGAACGCCAAAGCGATCGGGGAAGCTGTGCTAGAACTTTACCGACCGACGTTAGCGAAGTTAGATGCGGCGATAGGTGAAGCTCTCCTGCTGGAGGAGGCGACGTTCACCACCCCTTCTCCAGGCGGCTTCGCTGCGGCTCAGACCAGACACCCGTTAGTTCAACTGAAGAAGCGTCTTCTGAGATACATCCGTCAAGCTCCAGTGGTGGGCTTCAACTCGGGGCGTTACGACTTGAACCTGATCAAAATACGCCTTCACTCGTTCTTCGCCTCCGGAGACCGAAGAAACCAAGAATTCAGCGTCATAAAGAGAAGCAATCAATACTTGGCGGTTTACACACAGCACACGGTTTTCTTGGACGTAGTCAACTATTTGGCACCCGGTTACAACTACGCGACCTATTTGCGAGCTTTCACCAGGAACGAAGAGAAAGGTCACTTTCCTTACGAATGGATGACGTCTACCAGGAAACTGGCAAACAGAACGCTGCCGCCGAGATCGGCTTTCGACAGCGAGCTGACGGGCGTCAAAATGTCCGAATCCGACTACGCCGCATGTCAGAAAGTTTGGTCCGACGAGAAGATGCAAACTATGGAAGACTACTTGATCCACTACAACAACAAAGACGTGAAACCTTTCATAGAAGCTCTGAAAAATCACGCTAAATTTTTCCAAGATCGCGGCATCGACATGTTGAAAGACGGAGTTTCTCTCGCCGGTTTGACTTTACGCTTCCTCTTCCAAAACCTAGAAGACGCGTTCACAACGTTTCCCCAGTTCGACGCCGTCCTCCACGCTCTGATCAAAGAGAATCTAGTCGGCGGTCCTTCCATCATCTTCCATAGATTTCACGAGAAGGGCACCACGCGGATAAGGGAGCACAAGTACGGCGAAGAAGCGAGACCGTGCCAACACATCCTAGGACTAGACGCTAACTCACTGTACTTGCGCTGCATGAGCGAAGCGCACTGCACGGGCTATTACGCGGTGAGACGGCCCGAGACCGAGTTCAAGCCCGAAATCAGGCAAAGAAACTCTCACAGCGCTTTGGAGTGGTTACGCTTCGTAGAGCACGACCGCGACGTGAAACTGCGCCACGCTCTGAACGGCGGCGAGATGGCGGTAGGCTGTCGGAGAATTCGCGTGGACGGATTTCACGCGGCCTCTAATACGGTTTTCCAGTTTCACGGGTGTTGGTTCCACGCTCACGAGTGCATACCGTCGCACCGATATCAGTGCGCTTCACTGAGAGAGGAGAGACGCGACAGAACGACCAGAGTAAGCGCTTACTTGAAAGCGTTAGGTTACAAGCTGGTCGTCGTGTGGGAGTGCGAATGGCGAGAGATGAAGCGTCGAGATGAGCGGGTCAAGGCCTCCCAACAACGCTGGAAGGTTGACGCTTTGAAAGTGTCTCGAAACGCGATGAGCGAGAGCGACATCCTTTCCGCTGTGAAAGAGGAGAAAATGTTCGGTTTAGTTCAAGTGGACATCACTACGCCGCCTCACCTACGAGAGTACTTCGAAGAAATGACCCCCGTTTTCAAGAACGCGACCGTTTCAAAATCGGACATAGGCCCTCACATGTCAGACTTTGCGCAGGAAGAAAAGCTGTTGAGCACGCCTCAGAGATGTCTGATAGGGAGTTACCACGGAAAAAATATTCTCTTGGGAACGCCGCTTCTCAAGTGGTATTTAGAGCACGGTTTGATAGTCACCAAAGTGCAGCTGGTGGTAGAATACCTACCTAAACGCTCCTTTGCCGGTTTCGCGGACGAAGTGACGGCGGCGCGAAGACGTGGCGACGTGAACGAGAACGAGAAAATTCTGTCAGACTGTTACAAGTTAATGGGAAACGCTACGTACGGTAAAACAATCTGCAACAAAGAAAAACACACGGCGGTGAGATACACTGACAGTCGGAAGTTCGAACTATTGGCCAATTCGTGGCGCTTCAAAAAGGCGTCCGAGTTGACTTCCGATCTGTTTGAAGTCGAACTACAACCGAAAACGGTCAAGAACAACCTCCCTATTCAGATAGGGTTCATGGTATACCAGTACGCGAAGTTGAAAATGTTAGAGTTCACATACGACTTCTTGGATAGATTCGTCGATCGGCGCGATTATGCCCTTTGTCAAATGGACACCGACAGTCTTTACATGGCTCTCAGCGGTGCCACGTTGGATGACCTAGTGAAACCTCGCCTGAGAGAGACGTACTTCAGAGAGAAACGAAAGTGGCTTCCGACAGCGGTGTGCGACGAGCACTTAGAGCTTTTCGTGAAGACAAAAACGGAAAGAGTGCGAGAATGGTGTGCGCCGCCCGGCGGATGTTGTGAGAGACGGTACCTTCACGATCTGAGAACTTCGGGGCTCATGAAAGCGGAGTGGGAAGGTGACGGGATCCTAAGTCTCAACCCTAAGACTTACATTTGCTACGATCGAGTCAGCGACACCGGTGAAAGAAAATCCAAAAAATGGAGTGCAAAAGGCGTACAGAAGAAACAAAACCCCCAGGAACCAGACGCCTTCTTGGATGTTCTTCGCCAACGAAAAACTCTCATTGCTGTAAATAGAAATTTCAAAGTGGTGCGAAACAAAATGGTCACCTACACCATAGAGAAAGACGGCGTGCGCTACTTGTATTATAAGCGTCGCGTGCATTCTGACGGTGTGACAACGAGTCCTTTAGAGATATGAAAAAAAAAAAATAAATAAAAAAAAAATAAGCGTGTGCATCTTTTCAAAAATAGAGTGTTTATCAAGATTGAAAAAAAAATAAATAAAAAAAAATTAAAAGAAAATATTGTTGTGTTTTTATTATCATACGGCTTCTTTTACTAGTAAGTCGCGCAGTCTCTTAAAGCGTCACTCATGTGACGACGTCGCTTCCAGTCACGGGATCCTAAACAAAAAAAAAAACTTCTTCTTCTTCCGGTCACGTGATCAATCAGGTCGCTTCCGGTTGGCCATTAAGTCGTGTGACGTCACTTCCGGTCACGTGACTCATCAGGTCACTTCCGATCACGTGATCCTAAATTAGGTCATATGACGTCACTTCCGGTCCCCTAAGTAGGTCAGTAAGTTACCCAGAATGCACCATCCCCTAAGTAGGTCACTTCCGGTCACCCAATGGAGGCCTCTGATTGGCTGCAGGGTTACCCAGAATGCACCGCTAATCCCCTAAGTAGGTCACTTCCGGTCACGTGACCAAATGGAGGCCTCTGATTGGCTAACTAGGTCACGTGACGTCACCACTAATCCCCTAAGTAGGTCACTTCCGGTCACGTGACCAAATGGAGGCCTCTGATTGGCTGCATGTCGATTGAGTAATAAACAGTACTTAACTATAGTCCCGTTCCGATACATACTATACTACTCATATTAATAGAAAACTGACATAGTCATTTACAACGCAGCAACTTAATATATCTGTGGTTGTACTTCGGTGCTGCTCTTATGATTATGGAGACTGATATACCATTATCAGTCGTAAGTTATATAAACTTCGATTATAATTAAATGTTTTTTTTCATGAATTAATAGGAAAACAAAAATGCTAAATATGACCATACATAATTGATAACCACATTGGCACTGCTATGTCGTCAAAAGGGTGTCGGCCGTTTGTTTACATTGTGAGCTGGTGCGTTTACATCGTACATAAGGAAACAGAGTGCACATCATGAAACAAGAGCTACTTTCTCAAGTACAAAATGTATTGTATGTATACGGATTGATAAGCAATGCTATAAGTCATCTATTTGCGCAGAGTACAATTTACATTACTACCAACAAAGAACAAACAATTTATCGTCGTTTATCATGCACTCATATATGACAGTCGGGAGCACTGCGTAAGTCTCATTCCATCTGCTGGAGCGATTTTGGCTACACTGATTCTCACAGTATTTTTGAACATCGTGAATTGTACCCGGTATACATCCGCTTGTGCCTTGCTCTTATATACTCCTTCTTAGCACGGCAGGTACATTTTCAATTGTATTACATCGCCTAACCTAATTCCGAATATCATCGCTATCTGATAGCTGAGAAGATCGCTTTAACCATTTAAAAAGTTACTCACCAGGGTTGCATTCATGCACATCGATAAACGGCATAATGAGTACCGGTACATCATTAAAGCACTATGCGACCCTTAAAGGGTTAGACCACACCAAAGTACCCCGCCTTAGTATACACACTGACCGCCAGGAGGCCATTACTGACCACTGGACATGACTGCGCATGGGCATGGACCCAGTCCTGACTTCCGTTGCCCGTCATGCACCGCGGATCCCCCATCATCGCTCCTCACCTCAGTCACCCCAGCTGCATCCATCCCTCACCACGCCCCTATTCTACAGTTCCAAACATACTTTTTCCCACCGTTCCAGTTCCCATATAGTCGGTCACACGTGAGTAGTCATGGTCATGCCCTGTGACTTTCAAGCTTTTATCATCCCCCCCTCCCCCCACAAATCAACCACCTACCCCCCTCCCCTCTGAGCCATTCAATCATTGTACTTTGTACACTGACTTCATGCGTGGTATCACAAAAGGAAGTTATCCCACCTCCCTGTCTTATCGCCACATGAGCTACCAGCCCCCTCCCTCCAACACACACACACCCAACTCCCACACCTCATGCAGGGGTGGATGCAGGGGAGGATTCCCACGCCCCGTGGTCCTCCCGTGAGCTTGTGACCCTAGGTGGCCCCATCCAGCCCTTAAGTACCCCTCCCTCCAGGTGACCGTGAGTGAGCGGCTCCCTGCTTCACACCCCACTGGCCGCCAGATGGGCAGGTGGGCGACTGGGTGAGTGCCCCTAAAACCCTACTGTACAACCCCCTCCAACCCCTGCCCCCACCCCAGGGGCATCGCCCCGGGGCTGCTTTGTAATGTCGGTCATTGATATCGGCGTTGGGCTTTTGGCTGCAGTCCCCTTGGTTTTCATTAATTACACCAAGGGCCCATGGTGACTGGGCGCTTTACCGGGCAGGTGCCAGTGAGTTGCTCCATACAAGATCCTCCCCACACCGACTCGGCCACAATTATTATGATGATTATACACCCCATGACAAGCCGCCTCTCCTGCCCTCCTCACCCCGACCCCCGCCCAGAGGGGCCGCTACAATGGCTGTTGATTCCCGGAAGCACAATGCCCGCTTCTTCCCGGCGGCTGCTTCAAAGGCTTCCTAGAAATGCCGGCGGCGCTGGCGGCGCGCGCCCTGCGGCACCATATATCACCATGAAAGCTAAGCGGAACAATTGGCCCGCGACACAGGAAGCTGGGGCACATCACTTCCTGTTGGGGGCGGGGGCCGCTAGAGGGGGTGACTGACAATAGGATGGGCGGGACGAGGCGGCAGATCAAAGGTGCCATTAAAAAGCACTTATCGGTGCTGGGGAGCCTGATTGAGGGGGGAATGTAGACTGGATTCCTGGCTACCACGGGAGGGGGCGGGGCGGGGGTCGCTCCTCACGCTATGCCCCCATGGGCTGAGACAATGCGCGCGTCGTACGCGCACCAACATCAAACGTCCGCGCCCCCGATTAACGCCGCGTGCGACGCGCGTCCGCCATAACCATAATCGTCACACGCGCGTCGCCGATATTACAGACAAGTGTGTACGTGTTGGTGGGTGGGTGGGTGGGGGGGGGGGGGCAACAGGTGCCATCTGACTGCGTGTAGCTGCTACACCGGAACACTTTGCTGCTCACGCTCCGGTTACCACCGAGTGACTCCTTTTGCTCATTAGGAGAGTTAGCTCCAGCCACAGGGAGCAGAGGCCACAAGTCTGCTGTAGTCAGGGACTGGTGTGGTGTGTGAAGCTATAACCTTAAACCTACAGGTCCTGCCCGCCACACGGTGCCCCATGCAGGTCTACCCATGGGTAGAAACAACATGCTGGCTCAACATGTACCCGGTATATTACATGTTATCGGTACAAAAAATATGTATAGTACAAGTACATTATACGCCAATGTTAGAACATAATCACATTGTATATCGTGTTATACGACAGCTCATCCAATTAGACGAACAATAAATTGGACACTGGATAGCACTGTAATATAAATGCTGATATGTTTCAATTATTCTACTGTAACCAAACATATACGTATGCATACAAGCAAATTAAAATTATATTCAGTACTTTGTACTTGCAACACACTAACTGATGTAGAGACTATTATAAACCCATGAAGTAGTATATATATATATGTATGTGTTTAGGCTGCGTTGCCTGTGAAAACACATACTTTTCGTATACTACTTCACATCATGTGTTGATGGTACAATAACAGCAGCAGTGTCCATTCCAAACATACACTTACATGACCATGTGTACAAAATATATATATAATGTTGTGGACATACGGAGGCACCATGGTAATACAGTACAATACAGACGCCATGGTGTAGGGCTTGTTTACAAGTAAAATGTTGTAAGTAGTATATGAAAATGATACATTTTCACAGGCGACTTCCAGTCACTCACGGGCATAATCACTTAAAGCATGCACTTTCACCCCAAACCTTGTCAATAATAATGGAGAGATACCAAACTAAAATCGATACCATTGGGAATATTGAAATGGAACATATAATTAATCTGCGACTATATTGAATCTGACTGTTTGAAGTATCGGGATAAAAGAGATGTATAGTCAATGGCAAATGGAGATAAGACATGCCTATCTGTACTTCCACAATATCTCTATCGTGCAGTTTATCGGTGGACAGGGGCGTGTGCCATTTGTACGACGCAGCATCCAGGTGGTCTGGGCTGCTGGTTGGCACGGTAGGGGGCACTTTGTAATGCTACCTGACCCCACCATTAGCCCCCTCCCACCCGCCCCCTCCCACCCCTGACCAGCTCATCAGTGGGGCCTTAAACAATGGGAGCCTCACGGGGCGGCAAACATCAAAGATTCCCGTCACGGAACCATTATCACGTCAATCAAGCGGCACCCTTCTCCCCACTCGGGTGATCTGATAAAGTATCATAATTGTATCGAGTGGCGCCTATGGTCAGAGGGTAGGGGGTATTGGGAGAGTGGGTTGGGATGGGAGAGGGACTTCAAACGACCCATCAGGTGATACACAATGTAACGCTTCACAATGTGAGAGTCGCGTGGCCAGCCCCACCCCCTGTACCCAAAATTGGCTGACGATGGGAACTGCCGGGGGTGGCTTATTTCTCAAAACAGAAAAAAAGGGAAAAAGGTTCAGCTACCCTCACCAACCCACTCAACCAATTCATACCCACCAATACCCTTGTTGTATATATATTCCTATTGGATTCCCTGGTAATTAGTGTCAGATACCTGATCATAGGGGTTGGGGTGAATAATTCCAAACCCGCATATATATATATATATATATATATATATAGTAAACCAACTTTTATATTTTTGTTTCAAATTAATGAAAACAGAGAATATTTAAAGTCACGCCTTGGTGTTGTAGCCAATGGAGGGCCAGGTGTGCAGGGCTGGTGGTGTGAGTGAGAGGTGGGCGTGTCACAGCTGCAAGCACGGTCATTAGTACCCTCCATAAAGCACCCAGTGCTAGCATGGTGCATGCTGAGGGGTGTATAGTAGGGGCATTACCACCAGTAGTTACTGCGCTCTCTAATGCTGCATGGCCGGCATATCGCACCACCCCATCTCACTGATACAGGGGAGATTGACTTCAAAGGCAGCGATAAGAAAGATAAGCTAGTTCCAAATACAGATGACATTGCCTGCAAATTCATTCAACATCAGCGGAGGGTCAAATTAAGTAAATTATGAAAGACTAAAATCAAAATTGGAGCCTGAAAGATATAGTGAGAGGGTGTTAGTGTATATTAAAGGGGTTGTCATGTAGTCCAATTGGGTGTTCCTATGTGCATGGTGGTGCATATGGAGAGGCCCACACCACAACTGCTTTGTTTCATGCAATGTTGCCATATCAACCGGTATATCACACCTTCATGTGGTGGGACTACCAGGAACAGACATCGCTTGTAATATGAACACCTACACATGTTAACTCAAAGTACAAACACATTTCACCCTCATGAAGTCATATCAAGTCACATGCATGCCCTGAGATAACATCTACCTAATGTCTCATCAGGACCAAATGTTAATTCTTATCTTAATTAGCCGTCCACACTGATGAGAGGATAGATGGAGATTGGATTAGTGCCTGCCGGCTTGGATAGATTATCAAAATTGCATAAAAAAACGTAGGGTCGGCCCTGTTTTGATAGGGTCGGTCGGGTGACCTGAAACAAACCTTTTTTAAGGCCTCATGCATGTTTCCGGCCATGGGGATATCCTTGGACATAAAGTCTTCGCAATCAGTACGTGTATATGCGTTCTCAGTTCTTCTGTATACATGCACATGAAGGCATACCTATATAGGCGCTAGCCGAAATCATATGTTAACATTTTGATGAAGCATCCATATAGCCTTGAAATGGCTTCCTTGTCCCACCCATAGCCACGTGCCCACAACGTTTAACCATAGGCCACATAGTGCTATAGGCGTCTAGGCGGTTGCATTATCAACCAATGAGAAAATTCCCTGGCCTTCACTGCGGAATTCTTAGGTGGCATTATGTAACAGCCTGTACCCATTGTGATTGCTGTATCAGTGCTTATCTCGCTGGTTACCAGATCAAGCAATGGTGCCCCCTACTAAGGAACCTGCAACATCGGTATAGTGTGCATGCTATGCCCTTACGTTGACATGATGTATGGATGCTGTTGTGGTGAGTGTATCAGCCCTGTAGGGTCCGCATGGTGGATGAAAGCAGCATCAACGGGCTACAATCATGCATCATGACGACCAAGGAAATAGATGATACACCAATGCAGTATTCGGCCCTTAAAGGATTAACCCCACCTCTCCAAATCACTCCTGAAAAATTGAGACTCGGGTGGCACGCGGGGTGCCCCACTCCCTAGTCATCAGTCTGCCCACCTCTCACTGATTAACATTCCGCAGATTACAAACCCCGCGCCCTACCGGCCGCCACTCGGCACACGCTCCAGTTTGATTCACTACTTCCGCCGCCTAATTCAATTGTGCGTGCGCATCAAAGAGGGGGCGCGTGGAAAATTGATACGTTTCAAGAGGATTTCAGGGTATGTCACTGCGCAGTGGGGAGTGCGGGTATAGTTAGATGGGCTAGGTGTGTGGCGGTGCTGTCTGTAGGGACAATGGGGTATGCATTCTGTGGGCTTCTCCCTGGGGTCCATCCTGTAGGGTTAAAGTGGGGGCCATAATGTGGGAATCTGACATATATACAGCTTGTCCGGGTAAATCCCCACTTTGGGCTCCCATTTGGGTCCTCCGGTGGTCTTAATGGACGTCTGGACATATGGGCCGCTGGAGGTATATATGGCGACCAAAGACGGATGTGGCTGTCTTGATATCGGGAGATGTGAAACATTTTGTTGAATTTTCATTTCAACCAGTTTAAATGCCATCATAAAGATACAGGCATAATGTACACATGTCTATATGCAATGTAAAGCTAGCCAATTCTGGTGGAGCTTGCAAGTCTGTAAACTATGGAGAATCTAAAACAGTACTGCAATAGTGTTCAATGCCATCGTCTAAGCCAGTGATACAAAACATTGTGAGCAGGAACATGAACGACAAATCCTCTGAGAGCCCCACTGATTTCGTGCGGAACGTGTAAAGTTTTAATTTTGTAAAAATGAAAAAAGAAATCTCTATAAACAAGTTGTGAACATGACAAAGAAAAACACTTTTTGAAAATGTTTTCCTATCTCTCTCCACTTATAGAAAGATGCCAGCCTGTGCCTGGAACATAAAACACAAGATAAGCACTCCAAGACATCAAAGTGCGACTTTTAAAAGAAGTACAAAGCGGCCCGAGCCATTCAAATCATGTATCAGTCGTATAAGCAAAGATAGGCAAACAGGCCTTAGCTGGGTCTGTATGCATCTCGCCACCCTTCACCCCCCAGATCATGCAGGTGGTGGTCCTGCTGATCCTAAGACTAAATAAAACACACTCCCCTCCTCACCACCCACCGACACACCACCCCTACTTTGCTGGATTTAATTACATTAAGTATGAAACTCCACCACCCCGATCTGTTCAAACTAGCAGGAGCCGGTGTTGGATTGACTAGGTTTAAATGGAGAGGCCTTCAAGGGGATTTATTGCCTTTTTGTCATTTTATACCAAGTTTAACACTTAGGATTCCACTCTGATTCTCTCTGTGCACACTTTCGTCCCACTAAATCAGAAAGCTCTTGGCGCAAAAATATAGACTTCACACTTTGTCACCTGCTAAATTGAGTGTCATGATTTACATTTCTCGGTCATATTAGATATAGAATTTACTCTCTCGGAAGAAAATGTAGATAGCTAAGGGATAGATCAGTTGAGTGAGGGCCCTCTTGCTCAGAATCTCTCCATCCATGATTGTGTGATTGTGTTAAACCCTTTACATACCACATTGTATATTGCGTTAATGCCCGTGGTCGTCATGATACATGTTGAATCTGCTCTCCAGGGCTACATTCAAACACCATGCCAGCCCTTTGGCATGATGCTTGCATGAATGAATGCGTCGTGCATTATGACAACAAAGGGCAAAACACATTAAAACACTATTTGGCCATTAAAGGGTTAATTCCATCTCCGATGTCAGTGAGACATGCAGGTACAGATTTCAGCCCAGTAGGTGTCGGATTCACCTTCCCCACCCCTCCCAGAGCGTGGCTTTCTACACACAGAGAAAAGGAAAAAATACCCACCTGTAAACAACACCTTCAATCTCACACAATCACAGGATTATGTGACGCCATCTCCAATGACGCCCCGATTTTGAATACTTGAAAAGAGCGTAATATGGAAGCCTATCAGAGTTTGCTGGTGCCATTTCAGGTTACATGGAAGAGGGTTTGTCGTGGGGATAGTGTTTTTTTTTTACTGTAGATGTGTTTACTGGGTTTACTCAGTGCAGAGCACAACATCAGCCTATCTTTCCCATCTCTTACGTCAGCCTGTTGTATTATAACATACACTGGGGCCCTGTACCTCTCCTTTTCTCAGTGTCCTGGTCACCACAGGCACTCTGGGTTTCACAATACACATCCCAGCCTGGGACACTCTGAGACTGTTGTGCGGCTCTCTGTACTGAGGCTCACAGAGCAGCTGAAAATGGACTTGCTTCGAGGAATACTAATACTGTAGATATTAAATATAAATATGGGCTAGAAAAGTAATCGGGCTGCATGGGTTTTTCTTTTTTTTCTTTTTTTTTCAAAGCTAAAAAATAATTGTTCTTGTTTCTTATTTTATTTTACCTCTTCTGTAATGGTGAACCAAATTTCTCAGAATAGAGGCTTTAGTACAGTTAATAACAATATGTGGAAATGTGGGTGGCTCCTCCGCTAAATAAAATATGCTAATGTGATCGGCAATAACAGAGGTGTCTACCAATGGATATACCAAAAATGCAATTGGCCTTTGTCGCATCTAAATAAGACACACATAAAAACTGACATAAACACTCGACATTGAAAGGCCAGTGTCACCTGCAAGTGGTCCCATAGGGGCACCTTAATATGCATATCCTCCCCACTATTGTGACCCCTCACAGGAGACCACCTGTGCAGGGATATACCACAGCAGGACCATATATACCCCTTACCTGGTTCTCCCCTCCCTTCCCAGCACCTGGAGAGGCCTGCAGGTACAGGTGAGAAGGACCCCGCCCCAGGTGACCACTCAGTCACGCGTGACACCTCCCCATCTCCACATGACGCCTTCTCGTGACTCCCAGCATCCCTTGGGCTACTTCCGCCGACCTGCGCATGCCCAGACCGGCCCTTCCTGTTTCTGGCAGGCTAATGGGTCTTAGAACTTCCTGTGTGGGATATAGAGGGGCGGATTACGGCACCCATGAGAGGGTGGATTCGGTCTGACACACTTGGCAGGTCTCTACTTAATCGTGCACAGTAGGTGGTGGGGCTACCTTTCCGCTATACTAATCAACCACTGCCTTACCTGTACTAATAGATTAACACTTAACATGCCAATTATTCTGAATCGATATATCATTCACAATGGTATAAACTCTGAATATGTTTATTCAAAGAATCATCTTCCTCATATCAATGAATATACACAAATGTACATTGCATTAAATTGCATGCAGTGTAAACAGTATGTGAATGTGTGCTTATACATGTAGTTAGACCTACTATTCTAGACATTAATCTGAGAGTTAAGTAAGCAAGGTGAGATCAACTAGAGATTGTCAATTAATCCATCAGAGATAACACAATAAGCTGACATGTCAGAATAACAATAGGAGGACTCAGCACGGCACCTTGTCACTGTTACCTGTCTACATCCGTTCTGCTGATTCAGCAGTTAATGACGTCAAGTGCCAGGGTTACGTCGTCATGATGACACTACTTAATGACGTAGCTACCTGCAGATAAGGTGTCAATGAATTTATAGAATTATTAATGAAGTGTTTTGGACTACTAGTAGCTAGACGAATTATTGATTCCTACATATCAATGCAATGAATTATAAACATGCAGTGGGGAATACTGTCCAAACGGTATACGTCATACATTTTGTACTTGAGTTGATAAGGCCATATAATTCTCATTCCCCTTCCCTTCCAAAATGAAAACATCAATATTTTTTAAAACAAGAAGCTGACACTATACACCAACACATCAAGCCTCTCCATTCCTTATCTTTACATCTCTCTCTCTCTCTGTTAGCCATACATTAAATTAGTTTTTTTAAGTTGTACACTAAGTTGACGGGTTTTATCTAACGCTACACTAATAGTAAAAGAAAAAACACTTTTGGAACTACACCCGGGAACTGCATGCGTATATTAACATGCACATATGTGACATTATGTTTCAGCTTTCTGGTCCTATGTCTGGCGAGTTAATTTTAAATATAAACTTATAAAAGTCTATATATCGTCCACCACTCGAAATGACATCTAATTAAACACGTCTCAAAACATTAGCAATACTTATAACATTTCCATTGTTTCCTAAACAAAGCGCAATGTGTTTGTTAGTTTTAAATGACCCTCTTTAGGGAAATGAGTGCATGTCCTGGGGCATGTTTCTGATTATCCCATTCTGAATGGACCGGAGAGCCCCATGCTTTAAATAAGGCGATTAGACCCATTCAGACTGTTCCCCTGACGATTATAGGCAACACCTCCCTGGCGCCTACTGACTTTTCCGTGACGCTGATCTTTTAATCTATTGCTGCTGATCAGCAGACTTGTCAACCAAGATTCTACGTCGCCATGACGTAGGCGTCACATGACACGTGATTACGTCACAACGGCGGAGTGTGACAATGCCGACGTCCTGGGGAGAGCCGAGAGTGAGGCTGAGGGACGCCCGGTGAAAGTTATGGCCGGCTCATTTGTCGTGTCAAACCCGTTACGACAATGACGTCACAAGCGGAAGTGGAACCCGCCAGGGATCAGCGCACTGCTCATGCGCCTTGACAACCGACACGTGCCGTGGAAGGCCGAGTCAGAGGGTCGCGCAGGACCGGAAACCATTCTGTTCTCTGCTTCCGGTTTATGCATAATGACCCCCTGTTGTTTTTTTCATAACGGGAAAAAGTCAGACCCCATCTAACTCTCCATTGGTTCCCTTCGTGTGTACATATCTAACCAATTTATTTATTCCAGTATTCCCTACTTTGAGAAATAAAATAATCCATGAAAGATTAACTGTTTTCAGCAGTGAGAAACTGTTATGTGTGTGCAATACCTGATATGTGTTTGTGTATGTGTGTGTGTGTGGGGGGGGGGGGGGGGTATGGCTTTATTCAAAACTGTACTCAAAGTGTAATTGGGTCCGGCCAGCGATGAGATTCAGTCCCTTTCAAGAGTTCAATGTGAAGGGAGATTTCCTTCAATGATAGTGAAAAGATAATCTTTTAAATCAAGGTCCGAGTCCAATCAGCTATAAATAATGCCTCAATAGAAACCCTCTAGTGAGCAGCAAACGGGATGCTTTGTAGTGGCTTTAGTTTTCGTCCAGTGAAGTTGTTTAAATCCGATACAAATCAGTAAAGGAGGTGCTGCTTCAAAGACTGCGGCATTAAATGGCGCGTTCCAATTCTAATTGTCGTCTGCCGGAGTGTAATCACCGCCATAGAGACGCTGGACCACGACCAGCTTTCATCTCAATCAATCCAAACTCTCCCTCTCTCCTTTCCACCAAAATCATCAACAATAAAACCCCTTCTACATTGCCCGACAATACCCTCCTCAGTCCAAACAAGCCGGACGCCCCAGGGTTACTGTGCTAATCCGTTTAAGGGGATTGGCGGAATTAGCGCGGGAAGTACATTTGAGATTCAGATTGTCTGTGGAGCAGACGACAATGCAAACGGGCCCATAGACCGGGTATTGGTGGATGGGTGGCCTGTGTCTCTGTGTGCCCAGCCTCATCTGGTTGCTGAATGAATAACCCATTGCCCTTGAGGCCCTCTTCAGGGCCCTCACGGCGACAGTCTGTAACCTGTGCATTACGTCATCAGAAATAGGAGGAGTCCTTTACGTCATCAGTTTGTGGGTACCTGGCACAACAACCTACCTGAGCCTGCGGGCAATGGACCCCGGCAGCAAACACCTAAATCACTCAAATACACCAATAAGCCCTTTGAGTGATGCAATTTAGGGGCGTGTGCCAGGTGTTGGTTGAAAGTCGTCTGCTATGGGTTTTGGAAGCTTTGAGCCGGATTTCTATGAGGCAACAAACAAAAGCTGGTCCCTCTGTACTCTGGGATGTTGTCTGTGAAGACCCTGTGAGGAGTGCCGAGGCATCACTTGTAGGACTTTGTGTGGGGGTCGTTGTGTAAGCTTGTCAACAAACGCAGAAGGCCACCAAGAGCCTAAACTACAACACAGACAGGGAGATGGGATGTTCAGGACAATACTGGTGTTATGCTAATTGTTGGGTTTATCCCAGAGTCACTTCCGTATCACAGCACCGATCATATAGAGAGAGGCAGGGGACTTCCTGCTAGATGGGGTTATGACAAGACTGTGTCTCAGACTGCATTTATTATAAAGAATGTACAATGTAATTATATACAATGTACCAGTAGTTGAAAATTGTTATTTTGTACCCTATTTTTTATAACTATAGTCCCCATGGAAAAAAAACACATGATCTCTCAGTCTGTACTGGCTCTTCTCTAGAACCAATTCTGGATTACTCTACTGAGATTCTGCAGGAAAACAATTATTGAGTTGCACCACTCCTAATCTTTGCCGTATCCAACCAAGACCTGTGACACTTCCTTGGTGTTGTACATCTTTCAAAGCCGAGTGACTCGCTCGCCAAAAGATGAGTTTCAGATGTATCCTTTGCTCACTTTATTTTGAAAAATTGTGGCACTTTTTATACGCTGTCAGTTGAGAGGTATTTTGAAAGGCAGTGGAATCGGTCCATGCATGGTTGTGTTGTACACGCAGCTTTTAGACAGATTGATAAGGCTACAACCCTCCGCTCTTATCGCCCCTAACCCTCATCATGTCACCAGCATGCATGCAGACGACACTGCAGGGCGTGGCAAGCATGTGGAGCAGACGACATTTGCGGCAGTTGGTGGAGAACCCGAGCTGCAGTGACGACGTGGTAGGAAGCAAACATTTGCACGTGGCGTCTGCCTCACTTTACACCACGCCCGTGCGGCCTGGTGCCCGGGTTGGACGTGTCCCTAAGAAGTGATATCACTTACCCCGGCCTCCCTGCCGCCACTTAGTCCAACCCACACACGGTAAACACCGCGACAGACACGTGCCCCGCCGCTACGCGCACGCGCATTAGCCGCCCGCCGCACGTGGCTCCCCCTGGCGAGGTGAGCGATAATAGAGACTCTGGCAGGTAATACTCATCAACAGCCAGCAGTGATCCGCCAGGCTCAGATTTACCAATCACATTTACACCACTCCTGAGCAGTCCTCAGGTGGGGGAGTGGAAGTAGGTGGTGGTTTACTTTCTGACTTTTGCAGGTAAAAAATTGAGTTTCTGTTGCTTTTTTTTTTAACAAGGACTATTTTCTGTGCATCATCCATAGGGAAATTGGGGAGTAAATTAACAAGGAATGGTATTATGTTGAGCCTCGGAATGTGTTTGTGCTTACCTTTAGCCACTTAATTCTGAGATTTATAAAAGATTAATGTCCACTCACGATTAATTGGTTTAATACATTGTATATAATATATATATATATATATAATATATAAAAGAATATTATTCTTTTAAATAATGATTACGTTGAAATATTTTGAGGTTAGAAAGCTATGTAGTGGTTGTTACAAAAAATATAATGAGAGAAAAATATAAAGATTTAAAAAAAACAGAAACGAAATTAAAAACAGCAGTGTATCAGTAGTCATAGAAAACGAAAGGTATTTCTAATATGGTTTTGTGCAGCTTATCTGTGACAGACGTGCATACATGTGCGTTTTGGTGGTCCTGACCCTTATTCATTGGACCGTGGCCGACCTGGGTAAACCAATAGTAAACCAAGAAGGTACTGCATGCACAAACAAGCGGCAAGGACAACCTTACATTCTCCGGTTTGGACTTTCCCCTTTATCAACAACTACCCTGAAACCCAACATGCCTTTGAAATGCACCATAACATGAGACAACTATAATCAAAGAGTTCAACATTTTTTCTTTCTTTCTTTTTTACATTTATCTGGGTTGTGGTGCATATATTGTTTCCCTGGAAATACAACAAGCGTGATACACAGCCTGTTTATTAAACAGGTAGAACCTAAAGAAACCCAACTGTTCCTTTGATTAATGTTTATTTGACAGTTGTTGTTGTTTGATCATATTCAGAGAAATGCGATATGGTTTCTAGAAAATTTCCCTGAAAGCAAACCATATCTAGAATTGATGGCATTATTCAGAGAACCCATGAGAAGTCCATGTACAATGTAGTCTGGAATATAAATGAAATGCAACGTTCGAGGGGCTCATATTTAATGACGGACCGATAAAATATAATATGACTGCCCGTGAGAGTAATTTGCAGTAAAAAGAAGTTATTATCAGCTGAAAAAAGCAATCAAAGCAATTTTCTGAATACAGCATGAAGTTCTAGAATAGGCACACTTACGATTGGGTATGGAGCTATTCAGACGTGACGTCATCACGAAGGAGATGCAGGATTAGACAATGATGAGCCCCCCCCCCAAAAAAAAAGAGAAAAGAATAGAGGGATTATAGTTCAAGTAAAAATCATGAACACCTATAATGCTTTTGTATTATTTTGAATATCAGATGTATTCTTTGTATTTTACACATCTTACTTGCGTTGCTATGCAATTTGAAAATGGGTAGTAATAGATATAGATACAAACTTTCCAATCTTTTCTTGGGTTTCCATTTGGATAGTCATGTGCCAATACTGATTCTTTGATCAAACCACTTAATCAAAATAATTGTTTATCATAATCTATGATAATACTTACTCAGCCAATGCTCTAATATGACTGTTAAATTGACTTTCAATAGAAATTGCCTATCCCCTGTGCCCACCAGACAATCAGACCGGAAATCACATTATGTCCCCCACCATCAGTAACACAATGTCCCCAAACTCAACCATGTCCCCAACCATCACTTACAAGCACTACAAAGCTATCCGAGTGGTATTTTCTTTAACGTTTATACCTACACTGTAAAAGAAATGTCGTTAAAATAACGGTGAATCACCGGCAACTTTTGGGACATAACTTTCACCATTTTTTTAACGGTGACGGTCACCGTCAATTTAACATAGAATCACTATTCATTTTACGTAGAATCACCGTTAATTTTATGTTGAATCATCGTTAATTTTATGTAGAATCAGCATTAATAGATTCAGGGTATTCAAATATACAGAGATTCAGCGTTATTGCCAGAGCTATTACAGACTTTGGGAATATTCTATGAGCCTCACAGGGAGTCTGATTATGGTGACTTTAGTTTCTGTAGTATACATCTTAAAACTTACGGATAACCATACTTTGACTCTGACACTGGCGATCTAACATGCATACTAGCCGTGGCCTATACAAGAGGTTTTACTCTATAGGATTGATCCAAGGCAGAGTTTCCAGAGGTGGGGATATATGCATAGTATGTTGCCACAAAATAGGTGTATAGATCCATACAGCTACTTTCTTCTGGATAATATTATTATCAAGTGATCATGGTATTTTGTCAAACCTATCACAAGATTGAATCGTTAAATTGTCACACATATAAATTAATCGAAAGTTACCATTATTTCAACATGGCTACTCCACTTCAAGGGCTCACACTCTCCAGAAAAATCTTCTTACAAACCAGGCCACCTATCTATGGCAGGATCCACTATATGTGACTCCCTCTGGGATTTGACATTAGAAGATGAATTTACGTTGAATCAATGTAATCCAAACCATGTTAACATTTAACAAGGACCCACTGTGAAAGGGCTGATATTTACGGTGCTTCATTGTATTCCAAATAACGATGAATCAGCATTAAATTTTACAGAGTGAATCTGTAAAAAGTAAATCTATTTTTTACAGTGTATCTGGAGAAACAATGTACTAGTGTTTAAGACTAGAGCCTGAACCGAATAATTCTTCTGTATGGAGTGTTTTTATTGTGGTAATATAATTGCAAATATTTTTCACTGACCGTTCTGGGAGAATGTGTTCTACTTGAATTCATGGTCAATAAAAATAAAGATAAAATTGAAATAACACTCCATGTCACCAACATCAATTACAAAATATCCTCAAACTATATTATGTACACAACCAGTTCTTCGAGACTCAGAGTGTCAGGATGTTTCAACTTTATCAAGCTGCTAGCATTACTTTATGATGACATTAGTAACATCCCAGCAAATCGTGGCCACCTTTTGCCACCTTTGGCCAACTTTGGTCATGGCGAAATTGAACATGGCCAAACCTGACCAAAGTTGCCGAATTTGGCCAGGGCCAAACCTGACCAAATATCCCTCTAGGCTACCATTCAACTGATTGATTATACTTTTTAGATATTTGGGGATGATCTCTCAGTGGAAATGTATTTTGTAGGTGGCTGTAGATAAAACAAAAAGAGGATGCTTGAACAAGGATCGAACTCATGACCTGCTATGTTGGAGGCGGGCCCTGATCCGTTGCGCCACAGGGCCGGTGTCATATTGATATATCCCTCTAGGCTACTTCTAAACTGATTAATTATACTTGTTAAAGGTCTGGGCTTCACCTTTCAGTGCTGGATATATTAGGGACCTATAACAAACCCAGCATAGCTCATTAAACATGATTGTAGGCCCCTAAACATGTATGTGCATTGGTGGCAATAGTAGAAACCTTCCTACATTACATCTATATAAACACCAGGTTTGGTAAAGGTGCCTATTTTCAATCATGCATGTGAGGGGAAAACATATTTTGTAGGTAGCTGTAGGTAAATCACTGATTGATAAGGGAGGTGGCTGGAACAAGGATCAAACTCACGACCTGCAGTGCTGGAAGCAGGCCCTGATCCATTGCGCCACAGAGCCAGTGTTAGTGATAGCCATACTGGAAAATACCTCTAGACTACTTCTCAACTGAGTGGCTAAGATCTGGCTCTCCCTGACCACTGAGGCTCAACCAAGTGCTGCACATACTTCTGCTGACCAAATTTGGCAAGTTTGGTGAGGTTTGGCTATGACGAAATTCGGCAGCCCATAAGCCAAAATACTGAAATATTGGCAGGCTAGCAAATTGTGGCCACGATTTGCTGGGATGGTCTGAAAGGCTGGAAATGCAAGGTCACTAGGTCTGGGACTTTGCTTTCGTTCTAACTTTATAAAGAGAAAAGCAAATACGAAAAGTACATGTATATAGGTCTACATACTGATTTAAGCTCAAAATAGTAAGACTGAATTTGAATTACCGGTAACATTATTTTAACATTTGCATTAACAAAACGTAGGTCGATCATGTTTTGCTATAGGGTACGTTGGGTGACTGGGAACAATTTGCATAACTTGTAGAATGTTCTTTTTGAAAACCAGCAAAGGGACAGAAAGGTTCGATAAAAAAAATAATTTGAAAATAGAAATTTATTTTGAATAGTTAAAAGATTTTTTGAAAGCCTTTCACCCACGACAGATTTAGAAGCATGCTTACTGCAATTTTAACTGAGCTAACTAGGCAAGTGTCAGCAAGGCCTATGAGCTAGTCAATGGTCCTCATATGACCATGGTTTAGAATGCTGCATTTGGATGACAGGTTGGATATTCTTTTTCTAACTATATTAATACTAAATACTATGCCAGGCCACTCCTTTATTTTGATATATTACAGGAAAGATATTTTCCCAACATGTGACTCAGACTATAGATTTGGTAAAGATTCCATATAGAGCCTTCTTTTCAAATGGCTTGTCATTAGGACAGAACACTGTCATTTTCAATGTAAATATTCACATTATGTGGAAACCTATTTCCAAATGGCATGGTCAATCACTTCCATCATTATAGAAATCAAAAGTGATTTTGAATATGGGTGCTGTCCGTCTGTCAACTCCTCAGAATAGCTTGTGGCAGGTACCTTTTAGCAAGGCAACTTGCAAAGTCAAAGTTTTGAAATGAGAAGTGAAAAGTGATTTTGATTTCGTGTGCTGTCAATATGGCAATGTCAAAACATTTACAACAGCTTGTCACAGGTATATTTAAGCATTAGGAGAGAATGCATTACAGGAAATCCAAAGGTATCCTAAAATCTACATTGAAGAGCAACAATGTTTGTGATGGAAACTCATAATCCCATAACAAATCATAACTATATAACGTTAAATTGTTCTATCTTATAAGGCATACCATAAAACCTCGCATATGAGCCGCACTCCTAACTTTGACAGATCACATATAAGCCACAGAGGGGCTACTTATAAACCTTTTGTAAAAGCCACACCCTATATAAACATGTTTGGTATCAAAAGCTGAGTCTGATTCGCGTACAAACCGTAGACATTACGGTACATGCAGATGCCTTCATAATGATGTTATTTCTGTGAGGCTACACAGGGGAAAGAGCTACACCATAAACAGTAGAACTGCAAAGCTACAATAGGTTCCACAATGGATTCTACAGAATACATTTGTGCATACATTTGTGTACATCTGTACCTACACGAGAACTGTATGAATTCAACAGTATAATATAGTAGTGGTGGATTTGGGGTGGATCAAAAAAGGTGGACCCCTCTCCCTGCACAGGGACAGCACGAAAAGATAAACAATATAGAAAACAGCACTAAACTTTTCCATGTCCTCATGTCCCCTGTCGATTCATAGAAATGCTCCCCATGTCGATTTTAAGAAATACCCATGTCACCTTATCGATGTTAACAAATGCCGATGTCCCATATCATTGGCTTTTTATATCTCCTGTCCTATGTCACTACAAAGGCGTATAGGTACATGCCTTTGCCATGCCACCACCATATCCCCACCCTACCGTGCTCCCCATTCCTATATACACTACCCATGCACATCCTCCCCCTTTTGTTACACCTTAAATATGCCCCATACCTGGGGTGTACATACCTGTCTGGTCGGGGTGTGCTGTACGACAGCCGCTTCCTGGCATCCCCCTGTCTCAGACTTCCGCTCCCTTGTACCCCTCCGACACACGACCCTCTAGTTGTACCGTGATTTATTTGTAACCCAGGAAACACAACCCTCTTAACATCCACAAAAAGACACATTTCGACCTTTTTTGTCAAAGAGGGTTAATACCCATCCCGCCCGTGTAGCTTTGTCCGGCCGCGCCCTCATTATATCTTACTTATAGCGAGTCGGCGGCCGCCTTTGAACCTTCACTTCACTGTGATTTCCCGAAAATTGGCCAAACAGGATGTTAGGCCCCCTGCGCAGGTAACAATGGCGTCCCGCTGTTGCTGTGCCCTGCCCACCCCAGCCTCCCTCTGTGTGGATGCACGTAATCGGTGGGATTGTGGCTTCTTTCTGATAATTGTAATGTAATTATGATTAGACTCGCCTTGCCCTGTAACAGTAATGTGTAGAGACAAGGGAAAAGGATACTCCAAGGAAAAAGTCAAATTTAAAATTGATGTCATAAGCTTTCTAGTGATATATTACACTTGAAGATATCAATTCTAGTTTTTGAGGAATGGCTTCCTGAACATATGTGGGCATGGCCCTATCAAAAAGCCCGATAAGCTCTAAGTCTCATATTTTCCCAGATATCCCTATCTAATCAGCATAATGATGATAATGACAAATATATCATACATTTTCATTCTTTTAGTCATAAAATTTGATCTAGGAATGGTATTTTTATTCTGTTTTGACCATAGTAACCCCCATGAATCATTCTGTCAAAGGGTATCTTTAATTTTTGTATTTGGAATGAAAATCATGTTTCCATGGCAACATACATCAACAAGAACACTCATTTAGGCCTCAAAACGTTCTTTTTACATTCCAAATATGGAGGCTTTTCACCAGATATGGAATGTTTTGTGTATTCCCATTTTTTTCTACAGAAAAAAGTACCCTAGAGCTATTTTTACCCCTTTTCTTTCATTTAAGGCCATAGTGGCGCCCCCCTGGTGGCAAAAATCGGAACTAATCCCGCACGGAGTATCCTTTCTGCTTGCCTGCTCACGTATGTGCGCATCGGGCGGAATTAACACGAATTAAAGCCTCTTCAGTGAGGGTTACTAGGGTTGTGGGCCAACACAGGAAGGGTCAGAGAACCGTGACGGGAGCCCTGTGTGGGCACAACTAGGGGCGGAGAGTTTGGGCTATTGTGGAAAGGATGGCGAGGGCATTATCCCCGGGGGGGGGGGGGGTGCATTGTCTCACAGACTGAGATCACATATCACAACCCACAGATTCCAAATATAATTATTTACAACAGCTATATATGGATTAGATGAAAGGGTGTATTGGTATTGAACCCAGGGGTGTAATTCTATTCTTGCAGTGAATTGCGAAGTTGTCAATCTTAAGGGTTGTCGATGAATAATGATAACTATATGAGCATTGCAAGCTTGTATTTGACATCAAGTACTTAAATGAATGGACCAAGTATTTAGACTCAAAGTCAAAGCTCATTTTCAAAAATATAAATGTACACCTGGTAAATGTGATTTAACTTCATGTATCTCCACCTGCACGATGTTCCAAGAAGCAATGGCAAGTCTGGTCATTGGTTGGGCTCAATCTAAATACATTTGCACATGGATTTATGGAAAATTACTTTGTGCAATAATATACGGGTCAAACTCACGACTTTGCAACAATTAAAAGTGAAAAAAATGCAAATAAAAAATATTTTTATTCTCATTATTTCTCAAATGCAATAGAAAATATAGGTCTTTGGGAACATGCACATAAAATTTTGTGATATAGCTATGGTTATTTCTCACAGTATTGTAGCCATGAAAATACCATGTAAAATCATGATTTTTCAAGGCTTCCACAAAATCGGATATTTTTCATATAAAAGGGCCGGTTGCTAAGCAACCATTCGAGATAGAGAAAAATGGATAGCTTCATTGGAATCCTTGACATCGATTTAGGGGGGGTAGGTACTCTTAAAATTATTATAGGACAAATATTAACGACATTATGAGCTGCCATATGTTAAAATCTTCTGTGCTAAATATGGCGCCATATGGCGCCATATGGCGTAACGGACGCGTAACGGACACGTAACGGACACCTTAACATGGTTGTTTTGTGACATTGACTTTAAACTATTGAAAATAGGTGAAAGAATTCGAATATCTATATGCAAATGGTGTCTATTAATATCAGAAAAAAATTTCCAATCGTTCTGGACCATTTCCAATTGTGCATTATTCTGGGTATTATTTTTTGGTGAAAATTTCTCACTCTCCCAAGCCTAATGTCTAACCTCCCCTGCGTGGTACCATGTACCGGGGAAGTCATGCATCAAGCCCTCTCTTATGGAGTTGAGTGGCTTTCCGCAAAATTTTTTTTGTAGCAACAGGGTCGCCCACACCTGTCCTCGTCTGCCGGTCCCCTTGGACGGTACACACACAATTGTGCATTATTATGTTGTATATTTTTAAATATTTATACAAAAAATAAAATAACTGCTTTTTAATTCCTTTAAATTATAATGGATTTTTCTGTAAAATGATGAAAAGCTGAAAAAATACCATAAAAGTTCTAAAATTACATCACTGAAAAGGGAAGATTACAAACTTTGTTCTAAGAAATAAATATGTATGATAACTGAAATACTTCTAATAAAATATTTGAGATAGAAAAAAATATCCACTTTGTGACATCTGGGTATAGCTTTTCTGTGGTATTCTCATGAGCCTGAGCCATACATGTATAAACTCAAAAGTTATGGAAGCTTGTTGAGCCTCTGGGGCTTTCCGCCCGCTTGGAAGTCCCCAGCGCCCTTTTCTGTGTGCACCTTTACAGCTGTAAACAGAATATCTGCAGGTACACTGCTAAATATGATATATATGTGATTGCTTATTTAGGAGGGAGTTAAAAAAACATGCAATGTGATTCCTCTGCGAATCATATAACTGTACATGTAAGGTCGCAGACATAGGTAAAGTGTGTATACGCCGTTCCGCTAAGCCCTGCCGCCATTCCACATCCACACCCCTGCCCATCCATCTGCACAATAGTCCAAGTAGAGCTTATTATAGTCAGTGATGGCACTTTGCAGTTGACTGCCTCCGCCATGGATGAAAGTGAAACAATGGCTACCTGTGGCGCCCGGCGGTCACATCAAAGCACCCAGTGGTCAGCCGGATGGTGTTAATGGCGCTGGTCGGGAGGAGGGAAGGTGGAGGGATGGAAGGGAGGGGGTTGGCGCGCCTCGCTGACCGCTCCGCTCTGATGGCGCCACCGCTCCGCCATAATGTCCTTTGAAGCCGCGGGATGGCGCTACGGTGACCCCCGATAATCTCGCCTGTTCCCCGTGAGCACAGACACCTCGTGGATGGACTGATGGGTGCCTGACCGGTGGGAGGATGCCTTGTTACGTTTTGTCAGAGCACTCAGCGGTTTCAGGTGGCTGCACTTTGAAGTTAACAAGTCAATCCTGGCTGTCTTTATGTGAACTTGCTTGTCTGTGCGCGACATTGTTGTCAAGCCTTTGAGAACCAAGTGGGGTGAATGGGTTATGACCTACCGTGCAATATGTCCCGTTGGAGGAGAATTTCACATATGTCCCACTTAGAAAACTATTACTTTCAGAGACATTTCCCTTTTTCCCCCTTCTTCTATATATTTCACGGAACGCTTTTTTCCAAGGGGGGGGGGGGTTATGAATAAGAAGGTTGAGAGCTTGGTAGTTATACTCTAATATAGCATTAGTATATAGATCACCGTGTATATTTGTATGATTTTAAACAATGGTTTTTGAATACATTTACATATTAATCATTGAATGCGCGACTTGAAAAAAATTGCATTTATTTTATTTCAACTAATGGCTTTCATGTTTCCAGAGCACGACATGAGCTGGTCTTGTTTGTCATACTGATAGCCCCACAAACATAATTCAGATACTTCAATATCATTTTCGCATACTTTTTTTCACCACTTGTCCTTCTTCAAAAGTTCATTCTTTCTGTAAAACACAAAGGATCAATGACGGTGAGCTGGAGTTAAACCAGTCTACTAAGGAACACGCCCCTCGTGTTGCTAATGGTTCTATGTCAGGGTGGGAGCACTGGACAGATGTGTACCCGAGTAACAAGTATGACTCTTGAAAAAGAAGTGAGGGCAGTTGTTTCATTGTCAACTCAACCTGTCTCCACCTCATCACGTTTCACTTGTAGCAGCCTGAAGAGGGAGCTGGCGGCGGCCTTCTGATCCCCCTTTTTTAGGTGTCATATGTAGACCTGAAACAAACTTACTAAAGCCTAGAAACCCCCCAAAGTGGCGTCCTTCAGGGAAACCTCAAAAGGGCCAGCATGGGAGTTTTTCCTCATTTGAAAAAATATAAATCAATTGAGGCCGATAATAATCACTTGAAAATATTGAATGGTAAACACAAGCAGGCCCGTGTCTTTGTTGTGGGATTGGATTAACAGTAACCTGCTACCATGAGAAAGGAAAAGGAGCTGGGTATGGAGGGGTGGGGGGTGGGTGGGAAATGAAGAGGGGGGGGGGGTCCAGTCAGACCAGGGCAGGTGAACACCTGATAAACGTGTCTCACCATATGATTAATTCCCCTCAAAGCACCGACAATTACGTGTCATATTTAATACACAAGGGCCTGAAACAAAGTTTATTGGTTGCACAAGAAACAGGTGAACTCACCCGCAGCTTTTCTTGGCAGTGACAGGCATAAATCTACCCCCAATCTACTCAGTTTTCCTCAACCGCTCCTCGACTCAGCTGTGCCCCTGCCACTGTACCGCCTCCCCAAACGTCTTGTAGTCCCCTTTAGTGGCCTTAAGTCAACAAAAAGTATTGTGTAGGACACACGACAAGCTTCTCATAATTAACAGTCATCACAGACGTGATGGCGGCGACGCGCGTCCCTGAACAGGGCGCAGTCACCAAGCAGTCAGAAACTTTTACAAACTTTTGAATCGCGCGCCCATTGAGTGACGTCGACGCGATGACGCATGCGTACTTGGACTTTGGGGGTGGCGCGGCTGGGTGTCGGGCCCAGTGCAGAAGGGAATGGTATCGTGTATATAGGCGTAGTATTGCATTGCACACTTGTAACCTGTTAGTAATGGGAATAAAAGGCAGAAACTCTATACTTATTAGGGGGATAAACATGACTGTAATAATAATTTACAAATTAAGTACACACGCCACTGATTAAAGTAGTTAAATTGTCAAATTACATTAATGGTTTTAATGACAATACATTCGTGGTATATACCCAGGACATGTAGTGGGTTTGCATGTGTAACAACATATACATTGACCCCTGAAAGCAACTTAATATTTATCTAAAACAATCATTGTTGCGGATACCATGTATACAAAGGAAGTTTGAGTTTAAACATTTTTATTTGGCATAAATCCATCATCCAGTGACGTCTTTCGATTACAGCCAATGAACAGGAGTAGTCTATAATATATATACACACATACGTATACTCATCATTGTACAACACACATTTACCGCAGTTTATGCAGTGTCACAACATGGCATCATATAAGCCATCAGAGAAACATAATTTTACAACAGGTATCAGACGACGTGGACCATGAATCAGAGGATTGGTAGGCTTTTAACAACAACTATCCGGACATGTCGGGACTTACTACACTGGGGGTTACATGATGTTTAACTGCATGCCATTTACTTATTCACACATTCAACACCGTGATGTTATTATACTACACTTTCTATGACTAAATTGTCACTAACATAAGGCATAGTACCCTACAGCAACATGCGCTGCAATTCGCAGATCACCGATCACAGATTATAAATTACTCTTTACATGCCATAATTACTTCTTGATAAAGATATTTGCAGTACATATTATAGCGACATCCTTTTTCATACTAGTGGATTGTGAGGGCAATAACGTACAATAGCTATCTCTAAAATGGAAAGTAGTCTGATAAATTATGATCTGACAATATCACACATTGTATATGCAATACATGTATTCAACTTTAAGTGTAAACATAGTAACAATTTATGGTATGTATTATTCATTATTACGTTATACCTACAATGAGATCATCTGCCAATGATTCAAGGATAGAAGATACAATTTTATGGGTTGGATCCTACTAGTATATATCACCCATTAATATTAGTTTTAAGTGCAAGTTAAAACTTACATTAAGTCAAGTCCAAGAAATGACAGTTTACTCGGAAACCTATATCACAATGAGACTAAGAAAAGTAAGCGTCCGAAATTTTGATAAAGGGATAATTGTGATATCAGATATAGCCTTGCACATTAGTGTCATCTAAGATATCTATAGAATAACGTATTCCATGTGCATCCTTTGTTTACATATACTTTACGGTGTATGCTATACATGTGACAACCAAGGAGCCCAGTTTTTATGCATCTATGCACATTACTGCATATGACGTATACATATGCATTACGTCAAATGATGTGCAGCCTACTTAACCAGGCTAACCATTGCTGTCTTTGTTCTGGACAGTAGCAACTTTTCCTGGGCTCTCTGACGTTACGTCACAGCGCAAAACTAATGACGCTGTTGGCCCTGGGCAGCGTGACTAATGGTAAAAAGCAGCTTAGCCGGGGGACTTGGTGGGAGAGGTGATGGGGAAATCATGATGGGGCGTGGTCAAGTGGAACTGAGGAGTTGGGTAACATGCTAGCCCCGGGAGCCTAACTTCTACCTGTAATCATGGGGGGGGGGGGGGGGCGGGAGGGGGGGGGCTAGAACCAAAGGTGTGAGTGCTCCTGGTCAAACGGTTAATGGGTTATGTGGGCGGGATGGTGAGGAGAAAGGGGAGGTATGTTGGGAGGTTACTCCACCACACCCTGGACAATGACCACAGCATTCTGTCCATAACACAAACATTAGCATTTGAATAGCTTAACGGTTTACTTAGCTGTTTTGAATAGAGTCAATGTTTAGAGTCAGATTTGATTTGTGTGATAAACATAAAATATCCTCCGTTATACTACAAGAAGTGGGCAAGTGACCTCAATACACACTCATGTTGTTTATCGTTGGCAACATAACTGTATTTTATGTATCAATATTAACCTAATCAAGAATGAGCTGAAAGGTTATGTGTAAATTATAAGTAAATATGCTTTGTAAATGACTATCGATGTGAATGGTCTTGGAATACCTCTTAATGAGATGATATTGTTGTACATTGTTCATTCAATGGGCACAGGTGTACAAATTTAAATTTGATACAACCCTTAAAGTGTAGATAACATGTACCGTATATAATTAGTTGTATCAAAATTGCATTTTATGGTAGTGGATAAACATCTATATGATAATTTGGACAGCATTTTGCAGGGATTGTGTACATCACATATCAAAACTTTGAATATAGTGGTACTGTCAAAGTCATGTTATATTACTTCTTATCCTCTTGATATGATACCACAATAAGGGAACACATGTAATGACGGCAGCTTACTGGGCATGGTCTCCATGTTAAGGCACTACAATGTTCATCTATAGTAATATACTTTAATGTGTACCATTGAAGGAGATCATTAGGAATTTACATTTCAATAATGCATTTCATCATCGATCGGCAAGCTCTATATCAGCGCTGGGCAGTTGTCGCCATGTCGCCATAAAGTGGCGACACTGGCCTAGAAATTGGCGACAAGCCTCTTGGGACTCTCCTCCTGGTATTAAACTTTCCAAAACTGAAAGAATTTTGAAAATATTCCAACTAGAACCAAATGCTGGCTAATACAGATTTTAGTTTTGATACATTTCTGGCCAAAATTCACCAGAATGCACCATTTCAGGTCTAGATTTTCAAATGTTCCCAAAACTTTGTGGGGAATGCTCCCAACCTCTTAATTTGACCTCTGCATTGTACTTCCCCCCCCCCCCCACCCTTGACAATTCTCGATTTACCACTGGCTACAGGGAATCCCGTGATGGCTCCAGGATTTTCAGATATGCCCACCCCTGTATATCAAACACAGAGAAAACAGTAGACTGTGGTGATACAAATAGTACAAACTCTGTCCACTGTTTCACCAAAAGGACACATAATTGAAGCAAACCATAATAGATCCAGTACATTGTATATACCATACTCATTCCACACTGAAAACCCAGAGGAAGGTCCCTAGTCATTATGACGACCTAGGTTGTCATAATGACTAATGGAAAGTGCTCTGGAGAATGGTGTATGAATATACTCTCTAATTAGTTCACCTCCTAATGAGAGGCATCCCTTTCACATATTTTGTTTACTCTTGATTAAATTAAGTAGCTTTACTTGTTTTTAATAAGTTGTGTATGGGTGAAAATGATGGCCTTGAAGGTATAGAGACTACTCTGCTCCCTGTCACCAGTTTATATCTCATGACAGAAAATTTACTTCAATCCATTTCCCCTGGGTGGCAGCATGTGACAGGGCATGTGCCATGTCCAACACCCAGATATACCCTAGGTTGTCTCAATGACTACCCAATAGTGTTGAGAGTTGTCATTACTGATGACTTTAGGTCTTCAAATTTACAATACCTAAAACAACAACCTTAAGGTAGTCATTCTGACTACCCAATCTATTTGACTACCTAAGGTCGTCATTCTGACAACTTTGGTCTATATGGATCAGATATGACTACCTTAGGTCGTCACAATGACGACCTAAGGTCGTCACCTTGACCACCTAAAGTTGTCAATTTTGGTATTGTCAAAATGACGACCCTGAGCTTTTCAGTGCAAATGATCTATTTTCTATCAGTCCGCATGAGCCTCTGCTAATAGATACACCATCCATAAACCTGTCTGATTCAAAATAGTTCTATATATGTTATTCACATGATGCTGTGTTTTGATATACTGTATAACTCATCTTAAGGTTCTGGATTGTACAACTAAGAGGCGCCCACACACAAAATACCAATATACTTTCAATTGGTAAAAGCGCTCACAGTATTAAGAATTGTCATGACAATTTGATCAGATATACACTGCCCTCAGGGATCACAACGTCATAGCCCTGTCCTCAACGACAATAGCGTGTTGTTGTAAAGGATCGAGGGTCAAAAATGATTGCCATAGTTGTTGTATATTTTATAAACGTGTGGCCTACTTATATGACATCTAAACAATCATACATAGACATCTTGCTCTCTACTGTATACCCTACGCTCTATGGGTCTCGGTATTAAATCATTGTACCATCCACAAGTTTAAATATAACTTGAAATAGACTGAATTGAAAAGAATTACAGTCGACCTAGAGTCCTAGAGCCCACAGAGCAATGCTTCATGCCATATACCAACTGGTGTTGGTGAAGTTCACCAGAATGTCACATGGCCTTGGGGGGACCTGAGGAACAATGTGTCCCGGCAGTGTGGTTACATAAATAGGGGGAAACTGGACAAAATTTAACAAAATTGTATTCAAGCCATACCCTGGAGCATAAAGCACGGGACCTTATGCTTACCATAGCATTGGCATGTGTCACTATGTACCCTGTACAATCATCCCATATATCCTATATCCTATATTCAATTGATTGAATTATCTATAATTCCCTATGTCACCACCATGATAATTGCCCACCCACCGAGGGGGTTGGTTAGAAATTTGGGTGAATTAGAGTCAGGAAGACTAGGGCCTGGAGGCACTGTGGAAGGTCACTCCTGTAGGTACACCAGTGAGGGCAGGCAGGGTGGTCGGCAAGGATCATATAGGGTAGGATGTCCGACTTGGTAGATTCCCATGTTATAGCCCCCCCCCCCCTCTACCCCCCCATGAAAGTGGGCGACTTTGTGTGCTCACTATTGAAAACTATGGAGAATAGGGAGTTTTATGTGGTTCTTTTGAGTCTTTATTAGAGTGATATCAAATGAAAAGAAGGGGTTTTCTAGACCAAAAAATCCTGCTGAATCCAAATTTTGTGGTCTTGGTTCCCAAAAACTGACCAAATCCACTCAGAAATGATGTTTGATGATGTAAAGTATTAAAGAAATGTACAAAATAATGTTTAAAATGTTTGGGACATTACCTTTATATAAACCTGTCAAGCAAAACCAGTACCTCAATCTACCTATTCAAAGTTGGCCTATCCCTCAATCTGACAGGCTTTCTTCCTATGTATCACTCTACCTATCCTGCACACTGCCTATCCCTCAGCCTACCTATCCCTCATGTTACCTATCTTTTGAATTAGAACCTTCTCTTGGATTAGCTCATCCCTCCTAAAGCTTAAAGGCTAAAGCCTATCCCTCTCCTTGCTACTCCTGCTCACTTTCTGTGCCTACCTATCACTGAGTCTACCTATCCCCAATCTACCTATCACCCAGCCTACCTATCCCTCATTGTGACTATCCCTCACTCTGTCTATTTGTCATGTTTTATCAGCTTTATCCATATTTTTAACTATGTCCATCTGCTAAACATAGCATTCCTCACCATGTCCACTATGATTTGTACCTATCCTCAATTTTACCTATCACCCAGCCTACCTATCCCTCAATGTGACTATCCCTCACTCTGCCTATCCCTCATGTTTCATCTACATTCAATTTATCTAATCCCACATGGAGCTCAACATAACATGTCTACTATTTCTATGTATAACTTAATTCTCTTATCATATAGTCGACCTATTCTTCATTGTGCCTATTCTGGCATATCCCTCATGGTTAACCTACACATCCCTCAGACTCCCTAGCCCCCATGGCATTTACATATCCCCACCTTGCAAGATACTCTCCATTCCTATCTCTCACACTGCTTATTACACACACTACCTATCCCTCTCAGACTTCATTTTGCTGAATACCTATCCCTCGTGTTATGAATAGCCCTTATTCTGCCTATCCCTCATACTCCCTTTTACCTATCTAAGGTCTCCCAGCCTTCCCTTTTCCCAATGTACCTACATTATTCCTTAGTAAACATACACCTAAGGTACCTATCCCACAGTGTACATGCACATGCACCTTCATCTACCTATCACTCATGCTTCATATAATTGAGTCTACCTATATCCTCAGATTGCCTATCCTTCATCCCTTTCATGTTTTTATGTGAAGCCCTTAATGTATCCATCTATACTATATGTTGCATATCCCTGCCCCCAAAATTTCCCCTGTCCTCCTATCACGCATGGCCAATATAGTTATATAGATAGATATGTCCATCGACTACAGGATATGCATCATGGGTAGCAGGTAGATTGTTAGATAAGTAACACAATGGATGATATTCACTGCAGGATAGGTAGCATGGGTGATATAAAAATATAGTTATGCTAGGTAGATATGGGTAAAATGAAGAATGTGTGATATGCAGCATGGGGGATAGGAAGATAGAGAGAGCTAGAGAGCTAGAGTGAGCAAGTAGGATAGATAAAGAGAAAGCTAGGCATCTTCAGGGCAGGCAAGGTCAGGCATAGATCTAGACAAGCACGGATATTTCAGAGGCTATGGGTTATGCACAGAGACATGAGAGATATGCAGGCTGAAGGATAGGCACAGAGGGGGGCAGGCATAATTTATAAGAGGCAGACTGAGAAATAGAAGAGAGAACAGAACACAAGGTGAGGGATATGCATACGACGGGTTAGACACACTGAGGGATATACCGCAACAGCATGAACGATAGGCATCATGAGGGATAGGTAGGCTGAATGATATGAAACTTGAATGATAGGTAGATGGAGGTATATGTGCAAGTAAACTGTAGGATAGATACCTTTGGGGTATGTTGACTAAGGAATGGTCACCATAGGTAACAGTAAGACGTTATAGGGAGCATGAGGGAGAGGCAAAATGAGGGACAGTCATAGAGGGCATGAGGGATAGGTATTCAGGAAGATAAAGTGTGAAAAGAATAGGTAGTATGTGTCTAATAAGTAGTTTGAGAGATAGGTATGGAGAGTATCTTTCAAGGTGGGGATATGTAAAAGCCATGGGGCTAGGGAGTCTGAGGGATGTGTAGTTTAGACATGAGGGATATGTCAGCATAGACATAATGAAGGAGAGGTATACTGGGTGATAGGAAAATTAACTTATCCATAAAAATTGCAGGCCTGTTATCTTTAGTAGATAGGATCAAATAAACAGAAAAATAATGCAAGTTAAACATGAGGGATAGGCAGAGTGAGAGATCGCACGATGAGGGATAGGTAGGCTGGGTGATAGGAAAATTGAGGATAGGTACACATCATAGTGAACATGGTAAGGAATGCTATGTTTAGCAGATGGGCATAGTTGAAAATATAATATGGATAAGGCTGATAAAACATGGCAAATAGGCAGAGTGAGGGATAGTCACAAGAAGGATAGGTAGGTTGGGTGATAGGCAGATTCGGGATAGGTAGACTCAGTGATAGGTAGGCACAGAAAGTGGGCAGGAGTAGCAAGGAGAGGGATAGGCTTTAGCCTTTAAGCTTTTGGAGGGATGGGCTAATCCAAGAGAAGGTTCTAATTCAAGGGATAGGTAACTTGAGGGATAGGTAGGCTGAGGGATAGGCAGTGTGCAGGATAGGTAGAGTGATACATAGGAAGAAAGCCTGTCAGATTGAGGGATAGGCCAACTTTGAATAGGTAGATTGAGGTACTGATTTTGATTGACAGGTTTATATATAGGTAATGTCCCAAACATTTTCAACATTATTTTGTACATTTTCTTAATACTTAGCATCATCAAACATCATTTTTGAGTGGATTTGGTCAGTTTTTGGGAATAGAGACCACAAAATTTGGATTCAGCAGGATTTTCTGGTCTAGAAAACCCCTTCTTTTCATTTGGTATCACTCTAATAAAGACTCAAAAGAACCACATGAAACCCACTATTCTCCATAGTTTTCAATAGTGAGCACACAAGGTCGCCCACTTTCATGGGGGGGTAGATGGGGCTAGAGGGGGGAGGCTTGTCACACTGTGCCCATAGGCGAGGTGCTAAGTCAGACCTCCTACCCTATACACTTCTTGTGGTCGGTGCATCTTTAGTTCCTGCAAGACCCACAAGAGGTCACCGTGTGCAGCGCTAAGCACTGCCTACCTGTGGTATATACTACCTGGAGGTGGGCTGTGGGGGTGGGCTGTAGCCTGGAGGGACATGGCGTTTATAAACCTGTGTAAGTGTGCCCAGGGCTTGACCTACCTGCCAGTGCTTGCTCTGACTAATGGTTGGCATAATTTGGAGATAATTTGAGACACAACGACGTCCGTTAAGACGATGTCACGCGTGGTCTGCGTTTTGACGTCTCTGATGGTTGTCTATCCCTTTAAAGGTTGCTTAGTGATTTAACGTTCTACACCCATGGTCGCTATGATGCTTGAATGCAGTTCTGGCGAGTTACTCACCAGGGCTACATTCAAACATCACGGTGGCCCAACAGGGCCAATACCCTCCCGAAGGATATGCATGATGCCCCATATGTATAAGGTTGGCATGATACACTAATGCACAGCGCTGGCGAACCGACTGACCATGCAGGTCTGCATCCACATCCATCTTGCCCACAAATAGCTTAACACATTAAAACACTATGCGGCCCTTAAAGGACTAAGGAGCACCGTCGAAGAGCCACCAGCCACGTGCGGAGCGACCCCTCTTACAGGATAATTACCCATTAAGCACAATTATCTATATCTTGTAGCAATGGTCGAAATACTTCAGGGTAATTCATGCCATCATTATACTGTAACTCCCCCTGTAATTACAATAAGCAAAAGTCCATGATCATTTTAGAAGAGTAAATGTATACCAGTGCTTCGTGTATGTATGTGAACTTCCAATGTTCTATCTGGTCTTGTCCTATCTTTATATCTGTGAGTGATACATGTATAGTTGATTAAATGTTGGCATTATACTATGATATATATGGCTTATGGTTTGCATGATTTTGACTGATCCATGCTCAATACAGAGCCACCAATTCGCCAAAACTGTCTCAAGATGAATTAAAGAGATAAATCAGTTACTCATTTAATTAACACAATTCACTTTCGTGCAATTTGGGATATCATAATTACACACTCTAAGAAAGGTGTGTTGCATGTACACGTTCTTTTTCTTGCAGCCAATTTTAACACACTCTTTTTCATAACACACCACGCATGCAATTTTACCATAAGTTTGCTGATTTAAAAAGGGTAAACGTGAGTTGAAAGAAAAGTGCGCTACTCCTTAAATCTATGTTCCCGCAACATACCTTTTTTAGAGTGCATGTGCAACTTTTTACTCTGAGCAAAAACGGGAGCCCAGCTGTAGACACCAGGTCTGAGCTTGTTCCCGGTCATAATCGTCCCGAAGGAGCAGACGACACTTTTAAACATTACAGACTCCCTAGACTCATTTACCAGTTTTACCCAGCCGACCATGCCACACCTAACAATTAAAACCGTAATTATAAATTTGACACGTTTTCCCACTTCTGTCTCTGGTGTGTACCGGTATCCAGGCTGGATTGCAGCCAAGATATAACAAATTATGAGTACATTCTAAAAGTGTTCGTCTGGCTTGGTCACCGCGGTAACCGTGTAAGTACACATCCTAATTAGAACATCCTAAATTCTTTTCCATAAATGTTAGATACCATACCACTCCTCACCCACCATTCCAAGTTCTAAAAACGTTGATTACACACAAAAAAATAGATCAACTCATTCATGATGGAATTTAAATGCCCTGTTTTTGTTCCACACCAATGACATTGAGGTTAGGGAGGAAACCAGACGGGGTGTTTAAGACTAGAAGTCGGTCGGGGTGGTGGGAACACGTGCTGAGGAATGGGATCAGGTCTTTAACACGCTATCCGACACAGAGCCATTTTGATAGTAAACGCAAACAACTAATTAAAGAACTGGTATTCCTAACTCGAGGTGTAAAGAGATTCAAAGAGATATGTATGACGATTGTTGTTGCTGTAGTGGCTTATACAAAAGAATGTATAGGGGGGGGGAGGGGGGCTTTCATGATTGGGTTGGGTAGGGTAAGCTTCTTCCAACCCTTTCCTACACCAGTGTATGGTAAATGAGAAGCTGTATGTGTGGAGGGGTATCCCTTGTATGAAGGAGAAGGTGAAGAGACGTAGGAGAGAAGTGCAGACGACGTGTTGTTACTTGTTGACGTGCCGTCAGAGAGGTAAGCGTGCGGGTCGCGTGGTGGCTAAGGTGAGGGCGTTCCAGCGCCGCACGCTGATTGGCTGAGGCCGCGGCGGCGCGCGTGGCTGCCTCACACCCTCAGGGGGGCGCCGGGCGGGCGGGAGGGGGGGGGGGCAGGATGGGGCCCTGAAAGGGGATGTTTACCTGTGGTAAATCATCGTGAACCGGACCCTTTAAGAGATTCCCCCTATCTAATGGGTAGTGGTGAGGTCTTAGGGGCAGGTGGTGGAGAGGTCAGAGGAATCAGATCTCAACACTGGTATACCTTATACAAACCTGCAGAAAGCAATCTCTGCAGAACTCTACCTTGTAGCAGGGTCCCTGGGGATCAGGGAAAAGAGGGGGAAACCTTTGTTCACAGTCTACTACATGTACATACAGCCCAGAGGTATTGTTTACCAACATTCCTGTCCACTTAATTTCTGTATGTGTGAATAGGAAAACATGTGGTACATTTGACAACTACTGGGTGTCCTTATAAATAGATGTACGTTCTGTATAACATGTGCACGGGGCAATAATTCAAGAAATCAACACGGAACTGTGAGAAAATAAAGATGTACAAAGATGTATTAAGTCCCAACTAAGGCTATACAGTCACATCGTGCATAATGGTATCCACACTCTAAATGGTGAAACAAAAACCACGCCATTTTATGCTATAAACCAACAGTATAGGTTCTTCTGTCCATGCACACTATTACCATAGTATGCACTGTAGTACACTGTAAACATCTATAGTAGATGCTACTGCTCAGATATATTTACCTCTAACAGTGTTATAGATGTTTTAAACAGTTAGTACAAACAGAGCGAACTATGTGTGCAATAATTACATAACCTGCCAATTATAAGAATCAAACCACTTAACCCATTACCACTATCAAGTATCATATTTCATGATGTATGATATACAGTATAACATATATGTCGTCGTATATGCATATATGTACATGTATTATCAAAGTAATATACTATCTACCCTTAATATCACAGTCAGTAAATGTTTGACTGAGCCATGGACAGTTTAAATACTACCCCAGATAGGCTACTACCCCAGTCGACGATAGTTAAGTGTAGAAAACTGCATTTTGATATGTCTTTCTTTATCACGATCCCATGTACATATTAAAGTGAATACATCAGGTCACGTTTGGAGTATTCACAGTATTTGCCGCACCTTCTGCAGCGTCCAGTAGTCCCTCCATGGTCTCCCCCACACGCCATGCGGTTTCCTCCAGGCGTGTACCGCCATATACTACTCACACGCTCCTTGCGTAAGTAGTATAGTGCAATGAAGCGTGTGACCAGGCAATGGGTACAAGTGGACTTTTTGCCATATTTGAAATATCTGTATTGGTGATGTGGGGATGGGTGAGGACAGAGATGGGGTGTTCTCTGGTGGGTAGGGGCAGGGGTAGGAGAGGGCAGGTGGAGGCAGGTGAGAGTGGTGGGTGGTGTGTGTTGGAGGGGTGGGGTAACGCGCCCCCATAGGGAGCCCCACGGTCTCATTATGCGGGGCCGCGGCCAGGCGTCACGGTTCACCGCCCGCTGTCATTACCCCCCGCACCCCCTCCCCCTGCCCGCGGCGGCCCGTGCCCCGCTCACCTGTGCGCTGATTGGCTAACCGCGTCGGCCCAACCTGGATATAAGCCGCCCTCCGCCAGCATCTCAACCAGAACTCGCACTTTCCGCGACCTACACACACATACACACATCCTCCTCTCCCTGCTCCACCCACCCTCTGTGGTTATCACGGTGAGACGGGATACATCGCTACTTTGACCTTACCAGTAGCCGACGAGAGGCATTTACCACTTTTACCAACTACTACTACTACATCATCATGAAGTCGGAGCAAGCTCTCAGCCCCATGTCCAACATGGGCTCCCCTCAGTCCAGCCCCGTGGGCGGCTCTCAGCTGGGCCGGGACAGTCTGCTGTCCTCCCCAGTTGGTCATGTCTTCTCTCCTGCTTACGACGGAGACAGCACCATCGGCGACGTCCGCAGCCCCACTGGTTATGGCTCTGACGACACCATGTGCTCTCTGCCAGAGATCGAGAGACAAAGACTCAACAGCAACAACAACAACAACAGCAAGAAGCGCGCTCTTACCAGCGACGCCGACAACAACAACCTCGACGAGTCCATGTCGGAGGAGACCCCCAAGAAGCGGCGCTACTCCAAGACCAAGGTAAAGAGCCCCGCGCTGCTGCAGAAACTTAAGAAGACGCGCCGCTCTAAGGCAAACGACCGCGAGCGGAACCGGATGCACTCCCTCAACGGTGCCCTGGACACGCTCCGCGAGGTGCTGCCTAGCAACAACGACGAGGCCAAGCTCACCAAGATCGAGACCCTAAGATACGCCAACAACTACATCTGGGCGCTCACTGAGACGCTCAAGATGGTGGAGATGCAGGATCAGCTTCAACAGCACCAGCAGCAGATGGGTATGGTGGGTGGACCTTCGCCCATAACCGGTGAGCACGGTATGATGATTGCCGACCTGTATAACCAGCTCACAGGAGGAGCCATGTCCACTCCAGCAGCCCCCAGCAACAACAGCAGCTCATCCCTCCTGTCCGCCATCCAGAGCGCCGCCGCCGGCCGCCAGAACAGCCAGCAACAGCAGACCTCACCCCAACAACAGCAACACCAACAGCAACAACACCAGCAGCTTGTGTGTGGGCAGCAGGTCATGCCCTCCATGATGCCCCAACAGCAGCAGCAGCAGCCCATGCCCAGCCCGGTGACCGGCCCCTACGGCCACCACTCCCCGGTACAGCAGCACCAGCAGGCGGCCCCCGCCTGGGGCGGCCCCTCCGCGCTCTACGCCGCCCTCTCAGGCCCCCACGGTGGACTCGCCCCCTTCGTGGAATCCGGTGAGGGCTACATGTACGAGGCCTTCTGAGCAGTGAGTAGCGGTATATTGCTCGAACTCTACTACATCTGATCGCGCCGGTACACCCGCCGACCAGCGGCAGACCCCTGAAGACGGCAGAAGGCAATGGCTGCCCACCAGGTCACCACCAATGGTGCGTGCAGCAGCTGCCCATGCCGCCAGTGTGACATCGCCTCCAGGGCCGCGACTCCATGCAGCTCGCTCCTGCCTGTGGGGAGAACTCTCCTCCAGGGTGGGACAAGCAGACAAGAGACTTGAGGTATACACCTGGAGAACGGGTCGCAATCAGGTTGGTGCTAAAGACTTCCTCCTGCGTCTGACAACATCCACAAACCTCCCATGGTATCCTCCATGGGATGGGATAAAGACTCTCTGCTGAAAGGAATCCAGTTGCCAGACCTAGAAGATCACAGCCAGTAAAAGGACAATCTCAAAGGACTACCACTGAGACTTATATTGAGGTATAAGGGCACCCCTTACCTATACAAGTAGTAGCTGTGTGATAATCAGTTACTGCCATTTTACCACATTGTGTTCCTTAATAATACATGACGAAGCTTGACTTTGAACTGCTGATGACTAACGTTTCCAAGACGAGAGGTGAACAATACAGCTATTTTGGCGCTGAATAAGCTCATTATAACATAATTATTCACAAAAACACTTCAGCAGTATCATTTATCAATGCTGCTAGCTGATATCATTGCTATAATATTGATCATAATCATGTGCGATTGCTGAAATTTGAATGTGTCTGTTTGAATGCTAGACCATGTATCATCATGTATCATATAGAAAAACATAGTTTCAGAATAACTGAATGTGTTTTTATCACCATTACATCCTGATTGTACAGAGATATATTTTCATATACAGAACTTTGTGCCTTGTGTAACAATCATTGAAGCGAACGCCTTCCACCGAGATTGTATCATAATTCTAGATATATACTAGAGTCTTTAATTAGACTGAATTGTTATCCTGTACATACTGAGCTATTTATACATTTGTACATATTGTACATTATCCAAATATGTTACTGTGTACATATCAGAGAAATGCATATGAATTATACACATATGTCTTATTTACAATGAATAAATTTCTCATGAAATGAATTTCACATCTCCTTGTCTTATCTTGCTATACAGTATTAGAATGATTACGTTATTACTAGCATACAATGTTTACATTAACGTTATTGAGTTCGTTACAACTCATTATGATTAGAATATTATAATATATAATAATTTTATAACAAAGATTTCACACTCTAATACATTCACTGGTGGGGTCATTTACATTTAAATTACATGGGTGGTAATGTTAGTCATAATTTACCATAGCTGCAACACACGAGCAAGCCGATATATAGATCTAATTCACTTTGACAAGTAAAATCAATCAGAATCCACCATTAACAAATGTGTCTAAATTTTCTAGAAAAGACTTTCTTATCCGGTGAAGATCATATTGCATAAAGGATCTCCTGTTTCATTCAATGAAGACCTCCGTGGGTTGGCCACACTTTGTCTGGAGTGGCAGAGATTTGTTTGAGTAAATCTGAACACCGTCACTGTTGATATATCAGATGTGGGGGAAAGATTAACGTGTTTCATTGTGGACGACTGTGCCATATTCAGCCACTACTGGCCCTCCCCTTCCCTGCACGCGTAGGGCACGATCTCAGCGTGTGGCCGGCGCCCTGCCTGCCCCTCCCCTGTCTGCCTCCCCCTCCTCCTGCACCGGGCCCTGGGAGGTGTGCTGCTAACCAACCCCCTGGTCACCC